>JAMXBB010000001.1:88453871-88773507 GCA_024138015.1 Lumnitzera littorea | reverse complement strand
AGAGGCCTTCGTTTAGGGGTGAGTGAGGGCTGCGTGAACCTACTCACAATCATATGTAGAACTCGTTTTGAGAAAGCTGGTAATGGATGTACCATTACATTTTAAATACGAAATGCGGAGTTTCGTTATGAAATAAGTTCTAATATGATACCCGGATCTGACTATACCGAAGAATCTCCAACCCTGACTTCGGAGGGTGTTAAATCTGAGTTACATGCAGTACCTGGTCACCTGCATGTATTTGTTTGGCATACTGCTTGTTCATGCATTCATTTGGTTGAACTTAACTGATGTATAACTCGATTGTTATGTGGTTGAAGGAAATTAACTCACTAAGCTTTTGTAGCTTACGTCCCAACAGTTTTCCCTTGCAGGTTGCTAAACGATCGGGCATAGGTTAAGAACTGAGGGTTGAGTGCCAACATTGAGATGCATAGAAGTTAGACTCTGAGGACAGACTATATGGTTCATTTGAATTATTATATACTACGTTTAAGTTTTGTGATTTTAGTAAGTTTAAATTTTTAGAACTTCACTACCTAATCTTATTGTTTGGTAGGGGATACCGATTCTCTGCGGTTCTGTTGGACTGTGGCTTGTCGGATATCTATAGTCACATATATGTAGTTGTAAGCTAATTATATAAATAAATAAAAACTTTAGTGACTAATTATTTAAAATCTTACAATCTTTGACTTGCAAGATAATTTTTAAATCATGGGTGCACACATGATATGAAAATTTTAGGCAATCCTACTGGGCCCCCGTTAAGGTCATGACATTGACCATCTTGGTTAGTCAACTCAGTAGGGCATGACTAAGTTTTTTTTCATTCTTCATATCTTAGCCAGCTCAAAGGGCACTTTGACCGCCTTAGTTAGTCAGCCTATTAAGGCACAACCAAGTTTTCCTTCATTCTTCAGGTCTTAGCTAACTCAAAGGACGCTTTGGCCACCTTGGTTAGTCAGCTCATTAGGGTACTACCAAGTTTTCCTTGTTTTTAGGTCTTAGCCAGCTCAAAGGGCGTTTTGACCGCCTTGGTTAGTCAACTCATTAGGGCACGACCAAGTTTTCCTTCATTCTTTAGGTCTTAGCCAGCTCAAAAGGCGCTTTGACTGCCTTAGTTAGTCAGCTGATCAGGGCACTACCAACTTTTCCTTGTTTTTAGGTCTTAGTTAACTCAAAGGGCGCTTCGACTGCCTTAGTTAGTCATCTCATCAAGGCATGGCCAAGTTTCCTCAATCATTAGGTCTTAGCCAGCTCAAAGGGCACTTTGACCGCCTTGGTTAGTCAGCTCATTAGGACACAACCAAGTTTTCCTTATTTTTAGGTCTTAACTAGCTTAGAGGGTGCTTTGACCACCTTGGTTAATCAGCTCATTAGTGCACGACCAAGTTTTTTTCATTCTTCAGGTCTTAGCCAGCTCAAAGGGCGCTTTGACTGCCTTGGTTAGTTAGCTCATTAGGGCACGACCAAGTTTTCCTTCATTCTTCAGGTCTTAGCCAGCTTAAAGGGCACTTTAACCGCCTTCGTTAGTCAACTCATTAGGGCACAACCAAGTTTTCCTTCATTATTTAGGTCTTAGCCAGCTCAAAGGGCGCTTTGATCGTCTTGGTTAGTCAGCTCATTAGGTTACGACCAAGTTCCTTCAGTCTTTAGGTCTTAGCCAGCTCAAAGGGCACTTTGACCGCCTTGGTTAGTCAGCTCATCAGGGCACGACCAAGTTTCCTCAATCTTTAGGTCTTAGCCAGCTCAAAGGGCACTTTAACTGCCTTGGTTAGTCAGCTCACTAGGGCATGACCAAGTTTTTCTTCATTATCTAAGTTTTAGCCAGCTCAAAGGGCGCTTTGACTGCCTTGGTTAGTCAGCTCATTAGGGCACGACCAAGTTTTTTTCATTCTTCAAGTCTTAGCCAGCTCAAAGGGCGCTTTGACTGCCTTGGTTAGTTAGCTCATTAAGGCACGACCAAGTTTTCCTTCATTCTTCAGGTCTTAGCCAGCTTAAAGGGCGCTTTGACCACCTTGGTTAGTCAGCTCATTAGGGCACGACTAAGTTTTCCTTCGTTCTTTAGGTCTTAGCCAGCTTAAAGGGTGCTTTGATCGCCTTGGTTAGTCAGCTCATTAGGGCACGACTAAGTTCCTTTAGTCTTTAGGTCTTAGCTAGCTCAAAGGGCACTTTGACCGCCTTGGTTAATTAGCTCATCAAGGCACGACCAAGTTTCCTCAATCTTTAGGTCTTAGCCAGCTTAAAGGGCGCTTTAACTACCTTGGTTAGTCAGCTCATTAAGGCACGACCAAGTTTTTCTTCATTATCTAGGTTTTAGCCAGCTCAAAGGGCGCTTTGACCGCTTTGGTTAGTTAGCTTATTAGGGCACAACCAAGTTTTCCCTCGTTCTTTAGGTTTTAGCCAACTCAAAGGGCGCTTTAACTGCCTTGGTTAGTTAGCTCACTAGGGCACGACCAAGTTTCCTCAATCATTAGGTCTTAGCCAGCTCAAAGGGCACTTTGACCGCCTTGGTTAGTCAACTCATTAGGATGTGACCAAGTTTTCCTTATTTTTAGGTCTTAACCAGCTTAGAGGGTGCTTTGACCACCTTGGTTAGTCAGCTCATTAGGGCACAACCAAGTTTTTTTCATTCTTTAGGTCTTAACCAACTCAAAGGGTGCTTTGACTGCCTTGGTTAGTTAGCTCATTAAGGCACGACCAAGTTTTCCTTCATTCTTCAGGTCTTAGCAACTTAAAGGGCGCTTTGACCGCCTTGGTTAGTCAGCTCATTAGGGCACGACCAAGTTTTCCTTCATTCTTTAGGTCTTAGCCAGCTTAAAGGGTGCTTTGATCGCCTTGGTTAGTCAGCTCATTAGGGCACGACCAAGTTCCTTCAGTCTTTAGGTCTTAGCTAGCTCAAAGGGCGCTTTGACCGTCTTGGTTAGTCAACTCATCAGGGCACGACCAAGTTTCCTCAATCTTTAGGTCTTAGCCAGCTCAAAGGGTGCTTTAACTGCCTTGGTTAGTCAGCTCATTAGGGCATGGCCAAGTTTTTCTTCATTATCTAGGTTTTAGCCAGCTCAAATGGCGCTTTGACCGCCTTGGTTAGTCAGCTCATTAGGGCACAACCAAGTTTTCCCTCGTTCTTTAGGTCTTAACCAGCTCAAAGGGCGCTTTAATTGCCTTAGTTAGTCAGCTTATCAGGGCACAACCAAGTTTCCTCGTTCTTTAGGTCTTAGCCAGCTCAAAGGGAACTTTGACCGCCTTGGCTAGTCAGCTCATTAGGGCATGACCAAGTTCCTTCAATCTTTAGGTCTTAGCCAGCTCAAATGGTGCTTTGACCACCTTGGTTAGTCAGCTCATTAGGGCACGACCAAGTTTCCTCTTTCTTTAAGTCTTAGCCAGCTCAAAAGGCGCTTTGACCGCTTTAGTTAGTCAACTCATTAGGGCACAACCAAGTTCTCATTATTCTTTTTAAGGATTTTTGCCAACCCACAAAGGCGCTACCCCTCGCTATCCTTCATTTCCAACTAATCGTTGTCAAGTGTCTTAATGCTCCTTAGGATAAAATTGTCTCGAGGCAAAAACGGTGTCTCTTTTGTCTTTATGGCAAAGTTTTGCTCAAACTTCACCACAAAAAGGGGCAACTGTAGACACCTAATTTTTGCCCCTTTGTAGTCCTAATTTTTATTTTTTTTACAAAAAAGACCCTAATTCAAAAATAAAAATAACAAAAAAATTAATAAAAGATAAAAAATAATAAAAATTAACAAAAAATAAAATAAAATAAAAAATAAATATAATAAGAAAAGAAAAAAAATTATTATAAAGAGTTTTGTAGATTTTTAAGAAGTAACTTATATTAGGAACAAATAGTTATAGTTTTAGTTTAGTTAAAAAAATTTTGTTTTAGGGAACCGAGTAGTTTAAGTATAATTTAATTGTACCGAATGTTAAAGCACAAGCCAATGGCCTAATGGATAAGTATCGAAGCATTTAGGTTGGATTTAATTTGAGGTCTTGGGTTCAAGTCTCAGTAGGCACCTATGTCTTTATTTTTCTATTTTTGCAAAAGCGAGATGAAAATAGGATTCATATCTAATTAAATCATATGAATTTAATTAAATCGGATTTGAATTCATTTGAATCTAGTTTAATTATCGAATCAAATATGTTAGATATGATAAGATATGATATGATTTAGACTCTATAAACACACACATCTGCAGTTTGCTATAGACATTCGCTTGTGACTGCTGTCCACACATGGCTGAACACAGCATACTATCCACGACACACGAATCGGCGTAGCTCCATCCTCACCGCTAACAGAACACTCCAGCGCGGCTGTTGTCCGCAATCTACACACTACACATGCACTCCGGTCATACTTCACGCCACGCAAACCACACGAGCACTCAGCAACACAAGTCGATAGTCTGATTTGCGCCTGATCTAAGCTTCACCGACTGAACAGCATAACAGTCGTGTCCTTTACCGAACACGCTGCTCGCACGTCCCACACGTCAGCACACCTAACGTCTACCCAATTGACTAACCGCGCCCCAAACTGTTGACAGTCCACGAGCACTTCACACAACCTAACTGTACAGAATTAGAGCTTCATACCACAGCAGCAGCAATTAATGACGCCCACGCCCACATCTTGCGCTGATTGTTGATCACACAACTTATAGTGATTAACCAACGCTCCACCGCAATGGCTCCATACAGTAGCAACGTCTACTGTCGCTGCACATCACCGAAGCCAGCCTTGACACAACGCGATTACAGTAAAAGCAGCATCTCGACGAACAGCAGCCTAATCCCCACGCTTCACAGCCGTATCCCAACAATAATACGTTGTTAGAACCATCTTGCAACTCTGTCACAAACAGCTACGCCAATCCCAGCAACACACGCACATAATCCATCCCCTTCCTTTAACTCCAGTCAACACTCACACATCTAAGACAAACCCTCGTCCTCATGTGACTTCCTTCCTTCGACCCACGCTAGACGAACCAACACCATCCTCTTTCACCAAATAGCCCAAGTCAGGTTCGGTTTTGATTTTTTATTTATTTGTCTCTTTATTTATTTAGTTATCATTATTATTCTCTTAGTTATTTAGTTAAGTTTATGACATGATAGGTAAATAGATATATGTACATGTATTTGTATACTTAGGTATATTTTTAGCATTATGACTTTAGGATTTTCTCACTTAAAAAAATTTATATTGTAAATAAATAAAAAATAAAAAAATAGGACTTTTAGAGAGTTTTTATAAAATAAAATAGAAGACTTAGTGAATTAGGACTCTTTAGATTTTTTTTAAATAAACCGAATAAATTAAAAACGTAAACTTGGTTGGTTTTCAAAAATTAAAATCAATCAACACACTAAAGATTTTTTTAAAGAACTACGATCGTCTGATCTCGACTAGCGGGTACGTAGGTACCTTCGGGGCGACGATAAAATTTGTAGAAACTTAGGTTCTTTTTATTTTATTTTATTTTATTTATTTAATATTATTTTTAGAAGAATAATCCTAATTTCGGTAAATAGATGGTAGTACCCGTTAGGGTTTAATAGGTTAGCCCCGAATTCGGAACCCTCTAATTTTTCATTTAAAATTGAAATTAAAGACCGATAGCCAAATCATAATCAATCCACCCAATTGATTATGGTTTCTTTTTCTTTTCCCGACTTCGATCGAGTGGCGACTCCAAAAATTATTTTTAATAAAAAACCGAAATTTCTCAATTTCTTTAGTTGAGGATTAATATTAAACGGATTAGGGTTTAGTATTAATTAGGAAATGAGAAATTAATTTTAAATAGAAAACCGAAAAATCAGGCTCAACAATGACAAATCCACAAATAAAAAACAACTCTCCAAATTTATAGACACTCATATTCGGCTATTACTACCTGCACTTGTAAGTAATAATATACATTCCCTTTGTTTTATAAGCTCTCTACTCTTTATTTTACTACTTTTTGGGTTTTAGCAAAAAGGAATTAGGCTATTTTTCTCTTATAATATTTTATGTTTTCCATCTTTAGTGTTCTCTAGTCCGTTTTACCTTCTCTTTCCTTTACCTCTTCTCTTAACCCCCCAACCCTTACTCCTTTTTGTCTATTGAAAAAATAAATCTTATTTGAATTTTTGCAGCAATGTAAATCTCTATAAATTCTGAAAGTCCTATTCCTAACTAATTATATGCATGCACTTACTGTAAACATAATCAATTGATTTAATCCGCTTCATCACAAAAGTCACTAGAAATATAAAATAAAGATAAAAGACATAAATATTTTATCAACAATATAAACACAATGCAATAACCTGTGAAATGATGCTTAGTAGTACATTGTTTCTTCTAAATTATAAAATAGCAACTAAATAACTTTGTCCATAACAAAGGAATAAATTCCATTATCTCGTCCTCTTATGTATCATGTTTCATTAGAAAGAAAGAAAAAAGTATCTCCTTTCATATTGGATTGCTATGTATATGCTCAACAATGTCAACATTCCAATTATACCTCCAAAATCCTATTTAGGATAGCATGACCCTAGGCTTGTTTTGAATTTCAACAACTCAAAAAATAGAGTAATCATATCATCCTCAACTCCACTTTACATTGTTGTCTTCTCTCCAAAGTCATCTATTCAATGATCCTAATAGAAAATTTGTTTCCTTTAAAACTTCCACCCAATAGATAGCATATATCAACACACTTTCACGAATTCTTACAATGTATAACTAATTCAAAGCAAAGGTATAAGTTTAAATCATATAATTCAACCTTACTTCCACTGATATTTTGTTGACCTTGCTCTTTGATGATCTCATGGTCCAATAATCTGATTGCAATTTAGATAAAAAAAAAAAAAAAGAAGCATTTGGTGATCCTGAATGTTGCATTATAATTATAAGTCACCAGCTTTAATCAAGAAAAATGCAAACACAAAGGAAATAAATCAAACCTTGAGAATAATTTTGAAAGCTCTATGAAGATGGTTAAGGCTCCCCTTTCTACTTCTTGTACTCAAACATAAAATAGTGCTTCCCTAAAAATAGAAAAGGGGGAAAAAAGAATAAAACTAAAGCAATGACTATCTATACATTAGTAAGATGATGTCTGGATAAAGTGGATTGTCTTGGCTAATAGGAGGAAAGCTTTAGAGAGAACAGAAGGAGGAATTCCATTAGCGCATTTTCAAAATTGCCTCTAAACCAATAGATAACAATACTCACATCACATCTCAAAATTAATAAATAAGCATCTTAATCAAAAAGCAAAATGAAAAGAACATAATTCAATTTGAAGATCAAAACTTTACTTTTACCCTTTCTCACCTTCCATTGTATATATAATGGAATATCCCAAGACTAAACCAATAAATATAGTCCTAAACTTATCTTAAAATTGAAATCTAAATATACCTAAGCTCATTAATAAATTAAATTGAGCTCGAATGAAGTCCAAAAATATTCTATGACCTTAAATTAAGTTTCCTAAAAAAATAATCTATAGCTAAATAGATTTTTTTCTTTTTTTCTCATTTTTCTAATTTTTGAAAATTTTTATGTATTTTTTTTATATTAGGATACTTTCCTAAAATTTTAGGGGGCAAAAATAAGGTATCTACGGCTTCCTTTTTTTGTGATGAAATTTGAGTAAAATTTTACTACAAAGACAAAAGAAACACCATTTTTACCATAGGAATGAAATTTATCCTAAGAAGTATTATAACTGACTAGTAGTCTCAAGCTTGATTCATTGAGGATGTGGTCACAAAAAGTTTCGAAAAGAAAGGCGGTGAGGGTAATGCCTCTTATAGGCTAGCAAGAACCTTAGAAATTACTAAATGGAGGGTAACGCCCCTATGGGTTGGCAAGAACTCTAAAATTTAATAAAAGGAGGGTAGCACCCCTATGGGCTAGCAAGAACCCTAAAAATTACTTAAAGGAGGGGATAACACTCCTTGAACTGGCTAGAACCATAAAATGCAACTGGTTGTGCTCCTTCGAGCTGATTAACTTGAGTAAATGGGTAAAGCGCTTCTTAAGTTAGCTAAGATCCTAAATGAGAACCTGGTCATGCTCTTCTATGCTAACTAAACTGGGTGAACAAGCAAAGTGATCCTCAAGCTAGCTAAGACCTTAAATCAGAACCTAGTCGTGCTCTTCTAAGTTGACTAACTTAGGTGAATAGGCAAAGTGCTCTACAAGCTACTTAAAACCCTAAATGAGAACCTAGTTATACTTCTCTGAACTGATTAACCTAGGCAGGAACATCTTTGGGGGACTAGCAACCTTAACTAAAAAATTGACATGAAACCTAGTCGTTCTCCTTTCAATTGACTAACATAGGTAGGAGTGTCTTTAAGGGACTAGGAAACCTAATTGAAAAGTCAATATGAAACCTAGTCATGCTCTTTTGAGCTGACTAAAGTAGGTAGGAGTGTTTCTAAGAGACTAGTAATCCTAACTTAAAAAATTGACATGAAACCTAGTTATGCTCTTTTGAGCGGATTGATATAGGTGGGAGAGTCTTTAAGGGACTAGTAACCTTAACAAAAAAAATCAACATGAAACCCAGTCGTACTTCTTTAAGCTAATTGACATAGGCAAGAGAATCTCTAAGGGATTAGCAACCTTAACTAAAAAGTCAATATGAAACCTAGTCATGTTCCTTTAAGCTAACTAATATAGGCAAGAACATCTCTAAGGGACTAGCAACCTTAACTAAAAAATCAACATGATACCTAATCATGCTCTCTTAAGCTGACTGACATAGGTAAAAGCATCTCTAAGGGACTAGCAACCCTAATTGAAAAGTTAATGTAAAATCTAGTCGTGCTCCTTTGAGTTAAGTAATATAGGCAGAAGTGTCTCTAAGGGACTAGCAACCCTAACTAAAAAAATCGACATGAAACTTAGTTGTGTTCCTTTGAGCTAACTAACATAGGCAAAAGTATCTTTAAGGGACTAGCAACCCTAACTAAAAAAATCAACATGAAACCTAGTCGTGCTCCTTTGAGCTAACTAACATAGGTGAGAGTGTCTTTAAGGTATTAGTAACCCTAATTGAAAAGTCAATATGAAACTTAGTTGTACTTCTTTAGGCTAACTGACATAAGCAAAAGCGCCTCTAAGGGACTAGTAACCTTAACTAAAAAAAGGTCATGAAACCTAGTCATGCTCCTTTTAGCTAACTAACATAGGTGGAAACATCTCTAAGGGACTAACAACCCTTAACTGAAAAAATCAACATGAAACCTAGTCATGCTCCTTTAAGCAAATTGACATAGGTGAATGGGCAAAGCGCTCCTTGAGCTAGTTAAACCCTAAATGACAAAATGAGTTGGGACAACGCTCTATGAGCTTGCTTAAATCCTATAAGAGAAATATGAATAGGAACAGCGCTCTATGAGTTGGCTAAGACCAGAGAGAATAAGGGTTAAACACCTTACAAATTGACTATTACCCTAAAGGGTTGCTTAATGCAAATGCAATGTCTTAAAAGAAACCAACTCACTTTCATACTAAAGTATAGAAGCACTTATCTAGCTTTATCAATAACTCCCAAACAATCATACCTTTTCTTAAGAAGTTCAATCAGAACTAATGGTGCCTTTTGAAATTCATTCTAATCTTAAAATGGAGCACACAAAGCCCTGTTTAGTGGCGAATTCAAAGAAGGTGAGCCAACGAGTGAAACGTCATCATCATTTGAGCAGAGAGGTCATGTCTCAGATTTATGGTCCTATATAAATCCTCAAAGTCTTAATTGAGTAGTATTCATTTACTACTAAACATTTGCTCTTCTAAATATGGAATTACCTTGAAAAAAAGAAAACAAATCTCCCTTATCCAGGAGGATGAACCGTAATAGAGTATTTGAAGAATTTTTATCAATTGTTATTACTTTAAACCATATGTTCATTTTCTCTTGTGTTTACAGTCTGTAGGTTTAATTTGGATAGAGTAAAGATTAAGACCTTTTAATAGAGCGAGAAAAAGGTTGGGGGTGTTACCAAATGTTGACAACTACTAAGGATACCAACTTTGCTTATAAAAAATGAGAATAAAACCACAATAATATTAAGATTGCTTGCATTTCATGATCTGAGCAAAAACTCCATTGATTTTTCAAGGGTAGTACAACTTTATTGCATTGGCATTTACAAGGTCCTTCATGTTTAGACTATCCATTTGAGATAAAATCAAAGCCCCTCCAAGCAACACTCTCTTTACAATATAAGGACCTTTATAATTTGGAGCAAATTTCTTCTAGAGTCTTGTACGTTGGGCAAAGTCTTCCTCAATACCATATCTCCTTCTTTGAAATTCTAAGGCTATACTTTCTTGTTAAAAGCCCTAGCCATTCGTTGCTAATAACACATGTTATGATATAAGGCTATTAAGCTTTTCTCATTAATTAGATTCAACTGCTCGATGCACTTTTTTATCCAATCAGCCTCATCCAATTGGGTTTCCAACAGCACTCTAAGAGATGGGATCTCGACTTCTACTGGTAATATAACTTCCGTTCCATATACTAATGGGTAAGGCATTGCCCATGTTGACATTCTGATAAAAGTTTGATAAGCCATGAGTGCGAATGGCAACATTTCATGCCAATCTGGATGCATGACTACCATCTTTTCAATGATTCTTTTCATATTCTTGTTGGCTACTTCCATAGCTCCGTTCATCTGAGGCTAATATGGAGTGGAATTTCTATGGATGATTCTGAACTGCAGACACAACTCTGTCACTGGTTTGTTGTTAAGATTTGTACCATTATCGGTAACAATCATCTCTAGAGTGCCATACTTAGCTAGAACGTCTCCCTTGATGAACTTCACGCCTACCCCTTTAGTAACACTCAAATAGGATGAGGCTTCAACCTACTTACTAAAATAATCGATGGCTACCAATATGAAATGATGTCATTGGATGCCTTTGGAGTGGTTAAGCCAATGATGTCTATAACCAACATAAAAAATGGCCAAAGTACGGATAGTGTATGTAATTGTTGAGGTAAAACATTTACTTTATTTGCATAAACCTAGCATAAGTGGTAGTTACTGACATGTTTGATACAATCTCCCTCCATAGTCGACAAATAATATCCCAGTCTCATGATTTTCATGTTAAGCATGTAGTCGTTTATGTAGGGGTTGCATACTCCTTATGCACTTCTTTCATCAACATCTCTGCTTCTCTTTCGTCTATACACTGTATGGGTGTACCATTAAATGATCGTTGATATAAGGTAGATTTACTTATCAAGTACTAGGCAGCCAGTCTTATGATTGTCTTCCTATCCTTTTTCTCTACCTCATCAGGGTATGTATCTTGTTGTAAGAATGTTTTGATATCATAGTACCAAGACTTTTCATCATGTGTATTCTCAATTGCCAGGCAGAAAGTGGGCTTTTCTTTGACTTCAATTTTAAGTGGCTGAAACTCTACTCCACCAGATATCTGAATCATGGAAGCCAAAGTAGCCAGAGCATCAGCAAACTGGTTTTGAGCCTTTGGTACATGTGAATGTGATCTCTTCAAACCTGTCTACTAGTTCGGCTAAGTATTAGTAGTAAGGCACTAATTTAAGGTCCTTTGTCTTATATTCACCCTGGGCTTAGCCAATGATCAATGAAGAATCTCCACATACCTCTAATTGCCATATCTCCTTATCTAACGCCATTTTGAGTCCCATAATACATGCCTCGTATTCTACAATATTGTTAGTATATAGGAAAACAAGTCTCATGGCCATCCAAAATTGTATACATTCAGGAGATATCAATATTGCCCTAATTCCATACCTAAACACATTGGCTACTCCATCAAAGAACATCTTCTAATTTGAGGGTTTCTCAATTGCTTCGCTATCAAAATCATTTTCAACCACTATGATATTTTCATTGGGAAATCTAACTTGCACTTCTTGAGGAGTATCCATAGGGGGATTATCCGCTAAGGCTTGATCCTTAACTGAACTTTGGTTCACATATGTGATGTTGAACTCTAATAATAACATTTGCCACTTTGAAATTCTGCCAATGAGGGCTAGTTTCTTTGTCAAATACTTTAAGGGATCATGTTGTGTAATCAATTCGATCTAGTAGTAAAGTGTGTATTATCTGAGTCGGTGCATGACTCAAACTAATGCACAATGTGTTCTTTCGATTTCTAAGTATTTCTGATTCCCTTCTATAAATTTCTTGCTCAAATAATAAACAACTCGCTCTTTCCTTTCCATTCCTCATCTTTCTAGCCAAGCATACATCCTATAGATTCAAGCAATATAGTAAGGTACAAGAACAATGGCCTCTTGGGTTTAGGGGCTATCAATACTAGAGGATTCATGAGGTATTCCTTAATTTTCGTGAAGGCTTCTTCCCATTCCTCTTCCCAATTGACACTAGCATTCTTTTTCAGCAGCTTGAATAGAGGGTGACATTTATCTATTCACTGAGATATAAATTGTGCTATGTAATTCAAACAGCCCAATAAACCTCTAACTTCCTTGAGTTTGCATGAAGGGGGCATGTCAATTATGGCTTTAGCTTTATTGGGATCCACTTCAATGCTCCTTTGACTAATTATGAAACCCAACAACTTCCTAAATGTTACTCTAAAGGTACACTTCTAGGTTCAACTTCAGCTGAAACTTCCTTAATCTATCAAACAGCTTCCTTAAATTATCTATGTGATCCTCCCCTTTTTTGGATTTCATAATCATATCATCAACATACACTTTTATTTCTTTATGCATCATGTCATGAAAGATTGCAACCATTACTCTTTGGTGCATTGCCCCAGCATTCTTGAGTCTGAAGGACATCACTTTGTAGCAAAACATGCCCCAAGTTATAATGAAGGTCATCTTAGTCTTATCTTTTTCAAACATTCAAATTTGATTGTATCCGGAAAAGCCATCCATGAATGAGAAAAGATAGTTCTCAGCTGTGTTATCTACCAAGACATCGATATGGGGTAATGGGAAGTTATTCCTAGGCATTTCCTGATTAAGGTCTTAAAAGTCCACACATACTTTGACCTTCTCATTCTTTTTCATCACTGAGACTGGCTACCTATTCTGGATAGTCAGATACCTCAATGAATCTAACTTCAAGCAGCTTCTTAACCTCTTCCTTAATTTTCAAAAGGAGGTCAGGTCGGAATCTTCTTAACTTCTACTTTTTAGGCTTGATGTCTTCTGGTTTAAGTAAATGATGAACTACAATTGATAGATCCAACCTAGGCATATCTTCATAAGACTAGGCAAATACGTCTCAATTTTCAGTCAATGGTGTAATCATTTCTGCTTTTTGCTCCTCTTTCAAATTCCTTCCGATCTTCAAATTCTTCAAATTATCCTTAGCCCCTACATTAATTGTTTCGATTGATTTGCCAATGGAGATTCTATCCAGTTCATGTTTTTGTCATTTATCTTATATATCATTGTGGTCATTGACATCACTCCTAATGACTAACCCAATAAGATTGAAAGTGATATTAGTAATCTCATTGTCGACTTGCACGAAGTATCCTTAATTTTCGTTTGAATCATTGGATCTAGGCAAAGCATATAAGGAAAAGTGTATGTAAGTAAAAGAGAACTAAAACACAACAAAAGAAAGGAACTAATATTTTATTCATTAAGCGAAAAGGTTCGCTGCTACATTTGGAACAATAACAATTGAAAAGAAATTCTTAAACTATGGTTTACCGTTTACCTTAGGGAAGACCTTTTGCCTTTCACAAGGATAGAGAACCAATTATTCAATTGGTGCTAGAGCTTATGAAATGAGCTTGCTGATCCTTCTTTGGTAGATTCCGAAGCTTGAGTCTCTACCAGAATAAATGTCTCAATTAGTGGTGGAAAGGTCATTTAGGCATCATACAATCTATCATCTCTCTTGCCCCTCACTTGTTTCTTCTTAAACTCTTCTTTTGGAGTCAAATTGTAGCTAAGGATATAGATGTTACGCCCCGAAAAGGTGAAGTCATAACAGTCCTACCGTATGAGCCATCCTAAGATAGAAACTGTCTTTACAATTGCTATCTTAGACCTAGTTCACACCAGACATACTCAACTCTACCTCTTTTAAGTGTCCAATTCGATACTTGTTTGATATAAACCTGTGGAGTAATCCTTTGAAATAATTTGTAATAATAAACTTATAATTTGACCTTATAAAAGAGTAGTAATAAATCCTATAGGTACCTATCATTTCACATATAGACAAAAATATTGAAAACTACTAAGCCTTTTGAAGAGTTTTATGTAATTTTCCTTAAAAGATAAAAAGTTAATATTAGGGGCAATAATTGGCCATTTCTTGTTGTATCTCACTCCCTATCCTAGTTTACTAGGGTTCTGGTGTTGGGTAAGCACTTGTAAGCCATTTGGAACTTGCAAAACAAACTATAGGGGAATGAGCGACAACATGCTTAGTAAGTGAGGTAGAGACAGAAGTATGCACTCAACACATCACAAGCAAGGTTTTCAACCAAGTTGGTTAGATACAATGCATGTATAAGCATATGTCATCACATGACATTATTTAATCCATCATGAGATCAAAGAAATTACATATACTCTAATTCGGGTTGAGAAAATTAATGTCGCACACTTCACAAATCAAGACCAAACTGGGGCTTATGCATTGGAGAACACCTTCCTCCCATGACCACCTTCGAACCACGACCCCCAGCCTTACCCGACCTCCTCTCCTGTCACTTAGTTCGACTAAGAGTGGGGAAAAGACCATTTCAGCTATCCTCATCAAAGGGAGTCCGTATTTGGCCCAAGAATCCTAGCCATTACCCCTACTGGGTTGCGATGCATATCGAGCTAGATGTTAAGCTAAGTTTAAATTAGTTTATTTTTAGGATGATCAACCAAGCTCAAACAATTTAAACATAATAATATTCACAAAATAATCATATCATGGAGCTTAGCTCTCATCATAGTAAATCAAAACCCAACAACAAGCGCTGCATACATACAAACAGCTAACTACAATCACAAGCCAATACATACTAAAGTCTCCAAATATTCTGAATGATATCCTAAAATGCCGTAAAGCATTGATCCCACTTACTTGTTTAGATGCTCACTACAGAAGACTCGAGTTGTCAACAATATGATCACTAGGGAACCCTATCTACATAAAATCTAAATTTAGTTTTTGTAACAATTATGAAAACACTAGGGTTTTATCTAAAACGGCGATATGTATATAAAGTATATTATGATTTTCCTTATATAACAATATATAGTTTTATTATATAGGTCGAGTTAAGTTATTAATTATTAATAATATACATAATTTATATGATTATGTATTATATATCGTTTCGATCATATCGAAACGTACATTTAATTTATTAAATCACATTTCAATTTTGGCAAGGTTACCGTAATATGCACATTCTAAAATATTATATAATTATAGGTTATATTACCTAAGATTATCTAATTTTAATAAAATTAGTGTTGTTGGGTTCGTACAGACTTAATGACATGCATTATGAGTTTTATTTCTAAAGATAACTTTTAACGTATAGTTCAGGCTTTTAATACAATTATACCTATCTATATAAATATTATCTTATTATATGTATTTTAGATTATTAAACAGTATTTTACCTAATTTATCAATATATCAGTATAATATAAATATTATCCAACCCTAATACATATATAACATATCCTAGTTATTAAAATATTATTAAACATATTAAAAATATAATTTTTATCCAATCTAACCAGTACACATATAGATAGTTTTTATTCAACTATTTATCATATTTTAATTTATTATTACTAAAAATGAGTTCCGGTTTATAATTTAAGCTATTTTACTATATAAATTTGTAATAAATAGTTCAGATCACCAAATAATTACTCAAAAATTTGCATAGACTCCTAAAAATATAGGAAACTTAGTTATTACTTAGTTTCAAGTTTTCGACCTATCGCCTATATATTCGTATTTACGATTTTATCTTGGAATTATCCTAATTTACTCAATTATGATCCTTTTTACACCAAATTAATTTCAATCTGACCCAACATTGTTATTATTCACTATAGATTAGTACATGTCCTTTTCATCATTTAATTTCATAATTTCCTATTTATTTCATAATTTCAACCTATTTTCGAGCTATTTTTAGGCCAAAAATGCAATAAATATTAAAAAACATTCAAATAAAAATTTGTCTTACATAGCAATTATATATATATCATACACATCTTACAAAAAAATTTTGAGCTAGAAACAATATCATTTAGTAGAATTATTTTACAATTTAAATTTCAGATGAATAGTAGTTTTCTTAAGCAAGTATACTAAGTATTACAAATTTTTCAAAAATAAAAATATCACCTGAAAGCATGTTTGAAATAACCTTACTAAATTTTCTTTCATAATTTTCTAAGTGATTTTGGTATTTTTTACAAATTATTAAAAAATAGGACAGAAAATCAACCTTCATGTTCTTAAATTCTCCAATAGTTGTGGAGTGGTGGGGCTTTGTCGAAAAAGCTAGTCATTACCTGGACTAGTAATGGCCGATTGGGTTGGTCGTCAGGTAGTCGTTTAGGTTGGGTATGATGGAGGGAGGCACGATGGTTACTTTGTTTTTTTGTATTTTTTCTTAGTGTATCCTATTTTCCAAATTTTTTTTTCTCTCAATTATAGGTTCTAATTTGCTAAACTAAGACTAGTTTGT
The DNA here is from genome assembly GCA_024138015.1 of Lumnitzera littorea. NCBI lineage: Eukaryota > Viridiplantae > Streptophyta > Magnoliopsida > Myrtales > Combretaceae > Lumnitzera > Lumnitzera littorea. The sequence continues at coordinate 88,756,742 of JAMXBB010000001.1, read as the reverse complement.
TGGGGTTTGCTATTTATAGAGCTTAGTTTACCACCTAGGATTTTTTTTCTAATTTTCTTTCTCCTTTTTCTAAGTAGGAGGTGTCCTTTCTTTAGGCAATTACCCTTGATTTAGCATCCTTGAGTTTCCCCAACTTGCCACGATGAATTCCAGAAATTCCTAGCTGCAATTGAATGTTTTTGGATAAGATTTGCAACTATTTTAGTATTTTAGGTATATTTAATTAATATTAATATACGGCTGTATATCCCATGTATATATCATGCGTAATATATAACTATATTCATATAATTAAGTTTCTAACATATCTTTTATTTTTTAGGATATGTTCTCATAATTATTCGCATGAATTCAACACATTATATATATAATTACGTAAATTAGGGTTAATTTACGAATATAATTATTATTTATACCGGGTATACTCATAAAAATATGAGTATATTCATATAATAAATTATACTATATTATCTCATTTCGAAGCTTAATTAACTTATCTCCAAGTTCTCGTTGCAATCCAAGCTCGATTTTTAGCAATTTCAAGTATTTTAGTACTATATTAAATAATCATACTTCTAAGGGCAAAATAAGGATTTTGGATAATTATTTTCAAAATCTAACTTTACCAAATCACTTCAACTAACTTTTTTATCTTAATCGTAAAGTTTGGGTTTAATCGAATAACTTTTCCCAAAAGTCTTAAATTTATGTATGATTGCCCTAAACTCAACTTTAGGGTATCATATAAAACAAATTCTAACTATCTTAATTATATTCTTGATTTTCTTATTATATTATAGACTTCCAAACGTACAAGAGTTCCTCAATTAAGGTTATCAGGTTTTTTGTAAGTTTCTAGCTTAATTGGTTTACTTTCTCGAATATTATAGATCAACTATTGACCCTAATTGTACGAAGACAAGACTTTATCCTAATACTTAGATGTTTATGTCTTAATTGCTAATTATGGGATATTACAATAGGCACCAATCTAGCCTTCCTTAAACTCTACTTTCTCATTCTTTTCTCTATTAGGCAAGGTAATCATGCACCCTTCTTGGAACACTATAGACCAAACTCCTCTTGCTTTTCATTTCCTATATAAGGTATGGCTGTTTCTTTGTAAATCTCATAGTCTTAATCTCCTAAAATCATGATCACTTAACTATTTGAGATAAACTTCACTTTCTAGTGCAAGCTTGAAGGTATGCCCCCTACTACATGAATTTAAGGTCTTCTTAAGAGTAAATTGAAAGATCTTGGGATATCTAGAACCTGAAATCGGATGCTAAAGTTCTGAAGGCCGATATCAACGGGTAAGCCTATACCCCTATAATCTCTCTTCTGGACCCATCAAGGGCCTTAACTATTGTAGAATTAGGCTTGATCACAATTATGTCAACACCTAATAGATTTAAGGTGGTAAGTGGGTAGATGTTCAGCAATGATCCATTGTTGATGAGTACTTTAGTAACGATCATGTTATTACTCCTTACCATTATAAAAAGTGGTTTCATATGTTGATTACCTTCCTCTCCCAATTCTTCTGCTAAAAAAGAAATTTGATCCAGAGTGAGGATGGAATTGGTGATTAGTCCCATCTTTTCAATTGGCGTTTCATGAGGGTCCTTAACCTCCCTCAAGGTGCGAAATAAAGCCCCTTATGTAGTTTGGAAGCCATCAACATACCCATTAATGATATTTGTACTGGAGTCTTAACAAGTTGTTTTGTTTTTTATGCTCACTTGATTTGATCATTTTGGTAAAGGTGGATAGCCCTTCCATATGTTCATCCCTTTTGTCATCTACCTCTTCCAGTACGCTCTTCTCCTTAAGCTCTTCCCTTAGGTGATAGACCCTTTCAGATCAAGTAATTCCCTTCCCCCCCCACAAAGAATTTGAGGTCTCCCGATTTATCGCCTGATAGTTAAATGGGGTGGCTTTGTAGTTTTCTAGTGTTACTGGTACGTAGAAATTGTAGCCCTCACTTTTAGGGCTTGCTCACTTGTATACAACTCAAAAACCTTAGGCTTCTTGTCCAAACTAATCATGTTGATGGTGAGGTCATCATAAATCATGCCGATAATCAAGCTGTAGTTTAGTAAGGAGTTATTATTAACATTTAGAGTTAGGGCTTCCACAAAGTCCAGTTGCACTAACACATCATCTATCAAGTCTTAAATCTTATTCTTCTATCTTTAACATGCATTGATTAAGTGCCCCACCTACCTACAATGGTATACGCATTTCTGATTAAGATCGTAAATTTACGGCTTATATTGATCATTAGGGAGCTCATACTAAATCAAATTATCCTTTCGCAACTTTTCAAAGACCTGACTTAAAGGGACTGGTATCTTAATAAATTGTTTAGGGGCCTTATTGGCCTGAAGTTGATTTTTGAACTAATGTTAAACTGAAGGTGGATTTGCCTTGAAAGAGACTTGAGCATTTGGTCTAACATTTGAATTTACCATGCTAACCGTAGATTCTTTAAGCTTGCTGATTGTTAGTTTGGAAATAGAAGATGAAGCGGATGGTCTTCTGTTCGACAATTCTTGAAGCTTACTAGAGGAGATGGTGCTTTCAATCCTTCACCTTACTACCACTATCTTGGGCAAAAATAGATGAGGCTTACCTAATGAAATGGGAGAAATAGGGTCTTTCTAAAGTATTGATGAAAGTTAATGTAAGCTCCTTCTCGGTCTTGGGAGTAGATACCCTTGCAGCTAAAGATCTCTATCTTTGAGCATACTCTTTGAATAATTCGTTGTTCTTCTTCCGTAGGGCAACCAAATCCATCATGGTCGGAGCTACTTCAACATTGAACTTGTATTGTTCATAAAATGCCTTAGAAAGTTTCTCTCATGTATTTATCTGGTTTAAGTCGAGCTGAGCGTACCAAGTCAAAGGCCAGACCTGTCAGACAATTCTGGAATGTCTGCACCATGAGTTAGTCATACTAAACATATTTACCCATCTTCTTCACATATAGTTTGGTATGAAGCTTAGGGCATCCTGTCCCATTGTACTTTTCAAACCTTGGTACCTTAAACTTCTTGAGGTAGGCTCTAATGTCATATGTAGAAAATTTAGTGATTCCAGCCTGATCAAAACTATCATAGCCCCCAAGTGCCCTCATCTTTTCATCTATTCACTCAACCGGCTTCCTTTCTAGTTCCTTCAAACTGTCTACACTAGGCCCTAAGTTAGTCGACCTTGTGTTAGTTGGGGATACATATGTATCATGCTCAAAGGTCGGGTTAACCTTTAGATAAACTCTTTCTAACTTAAATGGGTCCTTTGGATTATCCTCTACTTTAGGAGCTTCAATATTCTTCTCATAATGGGCCTTTAAGCTCTCTTCATTAGCTAGTGTTGTGGTTCAGAGTAAGGTGATGCTGTTTGTAAGGAAACTCATCTGTTCTACCATCCTTTCCATGGTCCTTTCTAAAGAACAAAATCTTAACTTGGTAGGATCAGCGATCTCATGGTTATTGTTATTGTCATCTCCTTAGGTGGCCATTATAGTTTAGGAACATGCTCTAATCAAACTCCTTTGAAATATTTGACTTTTCGAAGCTATTTTGAAATTTGTTTGAGAGTACTTCACAAAAAGTTAGCTCATATATACATTTTCTCTATTAAAAAAAAGCATAAATGTCCAAATGCAAAAATGTATGGCACATGGATGTAAGGAAATTTAAATTGGCAAGAGACCCTTAATGTAGCAAAACATAACTAGTTTTTATTAATCTTTGTACTCGTGAAGCTTTACATCACTTATTATATTCGAAAAAGGAATTCCTAAAAGAAAGAAAGAATAAAAAGAAAAACTATGATCTATTCTTCTTGTTGCTGTTTGATTTGACTTGTGCCTTCTTTCTCTTTTGAATCTTAGGAGTTTGTATCTTCTTACTTTTGACTTTCCTGCGTTGTACTTCTAATGCCTTTATCCTCTAATGGTATTCTTTATAGTGGGCTTCTAATTCTCGTCCTTCTTCACTTGCTTTCTCAAGTTTGGCTTTAACTTGAGCTTCTTCTTTCTCCTTTACCTCTTCCATATCCTTTAGATTCTATAGTTGGTGATAGAGAAATCCTTTGGTTGTTTGACTTTTACTAGGTATCTCTTTGGCAGTGGGGGTAGTCTTCTTTTTACACCAAAGAGCTTGAATGCTTAGAAGTTTAGTTACCTTGTTAGCCACCAAGATGTTAGGGTCATGAAAGTCAAGTGAGACAGGCTCTAAGGATGGCTTCAGAATCATGTTTTAAGTAAGTCTGTTAGATAGATTGTACCCAATACCGAGGTTGAAGTCGATCAAAGGTACTGCTTTGAAACCTTCACATTCTTTTACCATTTCCTTACTAAAAAACCATCTAGGCAACCAAAGTAGTTATTCAACTTTCATAGCCCGAAAATATTGAACCCGATAACGGGTGGCTATATTGTCAGGCAGCTTAATTTGCTCTTTGAAAGACTTAATGAGATCATATCGTTGTGTAAACTTGGCTCAATTGAAATCGAGTCGGTGACTCTTCATATGGCTAATGAACCAGACCTAAATCGAAGCCATGTTAGTCTTCAGATCTCCATATTTCTTCTTTTGAGTTAATTTAGTGAGTAGATTTGCTTAACTAAGAGAGTAGGTACTGTTACGAACAGAGGACGGCCTAGTCGTAGCAGATGCCGTATACTGTACGAAGAACTCCTGATTGGTTACCCTTTCAATCAAGAACTTTTCACACAATATACAAGGCTCTACAACCACTAGTTTCCCAAGAACATATAGATTCACATGATATCTTCATACAAACATATTTATATAAAATTTGAACTACAAAGCTTACAATATATAGTAATTTAGTATATTTAGGTCTATAATACTAATAAAAACAAAAGTACATGAGCAAGAGTCTACATAAACTGTTCTCTCTCAATACACAGGACAGCTTGCTCTTGCCCAAGTCCCCAAGCTAACCTGTGGCATCCCTCAGCCAACCTTTATGAACAGGTTATCCTGCAGCAAAAGTCTAAAGGGGTGTAAGCCTAAGCTCAGTGAGCAAAACCTTCAGCCACACCACAAGCAAGTTATAAGTATATTATATTCACGAATATGAATGAATGATCAAACAAAATGCCAAACAATACGTATAATTAACTAGTTCATATACATAACTCAGATTTAACGCCCTCCGAAGTCAGGGTTTGAGTATATACTGCACTAGTTAGATTCGGGTATTATACTAGAACTTATTTTACTACAAAACTCCACATTCCGTACTTAAATTAAATAATTCTTTTATTTTCATAAAAATCAAGTTCTAGCATAATCGTGAGTGGGCCCTCGCAGTCTACACTCACCCCTAAACGAAGGCCTCTATACTCGACCCTTAGCTAGGCAGTCGGTGCCTCCAACGCCTAGTGTTCCCGCAAACCAGGGTAAGGTCATTTTGTATTAGTGCACCGTACAGAACCAATAAATTAATAATAACAACCCTCGAATGGCTTCTCTTTACCTCCGTGTGATGTGATGACCGAAATTGTCAATGCAATGCATGTACCAATTTCTTTTTATAAGCCGGGTATAATTAAGTTCAAATTATGCTGTAACCATCTAATAATACACACAATCATTTTCTATACTACCATGCAATAAACATCGCCTTATCTATACTTAAGGTAAGTTCACAACTCAGCACATAACAACATACACAAGCATTTCCCCAAACCCCACACAGTAGTCAATTAACAATAATAATTAAGTCCACTATCTACAATTGCAAACAAGCATGGAATTATAGGGTAAATACTCACTCGACCATGGCGACTCGCCCTAATTGTAGTAATTGATCGGAAGATCCTTGCTCACCTCGGGATCACCTAACCATTATGATATGATAACGCTAGTAAGTAATTGAATTAACTAATAATTCTAAATACCTATTTGCCTAATTCTACTTAAATTATTATCAACTTTTATCCGGTTAGACTTGATTATTAATCGTATGTAACTTTTTTGTTCTATTTCTGATATTTATGAATTTATAGTCGTTTTTCATCGATTTCGGACGCACGTTCACACAGTGATGTCCGTTTTGGACGTTAAGACTCGTGTTTTACGATATGGACTAAATTTATAGAAATTTTAACTATGAAAACTTAATTATTCTTATTACTCATATTTATATCCTTTGTTTTTACTTAATGATTTAGTTAACCCTTAAATTCTTATACTTAGAGAATTTTACTTTGCTATTGCTAATTCATGTACTTAATTAAGTATAATCCCATTTAGAAAGTGTATTAGGGTTTACTAATTTAGGTATCTAATTATTATACACTCTTCTTATTTTCTTATTTTATAAACCTATGTTACTTGCTTATGTCATGGCTTATGTCATCATGTGATTACATCATTACTTACATCATCTTTTACTTACCTAAGCCTTATCTCGTGATTATGTGTTTTATGTACACTTATACATAATGTATATATACTTATACCTTTCCTTTACTTATATGTATACTAGCATACTTATACATATACTTATACTTATACCATATTTATACTTGTACATATACTCATATACCTATATGGTCATATACATATTTTTGTACAAATTTCGTATGCCTAATTTTCTTCTTAAGAAAATCTTCCTAATTTCATTCTTTTGTGTTTTTAAGTGTGTATTTAGTATAGCATAGGTATGTATAGCTAGGATTTTTCTTAATTTAGGTTATGTACATGGTAAATACCCATGTACAAAGATCCCCATACTTGTATTCTTTTAGTATATCCTTATGTACATATACTTAAGAGCATATACACATGTATTCCTTTCCTTTTCTTCATGATTCTTAACTTCCTACACTTAAAGATGGAAACTTTATGTCCTATTCTTCAAGATAATACATAACACATGTCTACTTATCTAATCTACCTAATTACCTAACTAATGAGTAATATAAAGCAATATAAAGTAACTTGATCATATACCTTAGTTTGTGTTGGAATTATGGAGACAAAGAGGAAAGTGTTGAAAGTGAAAGGGAAGAAGAAGGGTCAAGGCAATGGAGGGGATTTTACTTTGTTTCTTTTTTATTTGTTTTGTTTATGGAAGAAAGAAAATGGTAAGGTCTAGAAGGGGAAATGGATGGACAACAATTAAGGAGGAGGGAAGAAAAGAAAAACCAAAAGAAAATAAAACAAAAGAAATCATTAGATGCTTAGATATTTTTCTTATACATTAGTGTCTTTTGTTGACTTTTCAAATTGTTGACTTTAGTCAACATGTGTTGACTTGGTCAACTTTCCTTAAGCATATGCAATTTTATACACATAATGTAGTAATTAAGGGAAATTAAGGGAAAAATTAAGGAAATGAGGTATTTGGTGAATTGATTAGTAAAAATAGATGATGAGGTCTTACTTTAGGTATTTATAGCCTATATACATCATTTGGTAAACTACTTAGTGTAGCTAGTATGAAAAGTACTAATTAGGATATTAAGGTTCACTACATTTAGCCTAATCTTCAATTATACCCCTAACTCTATGTAATACTATCTTAATCATATACTTAAGAGATAAATATAATCTATGATTCATTATCTTAGTTTCTAAAAGACTACTTGAGGATTCTAAATATATATGCATGATTGAAAGTTATCTCTAATCTTTTACTAATGATTTGGCAAAATACGAGGATTATATTAACAATTAGGGTTTTAGGGTATATTATGATGAATTAGTGCACATATGTCTTTATGGTTATCATTTTAGGGTTTTCATTACTTTTGAATGAAATCTTTAGTATTTAGATACATTTAGGGTAGAAAAGTTTCTTACGCAATTGATTAATTTTTTTAGGGTTTTCACTTTCATTAGCTTTGTCAACTCCTAAATTGTTTAACATGTTGAATCTATTTCAAAAGCTAGATCGAAAATTTTAGAGGTTTACATCCTTCCTCCCTTCAAATAAGTTTTGTCCTCAAAACTTGAAATGCGTACCTGGTTTATCAAATAAATGTGGATATCGATGCTTCACCTCATCTTCCGCTTCCTAGGTAGCAGATTCTTGCTCACGATTTCTCCAAATGACTTTAACATATCTAATCTCTTTATTCCTCAACTTTTGCACTTTACTATCTGTAATCTCAACTGGATGTTCTTCATAAGTCAAATTCTCTTTCAACTTTACTGGTTCTAATTCAATGACTCGATCAGGATCAGGAATATGTTTTCTTAAAACAGACACATGAAATACATTATGAATCCTAAACAGATTAGGCAGTAAAGCCAATCGATAAGCTAACTTCCCAACTTACTCCATAATTTCAAAAGGTCTGATATATCTCAGACTTAGTTTGCCTCGTGTCCTCATATAATGAATACTCTTGATTGGTTTCACTTTAAGGTACATATGATCTCCTACTTGAAACTCCAACCCTCTTCTTTTCAAGTCAGCCCAGCTTTTCTATCTATCTTGTGCTTCTTTCATTTTCTGCTTAATGATAGTAATTTTCTCAATTGTTTCTTGTACTAACTCTGGACCTAAAATAAAGGTGATCTACATCTCCTTCCATAAAGAGCTTCATATGGAGGCATTTGAATGGTTGAGTGATAACTGTTGTTATAAGCAAACTCAATCAATGGTAGATGAGAATCCCAATTTCTTTTAAATTCCATGATGTAGGCCCTCAACATATCTTCTAGTGTCTGTATGGTTCTCTCGGTCTATCCATCAGTTTGTGGATTGTATGCCGTACTGAATTGCAACTTCGTTTGCATAACTTTTTGTAGACTGGTCCAAAACTTAGATACAAATCGAGGATCTCTATCTGACACAATTCCCGCCGGTACTCCATGTAATCTTACTATCTCCCTTATGTAGATTTGAGCCAGCTTTTCTAAAGAAAAGGTTATGTTGATTGGCAGAAAATGCGTTGATTTAGTAAGTCAATCAATAGCGACCCAAATTGCATCATGTCCAGCAGTTGTTCTTGGTAAACTACTCACAAAATCCATAGATATTTGATCCCATTTCCATTCAGGAATAGGTAAGGGTTGCAACAATCCACCCGATCTTTGGCATAAAAGAAGTGACATGTCATACTAGAATTTCAAGCTGCAATTGAGGAGCAAGTATAAAAGTTGCTCCACATATGCTTCATTCGGTATGAAAGGTATCCCACTTGACTCGCCAACATGGTCCTCATCATGAAAGCAAATAAGAAATGGCGCATGTGCTTCGACTACACCAATCTCGATAACATATGCTCAAAGGATTGCTTCCCCCTACTATACATAAACCAGCTCATTAACTCGATAGTGAGTCATGACCTTTTCAGTTTCATGGATGTCTACTCCAAATACAACCAAATCTAGATGGCTCCAGAAGACAAAGTCTACACATCCTTTGTGATAGACTTCGAGACTTATTGTTACAAAGTGATACCCTTTAACTTGAAAAATGTTGGAGCCATATATCAAAGGATGGTGACACATATATTCAAGCCATAAATAGGAAGGAACATCAAAGTCTACATCAACATATGATCGCTAAGAGCAAGACCAGAAGAGGCCATATAAACGACCTCCAAGAAATCTTCCAAACCCTTTAACAGTTTCAAATGAAACTTAACCCCTAGAAACGCATCTTCGATGTTGCATCCGGTAAGTTTCTCCGTTTCATGGTCACAAAGCAAGGGACAAAGGCTAACCCTGATAAGATTAAGGTAGTCCAAGACATGCAAGCACCAACTAAAGTAAAGGAGGTCCAGCAACTAATAGGAAGGATAGCCACCCTTAACCACTTCATCTCTTAAAGCGCAGATAAGTGCACAAAATTTTTCAATCTACTCAAACACCCCGCTAAGTTTAAATGGACACCGGCATGCCAACAAGCCTTCTAAGACTTGAAGAGCTTCCTTACGACACCTCCCATACTCTCCAAACCTATCCCCGATGAGGAATTGTTCTTAGACCTCGCAGTCAGCGACAAAGCATTACTGTCTGTACTCGTCCGAGCTGAAGGTCATGACCACCGCCCAGTTTACTACGTTAGCCACATCCTCCAAGGACTCGAGCTTCAATACATTAAGATAAAAAAAGTTTGCTTCACAGTAATAATCGTTGCCCGTAAGCTTAGGCCTTTTTTTTAGTCACATCCAATCATCACATTAACGGATGTACCACTTAGAACAGCCTTGCAAAGTCTAGACACTTTAGGCCAAATGATGAAGTACTCGTTTGAGCTTAGTACTCATGGAGTTCAATTTTACCTAAGATAAGCAATCAAAGCACAAGTTCTTGCTAAGTTCATAGTAGAATACACTAGAGCAGATGAGCCTTAACTAAAGCTCACCATACCAGTCTAAACACTCCATGTCAATGACTCCTCTACTAAAGGGGAGAGTAGGGCTAATATGTTACAAGGCTTGCACGAAACAAAGATCCTCTATGTCCTGAAGTTTGGTTTCCCAGCAAGTAATAATGAAGCTGAATATGAGGTACTTATAGCCAGCTTGAAGATTGCTAAGGATATCAAAGTTGAAAAACTTAGCATACCCTTAGACTCCATGCAAGTTGTACAATAAGTCAAGGGTAAATATGAGACCAAGGGCGAAACAATGGCCAAGTACTTGCATTTAGTGTGATGCCTTCTAGTGGAATTCGCCTCTTGGGAAGTCAACAAAATCCCCTAAGCGGAAAATGTAGAAGTAGACAAACCATCCAGAATAACTTCGTCCTTTATCCTAACTTCACACAACTGTGATAAGCTACTCTTCATACAGTACTTCCCCGAAAGAAGTATAAAGGTATAATAGCAGTAGAAGTAGTCCCAAAGATGATACGGACTCATAGATGAACACATAAGCTTAATATCATGCATAACCAAAGGGGGTAGGTCCAGACCGCGAGATGGTTCAAAAGATAAATGGCAGTCGAAGGATGAATATGGGTTCCCGTGTACCAGCAATGGATATGACGCACCAATACCTCACAAGAGCTTAGGTTACACTTAATATGACGCATAAGTATGGTCGGAAAGCACTCACCACTAGTCCATGCTTAATGGGTCAGATAAGAGTAGCTCAAGAGTAAGTAAAGAGGACACTTAGGTCGAGAGAGTGAGGAAGTTCAAATGTATTCTCTGTGCATATTGATGTTGTGGCTATTACAATTTGCAAGTATTTATAATACCTAATTAGGGTAAGTCCTATGTTATAGGAAATTACAGAAAAGGATTTCTATAGCTAAGAAAAAGGGGAATAATTTATAGGGGTATCAATGTAATCGCGCCAAAAGAATATCCTTTTGTTAGAAAAGACAATATGGATGTTAGAAAGGACAATACATATGTAATTCTACTCATTCCGTGGTCCCAATAATACGGCAAACCGAGTAGGGGTAAGCTTCTATTAGGTTTAGTTGACGTTAGCAGTTCGATAGTTCTGATTACTGGGACGAAACAAAGGTTAACTCACATTTAGGTCGACCTTAGATGGTCGGCTCCTAACAATTGTTAGTTCGATCTTGATACTGTAGGGTTGGCTACATCCTGATTTATTACTTGGACTAGTGTATTGTAGAAGGGTCGGCTCGGCATGTTGGCTAATAACCTCAGTAATCCCTTGGATGATGTAGAGAGTGAAGTAGCTCGGCATGTTGGCTAATAACCTCGATAATCCTTTGGATGATGTAGAGAGCGAAGTAACTCAGCAAGTCAGACTAAGGTTAGTACTGCTCATTGGTGCTTAACTCACCTCGAACAGTTCAGTAAACCATGTAAGCTAGCCCCTGAGTTTGGGAGTGTGTAATTGGTCCTTAATCCCTATTACAAAGCCTTCTTAAATGGACTCCCTTATATAGTACCTCAAGTTTAGGACCCTACTTGAAGAGAGATCCAAAGCAAAGAGGCTAGCTTATGCAGTAACTAACTATACACTAATCAATGATATACTCTATAGATTGGGGCATAGTGTCACACCCCAAAAAGAAGAAGTCATAACAATTCTACTGTGTGAGTCATCCTAAGATAGAAAATATCCCTATAGTTGCTATCTTAGACCTAGTTCACACTAGATGTATTTAACTCTATCCCTTTGAAGTGTCCAATTCGATACCTATTTGATATAAACTTATGGAGTAATCCTTTGAAATAATTTGTTAAAAATAAATTTGTACTCTATTAATTTGACTTTGCAAAGAGTGGTAATAAATCCCATAAGTATGTATCATTCCTCATACATACCAGAATATTGAAAACTACCAAGCCCCTTGAGGAATTCTATGTAGTTTTCCTTAAAAATTAAAAAAGTTAATACTAAGGAAAATAACCAGCCATTTCTTATTACACCTCACTCCCCATCACACTTTGTTAGTTCTTTGGTTTTAGGTTGGTACTTGTAATCTATTTAGAACCTGCAAAATAAACTATAAGGGAATGAGTGACAATTTGCTCAATAAGTGGTGCGGAGACAGAAGTATGCATCTAACATATCACAAGCAAGGTTTTCAGCTAAGTTGGTTAGATACAATACATGTACAAGCAAATGACATTATACGATGTTATCCGATTGATCGTGAGATCAGAGAAATTACACTTGTTCTAACTCGAGTTGAGGAGATTGATGTCATGTACTCGCAAATCGAACCCAAACCGGGGCTTATGTAACGGAGAACACCCTCCTCCGTAATCACCTTCGAACCATGACCCCAACCTTGTCGCGACCTCCTCTCCTATTACTTAGTTCAGCTAAGGGTAGGAAAATAACTAGTTCGACTTACCTCATCGAAGGGAGTCCATGTTTGGCTTGAAAATCCTAACCGTTACCCCTAATAGGTTACAATGTATATCAAGTTAGGTATTAAGCCGAGTTTGAGTTAGTTTATTTTTAAGGTGATTAACTAAGCTCAAACAATTCAAGCATAATATTTAGGGAACAACCATAAAATTGAGCTTAGCTCTTACCATAGTAAATCAAATCTCAAATACAAGCATTACATATGTACACGTAGCTAACTACAATCATAAGCAAATACATATTAAAGTCTCCAAATATTCTAAAATAATACCCTAAAATACTGTGAAGTATTGATTCCACTTACTTGTCTTGACACTCCTTGTGCAAGACTCATGCCATCAATACCTTTGTTCACTGAAAGACCCTATGTATATATAAAGTTCAGATTTAATTTTTGTAAAAGTTATGAAAATGTTAGGGTTCTATTTATTAGTATTTTCCTAAATAGTTATAGTGTATATTTATATATATCTAAAGTATATTATTATTTTCCTTATATAATGAGATATAGTCTTATTATATAAGTTAAGTTATTAAGTATCAATAATATATGCAATTATATTATTACGTATAATATATCGTTTCGATTGTATTGAAACATGTTGTTAATAGGTCAATTTACGTTTCAATTACGATTAAGTTATCATATTTTATAAATTTTTGTAATATTATAGAGATATAGGTTATATGATATAGAATTGTCTGATTCTAGTAAAAGTAGCATCATTGGATTTGTACACATTTAATGATACGTATTACAGATTATATTTCGAAAATTAACTTCTGAAGGATATTTCGAGTTTCTAATATACTTATACATGCCTATAGTAAGTATTACCATATTATACCCATTTTATGTAATTGAACTATATTTTTATAGAATTTGCTAATATAACTTAATAATATAAGTGTTATCTAATCTTATGTATATGACCTACCCTAATAGTAAAAACTATCACTAAATATATTAAAAATTCATTTTTACCAAATCTAACCAGTAGTTTTTATTTCAATATTTATCACATTTTAGCCTATTATTACTAAAAACGACCCTCGGTTCGTAATTTAAGCTATTTACTATGTAAATTCATAATAAATAGCTCGGGTCACCAAATAATTTCTCGAAAATTTATATAGACCCTTAAAAATATGTGGAACTTAGTTAGCATATGGTTCTATACTATTGAGTTCATCGCTTAAATACTCGTAATTACAATTTTACCCATAAATTACATTTAATTAACCAAATATTATTTTTTTTATAACAAACTATTTCCAATATATCCTAACATCATTACAATTCACCAAAAGTCAGTACCTATCATTTCCATCAATTAATTTCATAAAAATCTATTTATTTTGTCCTATTTCTCACTATTTTTAGAGCAAAAAATTACATTAAATATCAAAAATACCTAAATTAAAAATATGGCTATATAGAAATTAAATATATATCATATGTATTCTATACAAAAATTTTGAGCTATAAACTACATCATTTAGTATATTTATTTTAGATTTAAAAATTCAGATGAATAATGAATTTGTTAAGTAAGTATATAAAATATTCAAAATTTTGTAAAAATAAAATTATAGCATGAAAGGACATCTAAAATAATCTAGGAATTAATTTTTCCATATTTTTTATAATTATTTTAATTTTTTTTTTGAAAATAAGGAAAAAAAATGATAGATTCTTGGACTTATCGTTCATCAGAGCTCTAACCACCTTTAGCTGGTGGGTGGTTGTTGACAAAGATGGGTAGTGGGTGCTCTATGGGTGGCTAGTCAGTTGCATTAGTAGGATGTCATCTAGGTTGGGAATGGCTAGGGAGCAGTAAAGTGCTCTGTTTTTTACTTTTTTCGAATTTCCTTTGATTTTTCTTTGAGTGTCTTAGTTTTTTAAAGTGTATAATTTGTGTCCTTGTATCCTATTTATAGTATTTAGGGTCAGTCAAATTTTTGTCTTAATTGTTAAGTAATTTATTTTAATATTTTCCTTGAAAAACGTATAGTAAGAGATGTCAGATTTTCATAAATTTGCTTTTGATGCAGCTGCTTATCTTTTTTAAGTTACTCCACATTTAATCCAATCATATTCCAGGTTGTTTCTCTTTTTTTTTTATATAATTTTTAGATAATATTTTAGGGTATTTTGGTATTTAATGTTAGTATTTAATGATTTTGTTGATATACGAGTATATAACATATATATATCATACACATAATAAGTAGTTATATACATATAATCATGTTTCTAGCATGTCTTTTATTTTTAAGATATTTTTCCTATTTAATTTTGCAAATTTACCACCTATTATGAATAATTATATAATTTTAGGTTAATTTACAAGTATAATTATTATACATACCAGGTATACTTATAAAAATATGAGTATACTCATATGGCATATTACGTTATATTATTTCATTTTACAACATCATTAACTTATCTCTAAATTTTCATCGCATTCTAAGCTTAGTTTTAAGGGTTTTGATGATTCTTACACTATATTAAGCAATCCTGCTTTTAAGGCTAAAATTAGGATTTTGGGTTATCATTTTTGAAATCTAACTTCACTAGGTTACTTTGACTAACTTTTCCATTCTAATTGTAAAATTTGGACTCAATCAAATAAGTTTTTCTCGTAGGCCCTAAATCTAAGTATGTTTGCCTTAAATGTGATTTTAGTGGCTTATATAAAGCAATTCCTTATTATTTTAATTGTATTCTTGATATCTTATTATATTATTGACTTCTAAATGTATAGGAATTCCTCAATTAAGATTATCATGTTTCTCGTAAGTTTTTAGCTTAATCGGTTTACTTTTTGGAATGTCCTAGATCAACTATTAACCCTAATCGTATAAAGATAGACTTTGTCTTAATGCTCAAATGTTCGTGTCTTAATTGCTGATTAATGGGTTATCACACATAGTATTCCACTCCTCAAATGCCTCCAATCAGAAGAGGAAGCTTAGGTACTCGAGCAACTCTATGTAGGGGTTTGTAATAACCACATACAGTCACATGTACTGTACCTCAATGCACTTAGGTTAGGTTATTAGTGGCCTACAATGAAGGAAGATGCTAAGGCTATGGTCCAAAGGTATCACTCTTGCCAAAAGCATGCGTCAATTACTCATGCCCCCAACTCAAAGCTATATCCTTTTACCAACCCATGGTTGTTCACATAATAAGGATTAGAGATCCTTGGCCCTTTCCCTTAAACCTTAGTAGGTGAATAGTTTATCCTAGTGGCAATAGACTACTTCAGTAAATGGGTGGAAGCATCCTCTGTCGTAACTATAACGGTTCGAGCCACTGAAGGCTTCATGCTCACCCACATACTATCCTACTTTAGAGTGCCATATAAGTTAATCATTAACAATGGAAGGTAGTTTGATAGCCATCGTTTCAAAAACTTCTACAACAAGCACAACATTGGGCTACACTACACCTCAACTACCCACCCTCAAACCAACGGCTAGGTTGAAGCCATCAACAAGATAATTCTCAACAATCTTAAGAAGAGGGTAGAATGAGCAAGAGGTAGGTGGGTCGATAAGCTTCCCAACATACTTTGAGGTTACCATACAATGCATAGGACGTCGATCGAAGAGACTCCATTCCATCTCATATTTAGATCTAAAACCATCCTCCTAATTGAGTTGGAACTACCTACCAATAGGGTATAACACTTCGATGTAAACACTAATCACATAGCCCTATAGATGAATCTAGATACTATCGACGAAGTTTAAGATGTTGTACGAGCACGTACTGCGGCATATCAACAACGACCACCTGATATCACAACTGTAGCATCCGATATAGGGTTTTCTACCCCGGTAACTTAGTGTGCTAGAAGTTAGAGGCTACTGGCTTCAAGGAGGGATGAAGCAAGCTTACCCCCAACTGGGAGGACCCTATGTAAGTAGTTGATGAAGTGAGAAAAGGTGCTTACATGCTCGAGATAATGGAAAGATGACCAATCCCTAAGGCATGAACTACTTAGAATCTAAAACCTTACTTTCATTAGATGTAGTAACGAAAATTAAAAGCACTTATAACTATGGCTAAATGTAATGATTAGTGACATCTCTAACATTTGTTCCTCTCCTTCTCTCGAGCCACTAATCTTAGGTCGATTTTCATCCCCTATCTTTACCCAAGTTAATCCATACACTAACGATATAAGCACCTTCATGGGCTTTGATCTACATCAAACCCCCAATCTTGGGTCAACTTTCATCCCTAAGCTTCACCCAAGTTAATCCTTACATTAAGGATGTAAGAACCCTAATAGGGCATCGATTTACATTGAGCCCCTAATCTTAGGTCGATTTTCATCTCTAAGCTTCGCTTAAGTTAGTCCTTACACTAGTGACATGGGCACCTATCTTTGGCTTCAATTTACATCGAGCCCCCATTCTTGGGTCAATTTTCATCCTTAAGCTTCTCCCAAGTTAGTTCTTACACTAACAACACGAGCACCTATCTTTGGCTTCAATTTACATTGAGCCCCCAATCTGGGGTTGATTTTCATCCCTAAGCTTAGCCCAAGTCAGTCCTTACACCGATGACGCGAGTACCTATCTTTGGCTTCAATTTACATTGAGCCTCTAATCTTAGGTCAATTTTCATCCCTAAGTTTTGCCCAAGTCGGTAATTATACCGAAGATGCGGGCACCTATCTCTGGCTTCTATTTACATCAAACTCTCAATCTTGGGTCAATTTTCATCCCCAAGCTTCTCTCAAGTTAGTCCTTATACTGACAATATAGGCACCCTCATAGGGCATTGATTTACATTAAGACTCTAATCTTGGGTTGATTTTCATCTCCAAGCTTTGTCCATATTAGTCCTTACACTAGTGATACAAGTACCTTCATAAGGCCTTGATTTACATCGAACCCTCAATCTTGGGTCAATTTTTATCCCCACGCTTCGCCTAAGTCAGTCCTCATATTAACAATGCAAGTGCCCTTCTTGGTATCGTTTTACATTAACCCCCAAAATCGGGTCAATACATCCTGAGCTTAACCCAAGTTACTTCCAGTGCTCATGGTACAGATACTTTGCTTAGGCATTGATCTTCCTAATGCCCTAAACATAAGTCGATCTCTCATCCTCGATCATTCATCTATGTTAGAATGCCACCACAATAGTTATCGGACATAACCTAAAGTGAAATTAAATAGTGGAAGTCAAGGAAAAACAGTTCAATTGGTATGAAGTAATTATTAAAAGCATGAAGACTTTATTTCATTGATCAGATGGAGTACAAAGTTTCGTAAGTCGATATACCAAGCTCGGCTATATCAAAGCAAAAAAATGATACAATTACATCCCACACTAAGGCTACTCGCCTTTGCTTAAATGACTGTTTTGGGTCTCGACTTAACTTTTTGCTGTGGGAACTCTCTATCAAGAAGAACTCATCTCAACTTCGACTCAACCAGCTTTCATATTGTAACTACATCCTTGAAGTCTTACTTAGCCAAACCCCAAACTATAGAGCTCCTAACAATACTCAACCTCCAAGTGAAGGTCCCCACTCCACTTAGTAAAGCCTCTCTTCCATAAAAGCAGCAGCGTAGATTATTGACCCAACTACTCCACCTAGAGTGACCAGTTGTCTAAGCCCTGCTGGCGACAAAGTAAGGTCGATCCTTCACCCAGAGTAGATCAAAAGGACTTGTGAGGCTCCAGGTTCGATGATTGGTGTTCTAAGTTTGCTATATGGGGTTCAAGATTCTATGTCTTAGGATATGGTTTAGGCGTTCGGCGTTCAAGTTTCATAGTTTGGGGTTTGACATTTGGGGCTTGGGATTTGACATTTGGGGCTTGGGATTTGGCATTCGAGGTTTAGGATTCAGCATTCTAGGTTTAGTGGTAAGGATTTAAGGTTCGGCGTTCGGCATTCTAGGTTCTACATTCGAGGTTTGAGATTAGGCATTTGAGGCTTAGGCTTTTGCATTCAAGGTTCAGCATTTAGCATTCGAGGTTCAGGGTTTGGGGTTTGGCATTTGGATATATGGGTTTGGGGCTCAGCATTCAAGGTTTGGGCTTTTAATGTTCAGCATCCATCATTTAGCATTCGACATTTTGTGTTAGGGGTTTCAGCTTTAGCATTCAATGATCGAGGTTCAAGTTTCAAAGCTTAACATTAAGACTTAGAGGTTTAGTGTTCAATGTCTAGCGTTCGGTGTTCGAGGTTCGATGTTAAAGTTTCAGGGGTTGGGTGTACGGGATTCAGGGCTCGGCATTAGGGATTCACCATTTAGGTTTTAAGCTTCAGCATTCGCCATTAGGACTTAAAGGTTCGGCATTTAGGGTTTAGGCTTTGAGGTTTAGCATCCGGTGTTTAGCATTAGGGGTTCAAGGTTGGGCGTATAGGTTTCAATATTCGACATTCGAGGTTCCCTGTTCAATGTTCGAACTTCAACATCTGGGGTTTAGGGCTTAACGTTAGGCTTTGCATTCAACATTCAAGGTTTGGTGTTTGGCGTTCAACGACCTACATTCAACATTTGAGGTTCAAGCTTCAACGTTCTGGGTTCAATGTTTAAGGTTTGAGGTTCAACATTCATAGATTGGGTTTTAAGGTTATGTATATAAGGTTTGGGCTTTTTCCTTTAGGGTTTGGCATTCGAGGTTTGGCATCTAGCATTTGGGGTTCGACGTTCAAGGTTTGGGGTTAGGTGTATGAGGTTCGGGGCTAGGCATTTAGGGTTTGGACTTTAGCATTCGGGGTTCAAAGTTTAACACTTGAGGATTATTGTTTGGGGTTCGACGTCTAAGGTTCAAGGTTCTGAGTCCAAGGCTCGAGATTAGGTGTATGAGTTTAGGGCTTGACATTCAAAGTTCAGCGTTTAGGGTTTGAGTTTGACATCCGGGGTTTGGGGTTAGGTGTACTAGTTTAGAGCTTGACATTTGGGGTTTAGAGTTCGAAGTTAGGTCTTTCGATGTTCAACATTTGAGCATTTGCACTTAGGTTTCGATATTTAGAGTTTGACATTCAATGTTCGAGGTTTGCCGCTCAGGGTTCAGCGCTTGAGGTTAAAGGCTGAGCATACAAGGTTTTACATTCTAAGTTTGAGCCTTGGCGTTCGATCTTTGAGGTTTAGCATTTGGTGTTTAAGGTTTAAGTTTGACATTTAGGGCTTGGCATTTAAGGTTTAGCATTCGGTGTGAAGGGTTTAAAGCTCGAGGTTGGGGCTTTGAAGTTCGAGGTTTGACATTAAGGGTTTGAGGTTCGTGGTTTAGCATTTAAGTTTCAAGGTTCAGGGTTCTGCATTTGGGGTATGGCTTTGAGTACTTGGCATTTGATGTTCCGAGTTCAGTATTCAACATTCGGGATATAAAGTTTAGGGTTCAAGGTTCAATGTCAAGTATTTGGCGTTCAAGGCTTAATGTTTGAGGTTTAGCATTCGAGTTTAGGGGTTCATCTTTCGAAGTTTGGCATTTAGCCTTCAGGGTTTAAGGTTTGAGGTTCGGTGTCGAAGGTTGGGGTTTTATGTTCAAGGTTTAGCGTTTAGGCTTCAACGCTGGGGTTTAGGGTAAGTGTTTGGCATTCAACATTTGATGTTTAAGGTTTAGGTTTTAGTAATCGATGTTTGGGGTATTAGGTTCAACATTTGGGCCTTCTAGGTTCGCGGTTCGAGATTTAAGGTTTGGGATAGGAGTTCAGCATTTGGTATTTAGGGTTCATGGTTCAAC
Organism: Lumnitzera littorea; assembly: GCA_024138015.1. Taxonomy (NCBI): domain Eukaryota; kingdom Viridiplantae; phylum Streptophyta; class Magnoliopsida; order Myrtales; family Combretaceae; genus Lumnitzera; species Lumnitzera littorea. Next base: position 88,736,205 of record JAMXBB010000001.1, on the reverse strand, counting down.
AATCAAGGTTCGAGGTTCGATATTCAGGGTTCGACATTCGAGGTTCAAGGTTCAGCATTTAAGAGTTGGCATTTGGGGTTCGAGGTTCGAGGTTTGGTATCCAACATTTATAGGTACGTATATAAGGTTCGTAGCTTAAAGTTTGGCGTTGAGGATTTTGCATTTGACGTTTAAGGTTTTATGTCCGATGGCTTGCGTTTGAAGTTCGAGGTTCAAGGCTTGGTGTTAAGGCTTCAGTACTCGGGGTTTGGGGTTAAGGGTTCTACATTTGAGGTTCGAGGTTTAGCATTCAAGGTTCGATGTTTAAGGTTCAGCGTTCGACGTTTAGTGTTTGGGGTTCGACGTTCGAGGTTCAGAGTTCGACATCTAATGTTTGGCATTCAGAATAGGGAATACGGGGTTTGGGGCATGGCATTTACATTGCACATTTAGGATTTGGGCTTCGGTGTTCGGTGTTTGGTATTCGACTTTTGAGGTTTGAGTTCAAGGTTCAAACATTTGGGGTTCAAACTTCAACATTTGACATTCATCTTTTAAGGTTCGGTGTTAAGGGTTGAGGGATTAATGTTTGAGGTTCAAGGTTTGGTTTTGTTGGTTCGGGCTTTTGCATTCAGCATTAGAGGATCGGTGTTCGGAGTTCTATGTTTTGGGTTTAAAGTTCGGGGTTCCAATTTCGACATTCGAGGTTTAGCATTTGGGGTTTGGGGTTTAGGGTTTTGGACTTCGGCATTTGAGGCTTGGGCTTCTGCGTTTAGGGTTTGGTGTTTAGCATTTAAGGTTCGATTGTAAGCTTTAGAACATTCGAGTTTCTCTCTCAGATAGGAAATCTCAACTTCTAACAACTGTTGTAAGCCCTGCAACTGAAAGTTTAGATTCAATATGCAAAATTTAGAGCGATTGGATAAAGTGTTCGATTAAGCCTATACAATGAAGCTAGAAGCATTAGTAAAAGCGACTCCGTAAGTTTGAATTTAGGAAAATAAGTAATAAAATAATAGAATATTATAATATCAAATTATAAATATATTACTCGTTATTTATTGGAAATATGTAAAATAAGTTTCGATAACTAATGAATCTTTAAAAATAAATTATATACACACTAAAAATCATAAAATAACATAAATAATATTTAGGAGAATTTACTTGCACTTCATATGTATTTACGTATAAGTAAAAATATGTGAAATTATGTAAAATGACTAAAAAAATACTAAATTATTGCTAAATAATTAAAGAAAATTACAAAAAAAAATCAAGAAAAAATAAAGATTTGTCTAAAATCAAGTCATGGCATGTTGGGGTAAAAAGAAAAGAAACGAACCAATTAGAATAAACCGACTAAAAAGCAAAATGGGAAGAAGATAAGGTTAAATGTCAACTCAAAAATTAATGAAAAATTTTCATGCAACTCTATAAATACCCAAACTTCAACTGAAGATCATTTGGTCTATTTAGAATCCAAGAAAATTAAGAAACCACAAAAAGAGAGAGTTAGGTTTTTTTTTTACAAAATTTAGAAAAAATTTGTGCAATTAGAGCATTTAGACTAAACCCACGAGCTACGACTACCTAGAAGTGAACCGTCACCACCACCATACCTTACCACTGTTGCCTAAACCGACCGATACCCCTAGGACCACCATCGGTGGCGGGAAGTCCATTAGTTAAGTGAGTTTGATTTCAACCCAAATTTGTTTAATTTATTTAAATTATCAATTTTATCTAGAAAATTATGAAATTTAGTATTCCAATATTTTTATGTATGTAGATTTAGGGAAAAATATTAGTTTGATTAAATTACATCTGGAAATATTTAATGCTTAAGAAATAGTGTAAACTTGAGTTTTGTTTGATTTAAAAATCAATGACCATAAGAATGTAGTTTTAAGCTCAAAAAATTAGTATAGACTACTTAGAGAATGTGGAACAATGTTATGAAGCCCTTTTTTAGGAATGAATTTTTGAAAATTTTAAGTAATTTTTAGGCCTTTAAAATATTTATATAATTAGTGATTTTGGAGTTAATTAATGGTTAATTGAATAATTACGGATTTAGTATATAATTAGGTATTTTAAGATGTTCATATTTGATATGGTATGATAATTGTAGTATTTGGAGCATTAGATGCAATTATTATGTAGTAAATATACGTAATTTTAGTAATAAGTAGAATTGGAATTATAATAAATATAAAATATTAAGTTAAAAATTTGTAATACATTAATAATAATAAGAAGCAGAACTAATATGAATATATATTTTAATAAATTATATAAAAAATATAAATTTTTCTTACATCAAAAGTAAATCTCGTAGTTAAGTGAGGGCTAAGGTATATCATATAGATTGAAATATCGATTAGGGCCTAAAAGTGATATTTAGAATACTGGAACATAATATGATTAATTTCACATTATGGTTTAGAACACATTCTTATGATTTATGTAAAATACCTGTAGTTGAAACTAAATTGGAACTTAAATCAAAATCGAATTCAAAAACTAATTCCAAAACTAACCTAGAATGAATTGGTAATAAATAATATACATATATATATGGGAAATTGAGTTAAATCATAACATAAAGTTTATATATAACATAAGGATATATATATTAAAAGAGTATTTATATTATAGGAGACGCAAAGACAAGTTGACTCGTGACGAGTTAAGTAAGCAAACTAAGGATTCCAAGTAAGTTGTGTTTAATATTTTGTCGTATTTTGGAATACTATTTTACAATACTTGAAGGCTTAGGATTGTATATAATTGTGCTTATAGGTAGTTATATGCACATGCTTGTATGTATTTGACTTTGTATTGAAATTTGTGTTATGTTTAGTGTTTGCTGTGAATTAAATGATGTGAAATTGTTTGATCATCCTAAACCGTACTTAATCATAACTAACCTAAATACCCTTATTAGACATGCATTGTAACCCTTTAGAGGATTGGTAAGATTCTCCAACCAAACACCGATACCTTCGAAAAAAATAGCGTTGGATAACATAATGGTCTTTTCTTTATCTTTAATCGACCTAAGTGATAGGAGAGGAGGTCACGGTAAAGATGCAGGCAATGGTTCGAAGGATAGTTATAGGGGGAACAATGTCTCTATTGCATAAACTTGGATTTGGTTGTGAGCTATTACACAAACATGAAAACTCCTCAATTCAAATTAAAACCGGTGAAATTACTTTAATTTCACAACAGACTAGATCACATTATATGATGCCATTTGCTTGTTGCATCGCGTATAATTAATTATTTGATAAACCTATTTGTGTTTGTTATGTATTCATAAATCTCCAACCTAACTTTCTAAGCTATAGTTGTCCATACCTTTATAGATTTTCTTGCAAGTTTTGACTAATATGTCACAATATAATTATCCTAAGGTTATTTTCTTTTTGAAGCTATGGGGAGTGAGGATCGACCGACTATATGAATGAGTCCTTTAATGTTTTGTTAGTAGTTTTAGGATTATGAACTGGTATGGTGATATATTCGTTAATAGACTACCATAGCATGTTTAATTTCCTGGGATTATAAAACAATATGAATGTAATTATGTATAAATGACTTAAGGTTCTAGCTTTTTATATAAGTTTTAGCATAAATTTTTTAATTGAGCTATTTACTTCAAAGCGAGGAGTTGTAGACGGCTTGTGTAAATTCTATCCATGATAGAAATTGTGAGGTCGGTTACTATCATAGATCGGTTTATATGGCGGGATTATTACGACTTTACAGCTTCGAGGTGTAACGGCTATTCACGAATCCTAAGGAGATCCTGTAGCCTATTGATTCTCTGATTGTTCATTTGTTGGTCACTTGTCATTATTTGTAGGCTTAGAGATTTCACGAATAAGAATATTTTATTAACGAAACAAAAGAATGTATGTGGAAGCATGCAGATGCTAGAACCATTGAGTTAATATATCGTTCCTTAAGTTTCAACCCTACTGCTAATTCAGTATTTACAAAATACCCCTAACTTTTATAAAAGAATAGGTGCAAAAATTGATTACATCTCTAAGTAAGGTTGCAACTTTTAGGAGTAGTGTATTAAGTTATGGTTTAAAAAAAGGTTTATGCGATCGAGGTGGGTTTTAAAGATCTTTAAGTTTTATGACCTTACACATTTTTGAAGAAATAGTTTATTGGTTACATCAAAACTTAAGTAGGATAGCTTAATCAATCTTGAACAGTAGTTACTCTACGATACCTGAAACCTACACAATGCCCCCCGGTCCTATGATCCTAAGACAGCTTGGGTTTAATCGTATCTACCGTGCATTTTTGATGTAATCATTCCCTCGATATCCTAAGTATATTACATGGAAAAGTGAATGTTACAATTAAAACAAAGAGTATCTATAAGAAAGGAATCACAAAAAATAACATAGGTATTTTGAAAGACAAATTTACTTTTTGAAGGTTTAGGTGGCTAGTCCTCTTGGTGTCCTTAATGGAGTCGTCAAGCTGTTAAGCTTGAAATTTTAGTTTATTATTTTTCTTAACTCAATCTATATTAGACCCTATGCCCATTCAATATAGACCCTCAACTTGGAATTAAGGAAAACTTAGTTTTATGTGGCAAAACTAAGAAAGGTGATTAAATCAGAATAGATTAGGCGGATTGGTTCTGACTTAGCCACTAGCCTGCATTTTAAAAATCTTTCAAGAAACTAAATTCACAAATTCAAGGTGCTATCTTATTAAACCCTATTGGTACCACCTTAACCTTCTAAATTTAAGTTTATTTTTTTCAAAATACCCTTCGAAAAAATACTATATATTCACAAGTAAATAAATTAATAAAATTGAATCTATAAAAAGCATAAGAATTTGCACAATTGTTCATGAAAAATAAGTTTTTCTATATTTTAAATTACCCCATAATTTCCTACGAGTACTTACATACTCGCTATTTAGAATTAAACATTCGTAGTTCATTTAGAAAGCTTTAGATGTGTTAGTTTATTTTAATTTTAAAAAAATAGCTGACTTTACGTTTTTATTAATTTATTCTCAAATATAAAAAATTCTAGAAGGGTCCTAATTATTTAAGTGTTTATTATTTTGAAAAATTCTAAGAAAATCTTGCTTTTAGAAAGGGTTTTATTAATTAGGCTTTTATTTCAAAATGCTTTTCCAAGTGATAAAACATACTATTATTATTATTTTTATTGAAACAACAAAAAACAAAACAAAATAAAGTAACAAAGCTTTCTTATTCTTTTTTTCTTTTTCTTCTCTTTTTTTTTAGGTTTTTTTTTTATTACAATAGAATAAGACAATAAAAAAAAACAAAATAAAATAAGATAAAATGCAATACACTAACAAAATACAAAGTAGAGGGGATTGGACCAAGCTTGTATACAAGTCGGATTGCATAGGGCCGATCAGGTAGGACTAGTTTCGGTTCAAGTTACATGTACGCCTCACGTGCGAGTCAAGAGTAGGAGAGGAAGCCAGAGATAAGGACTGATTCGGGAGCTTTTGGCCACCATTTCATGCGAAAAACACTAGTTCCATGTGAATCTTATTGGAATAAGTTGGTGAAGGTAGAGTAGTGTTTTGCAGTGGTTTAGGTGGTGGTGCGAAGTGGCCGTAGGAAGCAGCGGTGCTTAGGTTCGATGGGGTTTGCTAAAGTCGAATGGGTGATTAGGTTAGGGTTCTTGACCATAGTAGAGCTTCTAATGTGGTTGGATTTGGTCAAGGAGAGGCGAAGATGGGTATTTCCAAAATGGTGGTTGTGACTTGGTAGTAGGTTGTTAAGGGCCGTGTTAGCCCCGACAAGGGTCGGAAGTGGAGAAGTTAGAGAGCTCTAAGTATAGGCAATCTTGTTGATAGTTTATCTCATCTCAACAACACCCAAATTGCAAGGAATTCTAAAGAGAGAAAGGTAGTTGTAGCTTAGGGTTTGCTAAAGAAAGAAAGTTTAGATTAAGCATTAAGGATGTGTTTCGAGTGGTTCTTGTTTATACATTTTGAAGCTTGAACAAACTTAGAAGAGATTGATTCAAGATTGAATGTGAGAAGAGAACCTAGGATTTGATTTTGATTTTTGGTGTGATTGGAGTTAATTTTTGCTAAATTTATCAAATGGAAGCTTCGAAACACATCAAGGAGCTCGAATGATGGAGATTTGATTAAGAAGAAAATCTAGCTAATTTGATCCCTAAAATGTATGTATCTAGATTAGAAAAAGGTATCAATTAGTATTCCATGCCACTAATGGTGAAATCACAAAGCAAATCGAGTAAAAAATACGCTTAAGATGAGGACCTTAGTTAAGGAACATGTAAGAAAGCACGAGAAAGCCCAATAAAGAGAAGGAAACTAGATATGGTTGTCCAATTAAAGGTTGACTTATGTCCATGCGATCCAAAAAAACAAAAGGCACTTAAGTGCCTATATTATTACTTGAACCTTAAACCTTAAGGAAGCTAACGCGCCCCTTACTAGCTAAACTAGCTTTTGTTCTTATCCTATTATGCATCTAAATCACCTTTATCCAATAAAAATGGCTTTAACCGGATTTTAAAACAACAAATCCGATTCAGGCCAAACCAAATCCCCTATTGATCGATTCTCAATGAATTTGCAAGCACCAATATTAAAACCCAAAAGCCTATTATGTATATATTGAAAAATACTTTCAAAACAATCATGATTTGATAAACTTTTAAGTCTCTATTTGTATTTTATTTGATTAATTCCTTTATATAATAATCAATTTAAATCTTATTAAGGCCTCTTCTAAAGCCATGATTAGCTTAAATTGACTATATTTCCATATCAAAAATATAATTAACTTGGACTTTTGTTCAGAATATTTGGATTTTTAAAAAAAAAATCTAATATTTTCAAATATAGCTCAAAAATCAATTGAATCATAGATGTACAATTGACTTTTAAATGCCGTTAGATCTTAATGACCCTATTCATGTAATTTTAAAAATGACCTAAGGCTTAAAAATCCTTTTTTAAAAAAAAAAATTCTTTTTGTACTTTTCTTAATATTTTAATTTTTTGTATTTTTCTATACTTTTATAATTTTTTCATATTTTTTAATTTTCTATTTTTTTGTTATTTTTCTAAATTAAGATCCTTTTCTTTCATTCTAAAAGAAATTCTACAATTGCATCTAGACAGGGAGAGCAAAAATAAGGTATCCATAGTAAGGAATAAGTTTACTCACAGGAGCTAAACTGACCTTTTTCTTTGCTGCTTTAATAGTATGATAGTAATTGACATACTTTGACATCCCTATTCATCCATATATTTATGTGAGAGAGACCGTGTATGATTTATGCTGGTAAGCTTTGTGTATATCCTAGCTCAAGTGGTTGGGTTCAACCTAAACTCATTGGTATAATAGGCTCTAGACTCTTTCTGACTCGAGTAGCATTTGAAGCAATGAAGCAACTAAGAGTAGTGGCTCTCGGAGTTTGCTAAAGTAGTCTTTTGAAACTGAGCTCGAACACATGAAGAGAACCATCTTCTGTGATTGGTAATCTCCTTTTGATAGTATGTTCGTGCTTGTTTCCATGTCGAATATATTTTGGAGCCTTAAGTTTTAAAATATGGATGGTTAGAACTTGGAAGAGTTTTTAAATTGAAATTTTCAAGCTATGATAGCTTATTGTAAATGAGAATCTATTGATGTGCCTCTGGTAGTGGCTAAGTGGAAAAAAATGTAAGACTTCCTATTTATGTATACTTCTTTCAAACTTCAGAAAATGGAATCTACATGTAGATTCATATTCTATATACATATTCAACAGTATTTTATGTCAAACAATTAATAGATGGGAATGGGATGTGAATATATATTGTTAGATGACAATTCAATTTGTCAAATGAGATGGTCAATGCAACATTTAAAAAATGTCGGTCTTTTTTATGAAGGATTGTACAGCAAATATTCAACTTATTTAATACGTGTACACTTAGTTAGTTTAGTTAGTTAATTTGTTATTGCTAGTTGTAAGAAGTTGTTACTTCAATTTTCTTGACAGTTACACAACTTGTATAAATACCAAATGCTAGCAGTAATAAAGATAGACTTGTACACAGTTGAGAACATATTCATTTTGCAGCTGAACCACTTCTCTCGTTCGCCTTGCTTCACCCGTTGTTGTCATCAAGAAATTAATAAGATTCCAGCAATTCCTTCATGGTATCAGAGCGGGTCAATCCAAGTATTTTGATTGCACAATTCTACTATAGTGGTTGATATTTGTTCATTTCCTGTCTTTCTTCAAGATTTCTAAAGATGAATAATCAACAAGAATTAGGATTTACTGATCTTTTCTACTTATCTGAATTGGATAACTTAAGTATGACTATAGGAAGCATTATTTTTAATGGTTCTAATTATATTTCATGGAGCAAATCGATTAGGTTAGGGTTAGGGGCTAAGATGAAGATTGGATTTGTAGATGGATCTATTTTTAAACCGTAAAATAATATTACTAATCAAATTAAGTTGAATCAATGTGATTATATGGTTCGATGCTAGTTACTTAATTCTATGACAAATGATTTAGCTCAAAATTTCCTTTACACAAAATCTGCCTTTGAACTTTGGGAGGAACTTAAGGAGCTATATGGTGTTGCTAATGGTCCATTAATTTTCTAGATACAACATGAGATAGTGAACCTTAGGTAACATAATCAATCAATTAGTGTCTATTACAATAAGCTTCATAGATGTTAGGATGAATTGCAGGAGTTACATCCATTTCTTAAGTATGATTGTAGTAGATTAGAGTTCTATTTATGTGCCTCAAAGGAAAAGGTTGTTGAATTTGATTCTCATAATAGATTGATACAATTTCTAACGGGTTTAAATGATTTGTTTGAAGCCATTAGAAGTCAACTTTTATCAATGGATCCCATATCGTCTATGAGTAGAGCATATTATCTAGTACAGCAAATAGAAAAACAAAGATTAGTGACTAGTTCTATGGATTCAAAAGTTGAAGCCTCTGCTTTGGTTTTAACTAACCTAGGAAATGCGACTAAGAACTATGTTGATAAGAATAAACAAAGGAGAAGTTTATTCTGTAAGCATTGTAGGTTTGAGGGGCATTCCGTTGAAACCTATTTTCAACTTGTTGGGTACCCTGATTAGTACAAAGGAAAGAAATTAAATAAGTGGAATAAGTATACCGATTATGCTAACAATGATTTTATGCAAACTCCTCTTGATGTACAAAATTCTGCAGCTTGTCGAATTGATACTAGTATACAATCATCAAAGGGATAAAGAAATGCTTCACAATATTTACCATGAAGTTTATAAAATGATGAGAGCTCAAGAAGATTCTACAGTGGATCAATCAGGTACACTTCAAATCCCTCATGTTACTTTGTCTATTATTAGTAATAGGATGGATCTTTGGGTAGTTAATACAGGAGCTTCCAACCATATGACACCTTATCCTCAACTTCTTGATAACCCTATGCAATTAACTAAATCGGTTCATATACAATTACCTAATGGAAATATTATGAATTCTCAGTTAGCTGGTAGTGTAAGACTCAATGAACAAGTTGTTTTGCCACATGTTCTCTTTGTTCCTAAGATTGCTTACAATCTACTTTCTATTCAAAAACTTGTCACCTCACACTCATTGCAAGTAGTATTTGACGTTGAATCTTGCAAATTTCAACACTTAAGTAAAAACACTATGATGGCTTCAGCAAAGGCACAAAGTGGTCTGTATGTTCTTAGTTATATAGCTCATTTTGTTTCTCTTAATAAGGCTAGTTGTTCAAGTCATATTGCCTTGTACACAAAGAGTATAGACATACTTAGTTTGATACATAGTAAGTTGGGTCATACATATGTTTCTAAGATGAAACAACTGCTACTTTGTAAGAGTTTGTACTTGAATAAATTCCTTTGTAATGCTTGTCAATAGGTAAAATTTCATAAGTTGCCTTTTCCTGATAGTCAAACTATCTCTACTTTGATTTTTGAGCTCCTTCATGTTGATGTTTAGGGTCCTTATCATATAGTTTCCATTACTGGTGCAAGGTACTTCTTGACCATTGTTGATGATTTTTCAAGAGCCACTTAGACTTTTTTAATGGCATATAAGTCTTAAGCTTGTTTTATATTAACTAAGTTCATTTACTATGTTAGAAATCAATTTTCTGTCACTCTTAAGACATTCCAAAGTGATAATGGAGGGGAATTGATTTCCAGGGATTGTGAACAGTTATTTCATAGTCAAGGTATTATACATCAATATACTATACCATATACACCACAACAAAATGGGTAAGTAGAACGTAAACATAGACATTTACTTAAAACTTCAAGAGCACTAAAACTTCAAGAGCACTTCATCTTCATGCCAATTTGCCTAAAGTTTTTTGGAGTAAGTGTATACTTACTACCACTTTCCTTATTAATAGAATGCTAATGGCAGCATTGAATTGGAAGATACCTTATGAAGTTTTGTTAAAAAAAAACTCCCTCTTATAGTGATCTATATGTGATGGGTTGTCTTTGTTTTGTTGTTGACCTATCTCTTAAAATTGACAAGTTTGACTCGAAAGGAATTAGATGTATTTTCCTTGACTATGCAAATAATCACAAGGGATATTGAATTTATGATATTGAGTCTCAGCAAGTCCTTATTAGTAGAGACATCCAATTCTTTGAGGATATTTTTCCTGATAACGACAATTTTACTATATAAAGGGTTTTGGATTCCCCAATTTCTCTTAATGCGTTGCCTTCAGTGACGCTTGAAACTAGTTCTTATCCTTTTGATATGTTTGCTTCTCAACATCTGAATACTCAGCATTCTAAGTTAGTGTCTAATGTCTCGAATTCCAATGAAGTCCTTAAGTGTCCAAATAGTGTTCATCTTTGTAGGTCCAATCAAAACAGACAGTCTCCTATTTAGTTGTAGGACTTTGTTCATTCAGTCCTTACTTTTGTGCTTAATGCTCCTGCTTCTGTTCATTCCCAATCTTGTTCTTCTACTATCACTAAGTATCCACTATTTCATAATAAGCTCTTTAGTTCATATCGAGATGACTTTGTTCACTCTTTTGCTAATGTTTTAACTATTAAAGAGCTTAGTACTTACTCTCAAGCAGTTAAATAACAAGAATGGGTAGAAGCTATGGCTAAGGAACTTGATGCTCTTGAGTCTAATGAAACTTGGACTCTTACATCTTTGCCTAAAGGTAGAAAGGCCATTAGATGCAAGTAGGCGTATAAAGTAAAGAATCAATTGGATGGTAATGTAGAGAGGTATAAAGCTCAGCTTGTAGTTAAGGGTTTAACTCAAGTCCAAGGAGAAGATTTTCACGATACTTTTTCACCTGTTACTAAGATGAATACAGTTAGAATTCTAATTATTTATGCGATTGCTCATTCATGGCTTCTTCATTAAGTTGATGTCAACAATACTTTCTTGCATGGACATACTGATGAAGAGATCTACATGCTTCCTCTCAAGGGTTATAGCAAGGCTTAATCTCATCAAGTATGTCGTTATAATAAGTCATTTTATGGACTTAAACAAGTTTTACGACAGTAGAATGTTGAAAATTCTCGATTTCTGTTATCTCTTGGATTTATTCAATCTAAACATGATTATTCCATGTTTACTAGATGTTCTAATAATGGTTTTGTGGTAGTCCTTGTGTATGTGGATGATATTTTGTTGATAGGGACAAGTGAAGATCTTATTAATGATGTTAAGTAGGAGTTAGATGTTGCGTTTACAATCAAGGACCTTGGCCAAGCTCAATATTTTCTTAGTCTAAAGCTATGTCAAATTGTAATTGGTTGTATACTTAATCAAAAAAAGTTTCTTATTGACTTGCTTAAAGAAACAGGACTTACAACATCCAAGCCATCTACTACTTCTTTACCTTTAGGGGTTAAATTAACTCATGATGATGGAGATTTGTTGTCTAATCTTATTATTGTTCGGCAGTTGATAGGTCGTTTGTCTTACCTAAATCTCACACGTCCTAACATCAACTATGCGGTTCATCATCTCAACCAATTCTTGGCTACCCCCCCATACTTCCCATGTGATGGCTGCTCTACATATTCTTAAATACTTGGAAGGAACTTTAACATTCGAACTCTTTTACCTTGTCAAGAATTATTTGAGTTTACAAGTTTTTTCATATTCTAATTAGGCTACTAGTATTGTTGACAGGAAGTCCATTAGCGATTATTGTGTCATGCTTAGGTCAGCCTTTGTTTCTTGGAAAACTAAAAAACAAAGCACTATCTCCACATCCTCTATTAAGGCAGAATAGAGAGCCCTTATTACAACTACCAAAGAACATAATGGATATGCTATATTTTGCATGACTTGGGTGAATACATTTCTATGCCTATCACTTTGTTTGGCAACAACAAGTCTACTTTATTAATTACATTTAATCCTTGTCTTCATGCTCACACAAAACATATTAATATTAATGTCCATGTCATATGTGATCATATTGCTTTGGGTTTTCTTTCTGTTCAACATGTTTCATCCAAGTTTCAGCTTGCCAACCTTTGCACTAAGAGTCTTGCTAAGCATCAAATGCAATTTTTATGTCACAAGTTGGGGCTTCTTGCAACACCAACTTAAGGGGTAGGGGGTGTAAAGGATTGTATAGCAAATATTCAACTTATTTAACACGCATACACTTAGTTAGTTTAGTTGGTTAATTTGTTATTACTAGTTGTAGGAAGTTGCTACTTTAGTTTCTTTAACACTTACACAACTTGTATAAATACTAAATACTAGTAGTAATATAGATAGACTTTTTCTCAGTTGAGAACATATTCATTTTGTAGCTGAACTACTTCCCTCGTTTGCCTTGCTTCATCTGTTGCTATCATCGAGAAATTAATAAGATTCCAACAATTCCTTCCTTTTTTTCCTTTCCTAATTTGCTATCACTTTATAATTTTTTTAGGAAAAAGAGAATCGAAGTTAATCCATCAAATTAGGAGATCAATTTTCTTACCACTTGCTGTAATAACCTTAAGAAAAATATCTTCCTTGATTTTGTATAGATTTATGCTCTCGTGAGGACTCATAGATAGAATATTTTTTTAAAAAAAATATCTTTGTGTAATGCACTTATTATTAAGCACGTAAAGGTACCTATAAACCACTTTTGCTAGCACAAACAATTTTTCAATGGAATTCGATATTGCATTTCCTAAAGCCATTTGTTAAGAAATTTTAGAAGTGTGGTCAACACTAAATTTCATTTTCCCTCTTCAAATCAATGTCATCAGTTATCATATCTGTACAAAGGACACAACCAAATTTGAGCACAAGAATCACTTCTTCTTTTTTCTTTTTCTCCTAGTATGGAGATCACAAGTTCCCACACCTATCAAACTTGAGCACCCTCGTATTTATAATATGGTATTTTGGAGAATTTACATATTTTCTATTTCAAATAAAGCTTTAATTAATATTCTTATATTTGGATGAGTTTGGCCTTTCATAAGTTTCTTCTCTTCTTTCTTTCTTTGTCTACTTTATATATATATATATATAGACCCATTAATTGATGTCGTAAAAATAATGTTATGCTAAGCTATAACTTCATAGTACATATTGAACTTTGATTTATCCGTTAAGAGATAATTAATTTCAGCCTACTAAAATTTAGTTCATGATCAAAAGGAAAGTTCACTTATTTTAGAAAATTTAATCCTACATAGGTGTGTCTTTTAATGTTTGGAAATATATAGTAAATTTTACGAATATTTAGCAAAAATTTTTGTTAGTCTAATTTCTAGGTTAGAAGTCCTAGATAAAATATTCATAAGATGCTAAATTACTTATTTTCAATATTAAGATTTAATAATTTATTCAACTAATAATTTTTTTAATACCTCATTGTAAGATTTATGTTAATTTAGAGATTTTTTTTTTTGTTGGCCCTAATTATTAAGTTTAAAGTTAGACCTTTAAATGTTAATTTAATGCTTAAGAAAGCATTATGTATTCTAAAGTTAACATGATAGAATTGCGGAGCCTTACAATAGACAAAAGATTAGCTTATAGATCCAATCAATTAAACAAATACATTAATTTTTTTAAGATTAATATATCATGCAGTAATGATGTGAGCATATATATATTACTAGTAATTTATTGTCTATTTCTTTAACCAACTATTATATTATAAGTTTGAGAAGGAAGGATCAAACTTAACTCATTCTGTGAAGGGATCAATATTTATATATTAAGATAATACACTCTTTGTGATTGGGATGCCACCTATCAGACTATTATAAGGTATTTAATCCATTTGATATAATGAAAACCTTATAAGATCAAACATAATAAGTTTTTTTAATGGGTTTTGGGAAGAGCTTGAAAATCTTAGAGGGTTTTGAATTGAATTTTGTGATTTAAAAAAAAATCTAACTGGAAAACTCGAATCCAATGAGAAAAATAATAATATAATATATATTTAATACTATATATTACTGTAAGTGAAAAAAAAGAAAAGAAAATGAAACCGATATTTTATAAATAGAAGTCTCTCGCATGAGAATTTTATTAATTGGTTTCGTTTTGTTTTGTACTTAAGGTTTTTCAAATGGTGAAGGAAAAATTTAATGTGAAAAATTGTGACAAATCTAGTTAAATAAATTTTCTGCTCTATTGCTAAACGGACTAAATTGTTTGACTTATTGGTTAGTTGAGACAAATATTTTAAGTATGGAAAAGGAGGAGCAGCTCAGATATGACACAGTTGAAGATAGTTCTATAGCACGGAAGAAAGCAGATCATGGACTTCATTTTCAGAATATGGGCTCGGTAGAGGTTTCAACTGTCGAGATACACACTTATTCGAGTAAGGAATATGCTATTCCGGTTTAGATGGATCGTTGATAAATTTTTTTTTTTTAATTATTGGAAAAGAAGATTAATGATAATATTATTAGATTATAATAGCCTTCATGAATCATTATAGGTTTAAAAGGAATTTAAAGACATAGATTTTAGTTTTAGATGTAAGGCAAAATGTTTACAAGATTTCAAGTGTATTATTAAAAATCTATTAGGTATCAGTTCAGGTCTTACGGAAACTATATTAAGCTGATCCCACGGACATCCCTATTTGACAGCAGTAATTTACTTTATCATGGTACAATTTCCCCCAAATATTGTTATTTGGCAAATTTGCCCCTAATATTTTTACTAATTAAATTGCAGTATATTTTTTGACCCGTAGACCCGCATCAGCTGCCCCAAGATAGGGCATGGTCGGGTCGCCCAAGAAATTTTACCGGCCTTTGCTGCGACCGGAATCCAAGTCAGTCCAACCCAAGTTTGCAAGATATCGGTCTCTTCTTCCTCTGCACTTCACGGTTCTTCAGTGATTGAATCAGGTGAGCAGCTCCATCATGCGAAATTCCCGAGATAATGATAGGAAAAGTTCAGATTCCATAAAAGAAAATTTCAAACTGCTCTCTATGCCCTATCATTCTTACTAGTTGAGTGATTGTGTAGAGTGAATTTGGGGATTAGGGTCTGAAAAATGACTCACTGTCAATTAATAGTAGCCTATGCTACACTGATATTGCTGCTCCAAATCTAGTATGATGCTTTTCTTCGATGGAACATGTTAACGGGTGCTTTGGATTACTCTTTTAAGTCCAAGTAAAGCAACTTTGATATCTTTCTATATACTTGCTTTCTCTTGAAGTGTAAAATCAGTGTCAGAAGGATGAGAAATTTCCTTTTCAAAGGACTGTTAAAGAGTGCACCACCCTTTTTCGCTACTTGGCTGGCCTTTTATGTGCTCGAGTATCTGTTATTGTTTTCATGGGTAATATCAAACAATGGAGTGGTAATTAAAAATGGTAATGTTAACGGGTAATAGCTGGTGATTGCGTACAGTGACAATATTCCTTGGATTGAAATAGTTAACAATGATACTTTGGAATGGTTTCAAAGCTAAGCATATGTGCCAAGGACATGCTTTTGGTCCAGTGCTGAATGTAAGAGATGTGAATCTGCATGTCCAATAATTTTTGAGCATTCAAGTTTATATGCAGCATGAAACAACTCGTTATTACTTAAAGAAAACATTTTTCTTCTTTCTAGTGTAAATGAAAATTATTTTTCATGAAGGTATTTCCATGGTGAAGCAAACACTCTAAATGGTTGGGTAGGCTTTTGGAAGAGAATGTAATATTATGTTTAATGATTTTATTGTCTACGTTGCAATTTTAGTTTGAGTAATCTGATTGATTTTGAATGTGAATTTCTTGTCAGAATAAGCTGATTTGATTTTAACTGCAGGTAGTTTCTCTAAGTGAAATTCAGCTCTCTGGTTCCTTCATGGTAATTTGATAGAAGTCTCTATTCTGGGTCATGCCCTTAGTTGTAATCAAAGTATCTTCTAATCTCCCATGATGACTAAGGTTTTATACTCTAACTTGGAAGCTGTTTGCAAAGCCAGCGACCCCTGTTTGAAATTTCGTTACTATTTCTTGCAAAGATATCATGCAGCATATTCAAAATGTCCTACTCAAATACAAGATAGGGGTCTGCATGCTGGTCTTGGTTACAATATCTTGTTTCCCATGAAAAGGTCACATCCTTTGAAAGGTTTTACAAGTAACTGTATTAGATTTCTAGCTTCAACATCTAGCCTTGATGCCAAAGGACACAACATCAAAACTCTTAATGGGTTTACTTGTCAATTACCTCATACACAGTTGAGGCACCCGCTCATTCCTTTTTCCATGTACCCAATACTAAATTCACGTTCATTCTCATCATATTTTGGTGGCAAAGGAGATAAAATGGAAGATAATGTTGTTTCTGCTTCTTCTGGTGTGAATGAAGTGGGGAATGGTGATGGTGATGTGGTTACAACTGATTGGATGGAAAAAATCAAGGATGCTTGGAACAGTGTGGCTGAAGCTGCCGGTCATACCACTCAAAGGGTCCAGGAAGCTGCTGATGAACTAACTCCTTATGCTCAACAGCTGCTTGACTCACACCCATATCTTAAAAACGTCATTATTCCTGTTAGTTTTACCTTGTCTGGAACCATATTGGCCTGGGTTGTGATGCCTAGAATATTAAGGAGATTTCACAAATATGCCATGCAAGGCCCTGCACTTTTGCAATCAGGAACATTGTCTGGTGATGAACTTCCATACGATAGAAGTTTCTGGGGTGCTCTGGAGGATCCCGTGCGTTATCTGGTGACATTTATTGCATTTTCACAGATGTTAGTAAATGCAACTTCATGCTTCTATTAATTTAACCATGACTTTATATTGTTTACATTCTGTATGTTACGTTTTGGTCTTGTAGTGCGATGATGGTTGCTCCATCAACGGTAGCATCACAATACATTGTACCGGCATGGAGGGGTGCTGTTATTCTTTCTTTTGTTTGGTTTCTTCTTCGTTGGAAAACAAATTTTTTCTCTCGCGCATTGGCAACAAAGAGTATGGGAGCACTTGAAAGGGAGAGATTGGTTGCTTTGGATAAACTTTCATCAATTGGTCTATTTGCGATTGGTCTTATGGCTTTAGCAGAGGCCTGTGGGGTGGCTGTGCAATCAATACTCACTGTTGGTGGTATAGGAGGTAATGTTCTCTGCTACTGCTTCCTCATACACAATAACATTATATTTTTTTGAATTTTTTATGGCTGACAAAGATGCAAATATATTAGTGATCAAGAGTGCTTGTTTACATATCTACTTGTCAATTCTTATCTATTGTTCCATGAATCCTAACTTGCTGGCTTGTGTTCTGTATCTTCTTTAGGTCAAAGCTATTATCTTGCAATTATCATGCTGAAAGCACTTTTAAATGTGATTTTTCAGCATAATTTTTTTTTTTTCAGGAGTAGCTACCGCTTTTGCTGCTAGAGATGTACTTGGTAATGTGCTTAGTGGATTGTCTATGCAATTCACAAAGCCCTTTTCACTTGGTGATACAATAAAAGTATGTCTCCTATAACATTTACTTTGGCTTGCAAATTTCCTCCATCTGTCTTCTTCTAAACTTCCTTTTATCTTTCTTTGTGAAATATGCTCTTCAGAAAAATAGAGCATTGATGTTAAACCTCTGATGGAGTCACATGCCAGGAGTATTATGAAAGTTTTTGTCACCTTAGCAATCGATAATCCATTGGTAGAATACCTTTCAAACCCAAAAAGTTATAGTTATAAACTAATCTCCCCCTTCTCCAACACAAAAGGGTTAAAAAAGCCCTATAGACATGCAGCATGCTGCTAGACAAGTAAATATGTAGCCTAATCAACAGCTAATCCTTTTCTATATCTTCCATTTGAATTTTGGATTTTGAGAAAGAGTCTCCTAGTACCTTATTTGTGACATGTATAGTTCTTGCAAACAATTGTGACAAACTTGAACAATCAATTTCCACCTCTCTTCTTTTCCGGGGTCCTTGCACGTGCCTAATCGAGTACACCCTTTTTCATTGATGAATGAGGTGGATGGGAGGGGTAAGCAAAAGTTGAGTGGTCCAAGTATGCCCAACGCTAGCAACTCCCCCCATTTGAGAGCTGGATGCATTGGAAAAAGGGCCCCAAACATTGAAAATGGGGAACTGCATGGGTGATAATTTCTCTGTTCCAGAGTCCTAATGGAGGGGTGTAACTGCAATTGGGTGGCACAATGATTTTCCAGAAGGGGCTCAAATGTCATCCTCTACCACAAACAATAATAGTAAATGAGAACCTCATTACATTGAAATATTTTTATTTCTTTTTTTCCCAGTGTGAAATAATATTTCATGTTTCTTCATAAGCTATGCAAATTAATGAGTGATGCTAGTACTTGCTCTCTATTTTCTAATTCCATTTTCTTTCTCCTTTTGCCATCAAAATGCTAAGATAGTTCAATGTCCTCTATATGAGATTTGAATGATTCATCTTATCCAGGCAGGATCCATTGAAGGTCAGGTTGTGGAAATGGGTCTGACAACCACATCATTGCTTAATGCTGAAAAGTTTCCTGTTATCGTTCCAAATTCATTGTTCTCTAGCCAGGTAAGAAATTCTTCTTAATGGCTTCCTAGCACTTCTTAATATCAAGTTTCAACTTGAACTATGTAATAAGTACTTGTTGCAAAATCTTATGGAACCTTGTGATAGTAAACTTTTGACTTCATATCTCAGCCTTAAAGGGATAATTGCTGAAACACATGGGTTTGGTTATGGAGCATAGGGGTGGGCAAAAAGCTGACTAAATCGAATTGGAAATATTTTTTTTTTAATTTGGTTTGGGAAATTCTCAAACCGAATGAAACCGAAAATTTGTTTTGATTTGGACAAGTAAATTGTGTCAAACAAAATAACTCAAGCAAGCTGTTTTGTAAATGTAAAAAAAAAATATAAGAGTAAAAATCTTATTTTCATAATAATGAAGTTATACATAAGATGAATTATTTATAGATAAAATAGATGTGGTAGGTAATTATAATAAATATTACACCAAACTTACTTACCACACATCGTTTCATTCTATCAACTTATAAAATGAGGTAAAGAGAAAATTTAATATTATAAAATTCAAGATAAACGAAAAATGCTCTGATTTTCCTCCTCACTCCCTTAAGCTAAATAATAGATATTTATCATTCCTAGTTTGCTTAGAATCTCTATAAAAGGTTGCTTCACTAAAGATTTAGTTAGAATATTAGCCTTTTGTCTTTGTGAAGGAATATATTTAAGTTTGATGTTTCCTTCTTCAATTTCAATCTTGGTGAAGCTCCTATCAATTCGTACATGCTTCATTCTATTATGTTGAATCGGATTTTTTACTACACTTATTGTTAACTTACTGTCACCGTATAAATAAGTGAAGTCCCATTGCATTTTCAAGTCAGCCATTAACCTTCACAACCGTATTAGCTCGCACAATCCTTGTGCAATTGCTCCATATTTTGCCTTTGCACTACTTCTTGTTACTATTGGTTGCTTTTTACTCCTCCAAGTAACTAAATTTCCCCATAATTTGGTACAAAACCCCTAGGTGGATTTGTAATCTACTTTGTCTCCAGCCCAATCAACGTATGCCTCAATATCTCTAATATTATACTTCTTAATAAAAACTCTTTTATCTAGAGTTCTCTTAAGGTATCTTAAGATGTAATGAACTACATCCACGTGATGCTTTGTAGGCGCATGCATAACTTGACTTACTATGCTAATTGCATGAGCTAAGTCAAGCTTAATAAGAGATAAATAAAATAAATCTCCCAACTAATCTTTAGTATTAATCTTTGTCCACCAAATCTTCAGAGTTTGGTGACCAATTCTTCCAATTATGAAGAAGAGGAGTCGCCATGGGTTTGCATCTAAGCTTCCTGGTCTTCTTTAAGAGATCTAAGATATATTTGCGTTAGCTGATGAATATGCCTTTCTTAGTTTGAGAAACTTCCATCCTAAGAAAGTATTTTAATTTACCTAAGCCTTTAGTCTCAAATGTTGTCTTGATTTTCTCTTTGAGTCTATAGATCTCAAAATTATCATCACCTATGATTATGATGTCATCTACATATACTATTAAGATAGTTCTCAAACCATCATCTTGATGAAGAGTATATGTTCTGTTTCACTCTGTTTATACCTAAAGTGTAGCAAAGTGTTACTAAATTTGTTGAATTATGCCTTAGGCAATTGTTTCAATCTATATAAGGATTTGTTCAATTGGTACACCTTCCATGATTCTTACTCGATTCAAATCCTAAAGGCTTACGTATATGAATATCTTCATCTAATTCTCCATTGAGGAAAGCATTTTTAACATCTAATTGATAGGGAGGCCAGTCAAGATTAGCAACCAAAGATAAGATGACCTTTATTGAATTTAACTTTAGAACTGGTGCAAAAGTTTCTTCATAATCAGGGCTGTAGGTTTATGTGTATCCTTGAGAAACCAAGCGAGCTTTATACCTTTCTACATTGCCATTTGAGTTGTGCTCTACACTAAACACCCATTTGCTCCCTATTGCTTTCTTTTCCTTGGGTAAATCACATGCTTCTCAAGTGTTATCTTAATATAGGGCTCTCATCTCTTCAAGGCCAGCTTCTCTCCACCTTGGTCTTGACATAACTTCTTGAATATTTTTAGGTATCTCTTCTTCGTTAATATGAGCTACAAATGCTTTATATTTTGGTGACAATTTTTCATCAGTCGCATAATTAGAAATTTGATATCTTACATAGGATTGCTTGCCTTTTCTCACGGCTATGGGTACATCCTCCTCCTAATTGTCCCGTCCTATGTTCTTTCTCATCCGTTATGTCTATCACATCTTTGATTAGTTTAACATCTATTTTTAAAACAAGTCCCATCTTTAGAGTTAGATAATTGGCTACTCTAAGGAAGATTTTATCTCCTTGTGTATACTCGAACTTCGGGAATTTCTAGGATAGATTGTGGACTTTGTAAAAGACCAGAAACATTAGTAGACACGTGAGAAGGTAAAGACTCAAACATATTTGAATCAAGTCTGATAGGTTTAGGTGTGAGGAAGGATATATCGACATAACCAACTTTTGGATTTATGCACAAACATAATGTATCATCAAAGCTCTCTATTTTGGTTTGACCCAAAGATGTGTAGTATGATTGATGTTCAAGAAAGACAACATTTGAGATTACAAAAACACACTTGGAAGGTAGGTGATAGCATTTGTAACCTTCCTGTAAAGTAGCATATTCAATGAAGATGCATTTGAGAGCTTTTCTTTTCGGCTTATGTTTGTTAGGAGTATGATTCGGGACATAGATTGTACACCCAAACACTTTAGGTGGCATGGAATTAAATAAATGTATATGAGGAAAAAACTTTTGTAGGATACTTACTGGAGTTTTGAATTGAAGAACTTTAGAAGGAATTCGATTTATTAGGTAGGCAACTGTTAATATAACTTCCTCTTAATAATGGAATGAAATAGAATTAGTTAACATCATAGATCTAGCTGTCTTAAGTAAATATCAATTTTTCCTTTCAGATAATCCATTTTATTGTGGAGTATAGGCACAAGTACTGTGATGAGCAATGCTATATTTATTCAGATAATCAGTGAAATCTTTGAAAAAATATTTCTTGCCATTATCTAAACAAAGAATTTTAATTTGTGTTTGAAAGACATTTGATATAAGTTTATAAAATCTCTAAAATATAGATAGTATCTCAAATTTTTCTAACAAAAAAATAAACCCAACATGCTCGAGAGTGGTTATCAATGAATGTTACAAACCATTTGTACCCAAATAGAGCAGATACTCTTGATGGCCCCCAAACATCACTATGGATTAAAGGGAATGGCTGTGAAGGTTTGTAAGATCGAGGATGGTAAACATTTCTTGTGAATTTGGTGAGAATACAATGTTCACAACTCAAATCACTGGAATTTTTGTTAACAAAGAGAGTTGGATACAAATATTCATGTAAGCGAAGTTAGGATGTCCTAAACGCTTATACCAAAGCATAATATCAACATTATTTCTAGTGGAAAGAAACAGCTTAGACTCAAACTCACTCTCTGTTTCAATAAAATAATATAAACCTTTGCATTCCTTAGCACTGCCAATCATCTCCCCCAAAAGTTGATCTTGAAAAATGAGAAAAAGTAAATATTATTTTACATCTCATAGCTTTGGTTAATTTGTTGATTGAAAGCAAATTACACTACAAATTCAGCACCAATAAAGTGTCATTCAATCGTAAATTAACCAGTTTAACAAAACCTTTCCTTTTTGCCAGTACAAACTCTCCATTCACAACCCTTACCTTGTTTTCACTATCAACCAACTCGAAGTATGATAGACAATTATGCACATGATTATTAGCCTATATATTTATAATTCAACAACCATTTTTAATACTTTTAGGGAAGGTTAGGTCTATACCTCTTTGTGTAGTGGCAACACACAGAGAGAAAATATTATCTTTATTTGCATACTTATCAATTTGATTGCTACTTAAGATTTGTTATAGCAATGCAATTTAATTAGATGTTAGATTCATACTGTTGCTATTACTACTAGAACTTCCCTTTATGATGGTTTCTGCATTCTTAGCAATTTTTTGATGTAATTTTGGTGGTTTACTCATTTTTCGAGAACAATATTCAAGTTAAGAGGACTCGACTGAAGCTCTAATATCATATAAAAAAAATATAGGAGTA
The DNA here is from genome assembly GCA_024138015.1 of Lumnitzera littorea. Lineage (NCBI taxonomy): Eukaryota > Viridiplantae > Streptophyta > Magnoliopsida > Myrtales > Combretaceae > Lumnitzera > Lumnitzera littorea. The sequence goes on along the minus strand of JAMXBB010000001.1, from coordinate 88,712,982 downwards.
GAAATCTTATTTTCATATTAATGAAGTTACACATAAGATGAACTATTTATAGATAAAATAGATGTAGTAGGTGATTATTATAAATATTATACCAACCCTACTTACTATACATCATTTAATTCTACCAACTTACAAAATAAGGTAAAAAGAAAATTTAATATTCTAAAATTCAATGTAAACGAAAAATGCTTTGATTTTCTTACAATAAAAGATATTTTACTTGTAGTTAAAAAATTCTTTTGTCATGACATTTTATAGATGGTTTTTGCTTATTGAAATGTATATATTATTTGACTTTCACAACAATAGATTATTTGTTATATGTATGGTGGTTAGATTTTAAATTTACACCATATGCTAGTTTTATGAATGAAATTAGCTGTTAAGACATTTTTGGAATATCTTAATTTTATAACAATGACCTCATCAACCTCTTACATAATACTAATGCATTATTACACGAACTTAGTACTTGTGACATGAGATTTCATTTCATGCGTATAAATTTTTTAGATAATAAATTATGGTCTGATCTATAGACAGAACTGAACCATGGCTCAAAACGTTTCTAAACTAGATTGTACAGTTTGATTCAAATGATAAAGTACCAAACCACATTTTATAATTTGGCTTGGTTTAGAGGGAAAAAAAAAATCATACTGAATTGCGCCCACCTCTATTGCAGCATGTGTTCATTTCTGGTTGATGGGTGCTTATTGGGACATTCATTTCATGTACGTCCATTACCTTGTATTTTGTCATATGAATGATTCTAAGTCTTTTTATCGCAATGTCAAGTATGCTTTCTGTAAGATTTTATATCTGCATTTAATGAAAAACAATGCCTTTAGCTACCAAGTTATTTGTGAGAGAAGAGAAACCTCTTCTCCCTTAGTAAGTCCTCTCTTCTGGACAGCGTTCTCCAGATCTGTATTAATGAAGTTGATACACTAATTAGTATTTATTTGTGTAGACTATGTGTTACTTTTGAAATTTTTCTATTTTTTTTTTTTTATCTACGATAAATAGATGATTTCCCATCGCTGCAAACACCAATGTCATTGCATATTTTGTAGGTAATTGTGAACAAGTCACGTGCGGCATGGCGTGCTATGGTTAGTAAGATCCCCTTGCATAGTGATGATGTAGACAAGATTCCCCAGATATCAAATGATATAAAGAACATGCTAAATTCACATCCAAAAGTTTTCCTGGGGAAGGAAGTTCCTTACTGCTTCCTGTCACGTGTAGAAAGTTCATTTGCTGAACTAACTATTGGATGCAATCTCAAACATATGGTAAGCATTCTGCTCCTGGCATTTTCACAAATGTAATGTTAGTAAAATTTGGAACTCGTCCCTATGTGTTCGGATAGACCAGTCACTTTAATTAATTCTATCTTGATGAATGCATCTGATTTCTTATTCCAAAATCCATAGAGAGACATGTTTCATAAGCCAAAAATATTTATGTTATTTCAGAGAAGAGATGAGCTGTACACCACCCAGCAAGATATTCTCCTACGGTCTGTCCAAATAATCAAGGGGCATGGTGCTAAATTAGGCAACACGATGCTAGATATAAATAATCAGTAACACTCAGAGCAAGAGAATTGGAATCAGGTTAGATCTGTTTTTCTACTAATGTTGCGGAACAATTAAAAAAGCCTAAGAAAACATCGAGATAGAGTAATTTTTTGTTGAATAATAATCAATACAGTTTCATTTTTTTTTTTTCCTTCCTCCTGTGGGCTATTACTAAGTGATTAAAATATATATATATATATATACTTGATGATAGTTTTGCTGTTCCTATAAATGTGCCTATCAAACTTTGTAGTTTGAATTTCAACTTGAAAAGCCAGAGAATTTGCAAGGGAGAAACAATTGACATTAGGCCATGTTTTGGTTTCTCTTTCCACTATCCAATTCTTAAGATCCAAAACCTACAGTCCAATTTTGCAGGGATTAGATTGCCAATTCATTTTTCAGTGAATCTCAATGAACGAAAACATAATCCTTATATCTTGTTTGGTTTATTTTGAAATTCCTTGGAATGATGTAAACATAATCCTTGATGGTGGCTGTGCTAGTGACATGGTTGTGGTGTTCTGGTGGTGGAGATGGTGGTGGTGGTTGTGATGAGGTGATGGAGGTGGTGCATTGGTGGGCAATGGTGGTGGTGGTGATGGAGAGAATTTTTTTACTAAGTTGTATCTTTTGGAAAATTGAATCCTAGTATTGGTTTAGAAGGGAAATGAGATTCCAAGAAGAGTATTTCTTTGCATGGGGATTCTCTCTCCCTCCCTCCCTCCCTCCTTAAATTATGGCTATCAAACAAAAGGGATCCCATTCCTTTGGAATATAGGATTCATGCAAACCAACATCATTGTATCATTTTATGAAGTTCATCATATTTCATGACAAAAGGTCTAACATATGAGATAACATTAGAAAACAAAATTGGTAAAAAGGGGAATTATTATTTATATTCACTTCTAAGGATACTTGCTGATAAATGAAACAACTGTATGAAATGATAAAACATGATATCCTAAAGTATTGGCCAAATCTCAAGTCTTATCATTGGCCTGAATTGTTGTTTGCTGAAATCTTTCATAGCCCTTTTAGCTAACTTACTGCTTGATTAGCTAATTTTGTAATGAGGATAGACTTGTGGATGTTAATCTAGCCATTGATTATAAAGATATGATGACCCAAGATGTTTCCATACAAAGATTAGTCTGAAAATTTACTTTAGCTATTGTTTTCAAAGACATGTTGAACAGATATGTTTGTGTGGGAGAGACCATGTATGACAGCAATTGACATACCTGTTCTTCTGGATATGTTTGTGTGGGAGAGAACGTGTATGATCCATGCTGGTTAGCTCTGTGTATATCCTGGCTCAACTAGTTGGGTTCAATCTGAACTCATTGGTATAACAGGCTCCAGACTATTTCCGCTTCAAGTAGCGTCTGAAGCAGTGAAGCAACTAAGAGCAGTGGCTCTGGGAGTTTGCCAAAGTGGTCTTCTGAAACTGAGGTCAAACACATGAAGAGAACCATCTTCTGTGATTGGTAATCTCCTCCTGACAGTATCTTCGTGCTTGTTTCCATGTCGAATATATTCTGGAGCCTTAAGTTTTGAAATAAGGAAGATTGGAACTTGGAAGAGTTTTTAAATTGAATTTTTCAAGCTGTGATGACTTGTTGTAAATGAGAATCTGTTGATGTGCCTCTGTTAGTAGCTGAGGAAAAGAAAAGTAAAACTTCCTATTTATGTATACTTCTTTCAGTCTTCCGAAAATGAAATCTACATGAAGATCCATATTCTATATACAGATTCAACAGTATTTTATGTCAAACAATTAATAGATGGGAATGGGATGTGTATATACATTGTTGGATAACACTTCAATTTGTCAAATGAGATGGTCTATGCAACATTTAAAGATGTCTTTCTTCTTCTTCTTTTTTTTTTCCTTTCCCAATCTGCTATCACTTTATAATTTTTTTAGGAGAAGGGGAAATGATCCTAATCCATTCCATTAAAAAATCAATGTTCATGTAAATTTGTACTTCCATGAGGACTCGTGGATTGAAAAAAAAAAAAAAAAACCCATGTGGTGCACTTATTATTAATCACGTAGGAGCATCTATAAACCACTTTTGCTAGCATAAACAGTCTTTCAATGGAATCCGATATTGCATTTCCCGAAGCCATTTGTTAAGAAATTTTAGGAGTGCTGTCAACATCGAATTACATTTTCCCTTTTCAAATCAATGTCATCAGTTATCATGTTTTGCAGATAAGGTAGAAGCCTTAGAAATTAGAATTGCTACATATATATAGCTGTACAAAGGACACGGCCAAATATGAGCACAGGAGTCACTTCTTTTCTTTTTTTTCCTCCCATTACAGAGATCACAAGTTCCTACACCTATCAAACTTGAGCACGCTTGGATCTTACTTCAAAGAATGAGATGCCTCAGATATAAATGCATGCTTTACAGGAATCACTTCTTAGCAGCCTCTGAGGAAAAAAGAAAAAAAAAAAAAAAAACCCCAAAGAATCGATTAATATTCTCGTGTTGGCACGAAAATTCAGCCTCTACCGTTAACAATTCTATGTACTAACAGGCGGTCTTTTCTCAAGCCGCTGAACTGACCAGCTTACCTTTAGAAAATTACTGGTTGACCTGAAGAATGCGTTAATCAACTGTATATTCCTGTGTACGAGAGAGAGCTTTCACGCAATACTAATTTTTAAATTGATAACTTTACAACAAAGCAAAACATAATGCCTGACATTAACATACAACATTGAATACTCGCATGCCTTTCAGCTCATGCCACAATTCATTTATTACAATACGATACACAGCTATGGGTAGCGGGAACCATAAAAACTGAATCTAACATTCATGAAATAAGAACTTAACCATAATACTACATTCCCGTCTCTATGCTCGCCGCTCCACAGGTTGTCCTACAACTGGATCATCAACTGCACGCAAAGCAAAGCATCGCGGCGGCCAGTCAAGACAATCTGGAAAAGGCCATCCACTTTCTTCTGAGAGAAAAATTCTTATCCATGTGAAAGTTTTTCCATCCTATTTCTAAGCTGCATGATAGAATTGCGGGATGCTTGTCCACACTATCATGAATGAGCAGATATAATATTTTTTATGCTTGCATCAACGAATTCTAGCTCCTTTCACTGCAGCAGTTCTACACGAAGTTAAATTTCTAATACCTCCATGCACGTTCGTTAGCAAATCAGTAAAAGCTTGGCCCCATGAGAAGGTGTCAAAAATATTTAGTTCCAACTTCTTTGGAGAGCCAGAGAAAGAGCAGTAGATATGCTACACTATCTGAACCTTAACTCCATACATGGCCTGCATCATTACATTCCCCTTGGCTGAGTTCTTCACCTTAGGCAAGTTTAATGATTCCATCAAGCCATCTAAAATTTTTGAAAAATTATCAAGTTGGAGGCTTTTTGAAATCATATGCCGTCTCAAACTGTCAATGGATGAACGTGTACAGACAAACTACTGGTAGATGAAGACTCCAGTTTATGAAGAATAAAATGAAGCATGAGATGGCCAGAGCTAAAGGTATTGTAAAGATCAAGGGTAGAGGGATGAAATTGTTTAAGGGCTTTAAACTCATTAAATGATCTAGGCTCAACTCCTTAGGCTAAGTGATAGAGTTCGAGGGGTTAAGTCTATAATTTTGAGATGAGTTAGAGAGATGTGGCATAACGAGCTTAAAATAGAGACCGTTGCACTGATTCATCCACTTTCAATCTTTTTTAAAGAAGCTCATGCATATAAAGAGTCTCATCATGGATTTGGACCAATGTGAGCACATGGAAGAATCCATCAATAAGAGGACGCATCTCAACCATCAATTACCATCATAGTTTAACAAACATCGTCAATGACCTAACTCTATAAAATACTCAAGAGCTCTTCCTCATTTAGGGATTCAATTATTCAGAGAAACAATGTCATGTTGTCACACTATTAGCACACAAAATCAATAGAGCTCAAAGTGTAGAAAACACTACCTTCATTTAGAACAGTAGGATTGATGCTTTATAACTCTTTCACCCATCATATGTGTATTTGAAATTTCTTAAGATTGTCTACTTCTCCTTGTATCTTCCTCTCCAAGTCATCCTTTATGTGTTATTTCACATCATTTCTTTAAAGTCACATAACATGTGAGATACACACTATATGCACGTAATCACTACAACCGAATCCTCACATCTACATTAAGCAACTTCACATTGATATCCAAATAAACATCTATCCACTTTTCATCCCAGTCACATACACGCAATTCAAGTACAATGATTACACTCGTGATTTCAAAGTAAGATGAGATATACACCACTCAGCAAGATAACCTATTATAGTCCATCTAGATAATCAAGCAACATGGTGGTAAATTAGGCAACACGATGCTAGATATAAAACAATCAATCAACACTAGATCTCAAGAATTGGAATCAGGTTAGATCTCTTTTCTCTCTTTCAATTTTCATGTTTAATCTAATGTTATGGAACGCATAATTGTTAAAATCGCAAGTCAACAATACGATTTTACGAGTTTATAATTTTATAATGTTTTCTTAATTAAAACGAATGTAAAGTCGTTTACGTGTAAAGTTTTGGTAAAATTATTAATTTTGATATATGACTATAAGTTTATGATTTTATCGATTTTATATTATTCTATACAACTTTACTGATTTTATGCATTCAAATGAATTGTATAACCATGATTTTAACAATCATAATAGAATTATAGAAATAACTTAAGAAAGCATTAGGAAATGCAATTTCGTTGGATAACAATCAATATAGTTCCAATTTTTCTCTATACTAAGTTATTATTATTATTATTGAATTTTCATTACTTGATATAGTTTTGTAGTTCCCATAAATGTACCTATTAAACTTTGTAATTTGAATTTCAATGTGAAAAGGCAGAGGGAGTTCACAAGAGAGAAACAATCAACATATATTTTAGGGAAATTACATCTAATTCCCTAAATTTTGACCTAGGTATAGATAATACCCTAGACATTCAAATATTACAAATAATTCTCTAAACTTTAATTTTGGTGCAGATATACCTTGAACTTTTGTATATTGCAAATATCACTCCTAAACTTCAATAACTTGACAACATAAAGAACATTATTTTTCACTTTTTAACAATTAAAAAATGTACTAAAATCAAAGTTCAAGGCGTTAAAGTACACTTTAATAAGTTTAATAGGTGTTTTTGCATAAAAATTAAAGTTTAGAAATTTATTTATAATATTTGAAAGCTCAGAGATATATTCACACCGAAATCAAAGTATAGAGGCGTGATTTGCAACATTTGAAAATTTAGAAATTATGAGTATATATTAAAGTCAAAGTTTAAGAGGATTAGTTATATTTTTCCCTTTTATATATATATATATTACTGATTCTTAAGATCTATCCCTTGCAATCCGATTGCATGGATTTAGTTTGATAATTCATTGTTTAGTAAATCTCAATTAATGAAACATAATCATTCTTCTTGTTTGGTTGATTTTCAAATTTGCTGGAATGATCTAACCATAATCCTTGATGGTAGTAGTAGCGGTGATGTGGTTGTGGCATTCTAGTGGTGGTGGTGCAATGAGGTGATGGAGGTATTGCACCAATTGGCAATGGTGGCAGTGATAGTAGTGTGGGAGGTGATGGAGAGAATTTTTCAACTAAATTATATATTTTGGAAAATTAAATCCTAGTATGTGGGGAATAAGATTCCCAGAAGAGCATTTCTTTGAAATGGGATTCTTTTCTTAAATTATAGCCATCAAACAAAATGGATCTCATTCCTTTGGAATATAGGATTTATGCAAACCAACATTATTGCATCATTTTAGCAGTTCATATTCCATGAGAAGAGTGCAAATGAGGATTCAGCCAGGAAAACTAACAATAACATTAGAGACGGAAAATGGTAGCAAGAGTAATGGCTATTTGTGTTTATGAAATGAGAAAGCATGATGACCTTAAATATTGACCAAATCTCAAATCTTATCATTACCCTAAAATGCTTCCTGAAATCTAGGGAGAGAGAGAGAAATCATTGTGTTATACACATATCAATTACTAACTTTATCGATACACTCTATCAACACATATCCTAAGAGAAATAAAGTTATAAATTTAATGATGGAGATTATTTCAAATTTTGAAATATCAAATGGTATCATTTCTTTTTATAATATTAATCATTGATTATATATATTTACATTTTAACAGGATAATTTTATAGAAACTTTAAGAAAGTAACTAAAAGTGTTTATGTTAAAAAACTTATTATGCTTTTCAAGCGCCGACAACATCCAATGACGTTCTCCCTTTCGTATTCTGAGTCAGCAATTATTAATCGAAAAAATCCTATGTCAACAATTATCATGTTTTACAGCCTTAGAATTGCTACAGATATAAAGCTGTACAAAGTGGCTCAGTCAAATTTATTCTCTACCAAAGCTCTTGCTAAAGAATATGCCATGATACCACTCTCCATGGTGGTATACTCAGAAATGACCTGCAAGGACCAGAAGAAGCATCTGGTCGTGCTGGGTGCACCTATCAAACTTCCAGCACTCACGGATCTTACTTCAAAGAAAGATTAAATCATACCGCTAATAAAAATATACACTTAACCATAGCTACGGTGATAATCGTCATTTTATTCATGCATATCTATAAGTTTACAATCATTTCACCTGATAGAAATTTATATTTTAACCAAACTTACCATATCTCTCTCTCTCTCTCTCTCTCTATATATATATATATACTATCAATCAATCAATCAGAATCAGTCTGCCACAATAACACTGTTTCTACAATGTCCTGTCTGCCACAATACCACTGTTTCTACAGTGTTCTGTTTATCACAATACTATTGTTTTTACAGTATTCTATCTGTCACAATACTATCACAGTATCTAATACTTTCATTATAAATACCCTGTCTCCTTAGTTCCATATCGATCAATTTTTGAAAAAGCTTAATTGGATTGAATATTGGAGATAGATTGATTATTTGAAGATATTGGCTTTGAGGTCCTAGAAAAGGATTGCTCTTTAATTGTTAATGGAGTGTTAGATGATTTATATACATCTAACCATGATTTAAGATTAGTTAATCCTTTCCTGAAAGTTGAGGAAATTTTTTCTTTTCTTTTATGTTTCTCTTTTTTAAGAGGCATCTCCTTGCAAAAAGTCATAAATAAGGAAATCAAGAAAGGAATTCGATGATCTATTAATATGCTCTATTTCAAAATTAAATACAGAAAAAATAGATTGCCATCTAGCAAAAATTTATTTTGATGCAACATTTTGAACATCTTTTAATAAAACATTTTTAGCTACTTTACAATCAATTAGTAAAAGAAATTTTTAGTTTAATAAATCTCTTTAAAATTTAGAGATTGTTAAAACAATGGCCAAAATTTCTTTTTTGATTATAGAATAATTAAATTGATAATTATTCCAATTTTTAGACATAAATTGAACAACACCCCTACAAATCAAAGATCAAAATTTTTTATAAAACTTATTTCTAGACATATTTTCTCTGTAGAAGAAGACCTATCAGAAGAAGATCCCTTTAAATTTGCAAGAAAAATATTTACAAAAGATTTTTATTATGTACCAAATGATCTTTATAAAACAATCTAATATATATACATATATATATATATATAGAGTTGAATATGGCCACCACTAGAGATGTATTCAAAGATGGTTAGTTTCGAGCCTTCGAAGGCAGGAAACCTAATAGTCGCCCAAACTTCCCCCAGCGGCTGTCACCTTTCTTATTAGGCTACCTTCAGGAAATTACCAGTCAATCTAAAAGCTTACATTAATTAATCACATATTGCTGCTATTACAAAGGCGCTTGCGCACAGTACCAGTTTTAACATCGATAAATTTACAACAAAGCACAACATATGCCTAACCATGATGCACAACATCGAATACCCGCATGCCTTTTCAGCTCACACCACAATACACTTAACGACATACCAGACAACACACAATGATGGGCAGACAAACCATATAAACTAAATCTAACACGTATAAAATAAAAACTATATATAACTAACTATGCTACATTCCCATCACTATGCCTGATGCTCCACATGTCGTTTCACAACTGGATTGGCAACTGCATCGTTACTTCTTTAGATTGCATAGCAAAGCATCACGGCCAGTCAAGACAATCTGGAAAAAGCTATCCACTCCCTTCGAAAGAAGATCCAATCCTTGTGACAGTTTTTCCGTGCTATTCCTAAGCTGCGTGACAGAATCGCAGAATGTTTGTTCATCAGTTGGATCCACGACGTCATGAATGAGTGGATATAACTTTTTGATGCTTGCATCGACAGATTGTAGCTCCTTCATAGCAGCAGCTCCACTGCAAGAAGTTAAATTTCTAATACTTCCATCCACATTGGTTAGCAAATTAGTAAAAGCTTGGCCCCATGAGAATGTGTCAGGAATATTCAATTCCAACAACAACTTTGGAGAGCCAGAGAAAGCAGCAGTAAATATACGACAAACGAATATCGTCTGAACCTTAACTCCATACATCGCCTGCATCAATACCTTCCCCTTGGCTGAGTTCTTCACCTTAGGCAAATCTAATGACTCCATCAAGCCATCTAAAATTTTCGAACAATTATCAAGTCGGGGACTTCTTGAAGTCATATGCCGTCTCCAACTGTCAATGGATGAATGTGCACGGACGAACTGCTGTGGAGAGGAGGATTCCAGGTTATGTAGAACACACTGAAGCAAGAGATGGCCTTGGTTCACACGTGATATTTCAGAGCTGAAGGCATTGCAAAGATCAAGCAACTTCACACTAATATCCAGATAAACATCTATCCACTTTTCATCCCAATCACATACAGGCAATTCAAGGGCAGTGATTAGATTTTTAATGTCCTCATGAGTCTCACAAAGCGACTCCATTGCCAGTTTCATCCATGACAAGCTGAGCACATCACTCACATCCTTTGGCTCAAGTTTTATCAACCTCTCTGCCAATTTTTTCTCAAAGGCATTTCGCAGTGAAAGAAGTCCTGGAGATAAATGAGAGCCCTTTGGTGATATCATCCGAAAAGGATTCCCAAATGGGAAAAAGGGTCTGTGTGGCTCTTGCGGACGACTCATTTTATGTATTTACTGCAAAAATAGTGAAAGATAACACCTTAAGAATCATGGCTTGGCAGCACTATCAGATCCACTTATTCTACATGTAACAAATAGTACAAAATGATAGAGGTAGCAAAAGTAGCTTTTATAAATTTTACAGCAGCATGGAAATAGGCATGTAATTTTTCAGTTCGTAACCGAACACTTTTCGCGCAATTGAAATCCAAATAAAAAACGATGCCAACAAACATCGGGCCCTTGGGATAACAAACACAAAGAAAAAAACTTCTACATTAGAAAGGCATTTGTTCTCCTTTCATTGAATTTTTACAAAAATTTAACTGAAAAAAAGAGGATCGAATCCATCATGTTTACCATAAAATTAAGTAGATAATCTCTTAATTACTGATACATTAATTTTTGTGAAAAATGAACAACAGCTTTAACAAGACCGTCTACCAGACGCATTAAACCTATGCAAGACTCATGCACCCATAACCACCATACCACAATGTGTAGGTGGCATGAATAGAGGCCTTGGTGGGCTGAAACCAGGCATCTCATACAATTTGTCATGTAACCATCTCTGTGAACATGGGAGAAGTGATATTATTATTTTCATTTCACAATCAAAAAAAGCATAACCAGCCACCAGAGGCCTACGTAAACCAATACCACAGAAATTCTTCATAGAAGCAATAAAACTTATCTTGTACTGCAATTTTAGGCTCATTTTTCACAGAGGTTCCAATTTTTTACATAGAAGAAACATTCACAACATTCTTCCAAAGAAAGGCAATCCAAATAGGCACTATTAGAAAAGAAAAATCAAAACTTTACTCCTATCAGGAAAAAATCGAATTGCTAATCAAATTCCAAAAGTAAACCTAATTAACTGCTTAGATCTACGGATGGATGCCCCAATGAGCCAAAAATAAACAAATTTACCAACCCGATGATACCATAATTAAAGGGAACAAGAAAAAATAAATAAATAAACTAACTTTCTCTACGTAAGTGACAGCAGTCATTTTTACACAAAAATATAAGTATCTAACATCACAGAAGTCAAATTAAACATACAAACTCAAACTATTAGACCCAAAAGAACCAAAATTTACCACAATTACAAGCAAGATATTAGAAGAAAGGACGATAAACCGAAATTCAAAAGTCAAACTCACCAATCCGTTAGATCTACAGCCAGACGCACCCGATAAGCCAACAATTAACAACTTAAAAGCAGAATCAAACAAAAAAACCCTAATTTTCAGTAATTTAAACTAAAAGCCCTAAATTTTAGTACTTTTGAGCAAAAAAAGAAAGAAAGATTATGTACATCAGGAAACTTTAATAAATCAGATGAACTCGTAAATAAACATCTAATATGAAGAGAGAGAGAGAGAGTCAAATCATAACCTGAGAATTTTCAGAGGAATAGGTGGCTTCGAGGAAAACGAAGAAGGCGTACGTAGTGGTTTTTTTTGGAACGTTGAAAATGAACAACGTAAAGATTAGGTTTCTTTTTAGTATTAATTTTTACTAATTTTCTGTGGTGACGGGAACACAGGATTTGACTCGTCATCTGGTGTCACGTGGGAGATGTTCATTGGATAGTGAGACAACGTTAGAATGGTAGATGCGTGGTTTTGGCTTTGGTTTTGGTTTTGTGTGCGAGATGGAGCTTTGTTCTAATCCGTAGGTTAATTGTGACTTATCGTGTAAATGCGATTCGTAATTGATTAATGCTACCGTTAGGTGGTGCTAACTCAAAATTAATAACTTGCTTCCTTTAGTAATCCCCTTTTTTAGGATTGAATCAAATTGAGTCCATTACTTCAAGCACTTGGTAGATCAAAATTGAATTTTCTTAGCGGAAGAGTGTTTGAAATCTTAATTATTGAACTCGAGGTTAATTCAATTAAATTAGTTTCAACTCTATTTTGCCTTTAAATTGTAAAATATTTGTTAGTGACTTTTATGATGGTAGGAGTCAAAAGCCATAATAATGACTAATAACGGTAATTAACTATTACAAAAATGTTAATAGAAAATACCAAAAACAATTTTAAATTTTTTATAAAAAAGAAAAGAGAAGATAATTTTCCTTACTTTCTATTAGCATTTTTCATGGTTACTGATTACCATCTAAAAGTGCTTATTGTTAAAAATTATTATTTTTTACAAGCTCTTAAAATTATTATTATTATTATAATGTTTGACAATTGGAGAATTCTCTAAAACATTAAGAAGCTCTTTAAAAACTTTTCTTGTTTTTTTTTTTTCTTTAAAACAAACACATAGAAACACATATCAAAGTAAATTTGATAGAAATCAGTATATACTTATATTAGTGTAACACGTGTGCTATTGCTATGATGAACATACAAGGTGATCCGGTTGTCATTTATTTTATTAGTCCAGATGTGTAAATATTATTGACCAATTGTTGTAGTTAATTGGACGGACTGCTTTATATATATATTTGTTATAATAATTCCAGTAATTAGTTTTTCACTTCCACATTTACAAACTCATGTTGTATTTATTTCCTTGTCCTCTACAATACAAAATTATGAACTCTGTTGCTAATCAAGTTTCATTGCTGTGAGCTAAGGTTCTTAAGTAATTCCACATGGTATCAGAGCATTCCAGGTTTGTCTACTTATTGTTATTTGGGTAGTTTGATCTAGAAATTTCTTCTTGGCAAGATGAATGGTTGTATTGTTAATCCTCCTGTTCATAGCGATAATGTTTCATCTAATCCTTTGCACATTTCTTATTCAAATAGTCCTTCGATGGTAATAGGAAATATAGTCTTCACTAGTATAAATTTCCTTGTTTGTAATTGTGCAATTAAACTAAGGCTTGGTGCAAAACTAAAGATAGGATTTATTGAGGAAATAATATAAAAACCTAAAGATGAATCACCTAATTTGATTAGATGGACTAAGAATGATTATATGGTTTGATGTTGATTGCTCAACTCTATGACAAGTGAGATTGCTCAGAATTATCTTTATGCTACATTTGCACATGAGTTATGGAAAGAAATTTTTTAACAATATGGACAAGGGAATGGTTCGATGATATACCAAATTCAATGTAAAATTGTGAAACTAATATGAAACGTTTTTAGGACAAATTACAGGCACTAAACACATATCTAATCTATGAGTGTGGAAAAATTAATATGTGTACATGTACTTTAGATCAGTGAATTGTGATATATGAATCTCAAAGCAAACTTAGTCAATTTTTTGTAGGACTTAATGAAGGTTTTGAGTCTATGCGCAATCAAATTCTTTCCATGGAGCCGTTGCCAACCATAAACAGGGCATTCTATCTTGTATAGCAAGTTAAATGGCAAAAAAAAAAAAAAATCACTTACTATAGAAATAATGAGAATGATATTGATGCTTTTACTGTTAATAAGATCATAAATGGAAGCTTTGATAGAAGGAAACAGTGAAGGATATCAAATAGTAGATTATTTTGTAAACATTGCAAGAGCGAAGGGCATCTTATAGAGAATTATTTTCAATTAAATGGATATCCTGAATGGTACAAAGGCAAACGGGCTACTAAAACTCAAAGTCGCACAACTACACAAGTTGAATCAAATGGAGTTGTTTTGTTGCCATATGATAATCCTCTAGAAATAACATCTACTAAACTTGTTATTAAATCTAATTCTTTGATAGGAGGAAATACATTAGAGCAGCAAGTTCAACAAATTAACAAAATGTACAATCAAATGATAAAGGCGATTAAAGGGAAGAATGTTGCTTGTGAATCTTCCAATGTTGATGTTGCGGTAAACATGATTCATTGCACTAGTAAATCAATTGTTAATTTTAGTTGCATGAATAATTTTTTGAGTTCTTAGATGGTTGATAGTAGGGCAACTGATCACATAAGACCTTACTCACGAATATTACACACTTATCACGACCCATTACAGTTCGTCTACCAAATGGAAATATCAAATTAGTAAACTTAGTTGGATAGATTGTTATTACACGACATTTGATATTTGATCAATTACCCACTATTGACCTAATCACTCGCGCACGCCTCAGAGGCCTCTAGTCCCTCATCCAAATGATTCTTTCTTGTCAACCCATCGATGACAAGAAATAATATGCTAAAGGAAGATGGTTGAATTCCTTAGGAGCTCTAGGTGGTCATACTATGCTATGTTTGTTATCCTGTACCAATGCTGACCTTCCTCTGGTCGAAAGCTTTGTGTCAAGTGACCAAACTTTTAATTGCCAAGAGTCTTCTACCAAGTAAATGTAATTAGCTCCTGGTCAGGTACTTCTCTTTCGACCTCCTTCCAACTCTCATGGCATCCTTTCACTTCTCGGTTTCCTTATCGCTGTAACACCTCGATTCCTCCCGCCTATAGTGCTCAGAGAATCCTTGTATGGATCCAATGTCACACTACCACCTATCTTCTTTATCTGATATTGTACTATTTTTCCCTATTTATTTTTTTATCCTTTTTACCCCTTTTCATATGTACAAGGAATCCTCTTTTTGTATATACTTTCTTATAATTTTCTTTGTTTGTAATGTTACCTTAGGGACTTACTATAAATAGTCATTTCCCCTTATAAGCCAAAATCATTGGACTTTATACACAAGCATTAAATATACTGTTATTGTGAGATAATCCTCTCTAATTTTACTTTCATACACCCTTATCTAATTTTGTCAAGTAGCTTGGGATTAGTGACAGGTGAATCTTAGCATTAACTTATACGTCGTATCAAGTGAAGTGTCCAATCGTTTTATGTTTGTTGGTGTGTCATATCTTCCAAACAGCTCCACGTTAGATACTATACCCAGTTCATAGACCTACTCATTTTGTTTTCTTCGATATCTCGGAAGACCCACTAGTTCGAATCTGCAATGGTAAGTCCTAGTAATAACTGAGCTCCTAGCTGCATCATATAATCCTAGTATCAGAGCTTAAGGTTGAGACCAAAAGCTGTGTAGTATTTGTGTATGTGTGTAAGGATTTCTTATGTAGAGAGTGCTTTCAAAACTTCGTTGTGAGAATATCGAATCCTAGTGTTGAAGGAGAAATTAATGATGCTAAGAGTGATGCTCATGGTCACGATCATGTGACCCAACAAACACCGCATACTACTAATGAGCAGATATAAGACTTTGTTACTATTGTGGCTAATTTGGTTGCTTAGATACAGAAAGTTCTAGAGACTAAGCCGCATGAGAAAATTGTTGAACAGGGCCTAGAGATGAGAGATAGACCAAGAAGGCAGATGAATGAACGAGCACCAAAAGCCTTTCCTGTAAACCAAGCACTACTATGATGTGCCAATAAAGTCGCGAGAAGAAGGTTGGAGTTGGATGAAGTGGAAGAGTATAAAGAAGAAAAAGAAAAAGACCAGTATGTCGGGATTGATGAGCATGAGTTCAGAGTGTCAAGAGGTGCCTAACACCTCAAGGTACAGATTCCAAGCTTCAACGGGTCCGGTAGTGTTGATAAATACCTTAATTGGGAGGAGAAAATTGAAAAGATATTTGACGTTTACGATTATGAAGATGCTGTCCATATTCGAGTGGCCGCGTTGGAATTTTCTAGATATACAACAATGTGGTAAAAGAAGCTGTAGAATGTTTGCCTAAGGGCTTAATGCAAGGTCCGAACATGGAACAAAATGAAGAGAATTCTGAGAAGTAGGTTTGTTCACGAGCACTATGAGCAGGACACTTTCCGACGTCTACAAGATTTGAGAAGGGTAATTGGACGGTGGATGACTATGTTCAAGAATTTCAATTACTTATGATCTGGTGTGATGTCGATGAACCCAAGACACAAACTATCGTACAATTCATTTCTGGGCTAAGAACTGAGGTTGGTAACATAGTTGAACTACAAAGTCTTACAACACTAGACGAAGCCATCCGAGTGGCATAAAGAGTCGAAAGGTAGAGGCGAAACCTAGTGAATCGGATGTCGAGTAGCCGACCTATGCTATCGAATAGAAGTAGCATGCCAAGCCGACTGGGGAATGACCGAACATCCAACAGTTCCGAAGTGGAATGTTGAGGGTAAGCATTGAGCTAAACAAAAGAAGGTCGAGGAATATGAGGTTTTAAGAGACCAAGGTCAAAACTCAGGAAGAAAGACCTAAATGTTTTAAATGTCTCGGTTATGGACATGTAACTAGCCAATGTTCGAACCGTTGAGTCATGACCATAAATGGAGATAAGTCCTAATTTGAAGTAGAAAGTGCTAATGAAGGAGAGAAAGAGATAAGAGTTGAACAAATGCTAAAGAGTTTCAAGAAGACCCTAATGCCGAGACACCTCCTGAAGGCGGTGCCGAGTACTATTTTGATGTCAGATGGTCTCTTAGTGCATTTGTGGTAGAAGAGAATGAGCAAAGGGAGAACCTCTTCCATACGAATTGTTGGGTGAATGGCAAACTATGCGCCCTGATCATTGACGGATGGAGCTGTACCAATGTCATTGCATAAGGGGTAATCAAAGCCATGAAATTTCCGACCCTCCCACATCATAAGCTGTACAAGATTCATTAACTGAATGAGAAAGGAGGCTTACATATTATCGAGTGGGTCAGAGTACCGATTACCATTGGTGATAAGTATAAGAATGAAGTGTTGTATGATGTCCTTCCCATGTGAGCTTCTCACATATTACTCGGCTAACCATGGCTATTTGACATGAAGGTGTTGTACGATGGGTACTGAAACACTTATATATTCCAGAAGGATGGGAAGAAAATAATATTGACACCCATGAGTTCGAAGGAAGCCTAAGAAGCCTAAGAAAAGGTTGCTGGATCTCTATAGTAGAAGTCCTTAGTGATTTTCCGAGCTTAGTTTACACGAGAAGTCAAGACCAAAGGCTATATGCTTCTTTTAGTTAGGAGACTCTTGAAGGTTAGAGAAGTCGGGAACTTACTTACTAAAGTGCAGCAGCTACTTCAGGACTTTGCCAACATATTATCTACTGAGATGCTAAAAGGTTTACTTCCCTTGATAAGTATTGAACATCACATCGACTTATAACCAGGAGCTACTTTACTAAATTGACTCGCTTACAAGCTCAATCTTAAGTAAGCAGCTAAATTGAAGAAACAGGTAGATGAGTTAGTAAATCGTAGATATGTCCGTGAGAGCACGAGCCCTTGTGTCATACCAGCTATGCTTATGCCAAAAAAGGATGGAATGTAGCATATGTACATTGACAGCCGAGCCATCAATAAGATTACTATTAAATATTGATACCCGATCCCGCGACTTAGTGATATGCTTGACGAGTTACATGGTGCCTGCATCTTTTCTAAGATTGACCTGAAGAGTGGCTACTACCAGATACGAATGAGACCTAAGGATGAATGGAAGACACCCTTAAAAATAAGGGATGGTCTATTCAAATGGTTGCTAATGCCATTTGGTCATACTAACAAGCTAAGTACATTTATGCGGCTGATGAATCATGTGCTTAGAATGTTGATTGGCAAATGCATTGTAGTTTATTTTGATGATATTCTGGTCTACTGTGCCAACCTCATCACTCATGTCGAGCATTTAAGATTGGTGTTCAACATACTTCACACCAAGAGATTATTTGGTAACCTAAAGAAATGCATGTTCTATCAAAACGAGATTGTATTCCTTGGATATGTTGTTTTAAGGAAAGGAGTTCGAGTTAGTGACGAAAAAGTCAGAGCTATTCTTGAGTAGCCTACACCAACTAATGTTGCGGAAGTCAGGAGCCTCCATTCTCTAGCTTCATTCTATCGAAGATTTATTCGAAACTTCAGTTCCATAATTGCACCATTAACTAAATTGACTAGGAAGAACATTGAGTTTAGGTGGTCAAAGAAAGCTCAAAAGAGTTTTGAAGATGTGAAATCTAGGTTGACGTCTGCTCTAATACTCACCCTATCAGACTTCGAGAAAGTTTTTAAGGTTGAATGTGATGCATCTAGTGTTGGCATTGGTGCCATCCTTATACAAGAGCGCCAACCCATTGCTTACTTCAGCAAAAAACTCTGAAATGCTACCCTAAATTACTTATCCTACAACAAAAAGTTCTGTGCCCTTATTTGAACACTCCAGAACTGGCAGTATTATTTGTTACCGAGAGAATTCATCATTTATTCAGATCATGAATCTCTTAAGCATCTTCGACGACAATAGAAACTTTCTCAACATCACACTAAATGAGTCGAGTTCTTGAAGACCTTTTGCTATGTCATCAAATATAAGAAGGGGAGTACCAACACAGTAGTTGATGTACTTTCCCGTCGTCATACCCTCATCACAATGTTGCAAGCTAAGGTGCTTGGATATGGTACTTTACCTAATCAATATAAGCATGACCCACATGTTAGACCTTTAGTGGCCAGGTGCAGTACTGGAGGAGCTGCAGAAGGGTTCTACTTGATTTAAGGGTTTTTGATGAGGGGCAAGCAGCTTTACGTATCAAGTGGTTTAACAAGGGAGCTACTCATTCGATAAGCTCATGCCAAAGGTTTGGTCGGCCATTTTAGGGAAAAGAGGATGACTGAGATATTGAAGGAGTATTTTCACTGGCTTGGGATGATGAAGGATGTGCTTCGAGTACTTGGGAGGTATGAAGTGTGTAAATATGAAAAGAGGAGGAGAGAGCCTTATAGAGAATACATACCCTTACCAATTGTAGAGTGGCCGTGGATTGATCTAAGCATAGATTTCATATTCGGCCTTCCCTAAATGCTGAGAAGACACGACTCAATCATGATGGTAGTCGATCGGTTCAACAAGATAGGCCACTTTATTCCTTGCCATAGAACTAATGATACTTCATTCATCCCTAACCTCTTTTTGCAGGAAATTGTGTAACTACATGGAGTGTTGAGGAGTATTGAGGAGTATTGTGTTTGACCGTGACTCAAAGTTTATGAACTTCTTTTAGAAGACCTTATGGAGGAAGCTCGGCACTAAGCTCTTGTTTGATACTTATTTTCCCCCCTAGACAAACGGCTAAACTGAAGTTGTGAACAGAACCGTCGATAGCCTCTTATGCACAATGGTTAGGAAGAATTCTCATGACTAGGATTTATGCCTGCCTATCATTAAATTTTCCTACAACTGCTTAACTCACAGCTCGACTGAAACATCACCCTTTGAGGTTGTTTATGGACTTAACCCAAACTTACCCTTGGATTTAATTAATAGTCCAACTACACAAGGGGAAAGTCAATCCGGCTAATAGCGTATTGAGGAATTCTAGAGGTTACATTAGAAGATTGCCAAGAAATTACCCAAAACTATGGCTCAACTAGAAGGAAGCGAGATGCCATGAAAGGAGACGAGTCGTTTATATCCCTAGGGACCTTGTCTGGATCCATCTTAGCAAGAAACGCTTTCTTAGTGAGAGGATAAACAAACAATTTCCCAAAACAAATGGACCTTACAAGATCCTTAGGCGCATTAATGATAACACCTATAAGGTTGAACTACCCCCAGGGTTTTGGCGTGTCTACCACATTCAATGTCGTCGATTTTACTGCCTATGTGCCCGATGATGACAAGAATCATGATTTAAGGGTAAATCTCCAACAACCCTGAAGAGCTTATGGGTTATTGACTACCGACCCAATCACTCGTGCACGCCTCAGAAGCTTCCCGTCCCTCACTTGAAGGATACTTTCTCGTTAACCTGCCGATGACAAAACAATATGCTGAAGGAGGATGGTTGAATTCACTAGGAGCTCCAGGTGGTTATACTATGCTATGTTCGTTATCCTGTACCAATGCCAACCTTTCTTTAGCCGAAAGCTCTGTATCGAGTGACCAAACTTTCAATTGTCGAGAGTCTTCTACCGAGCAAGTGCAGCTAGCTCTTGGTTGAGTTCTTTTCTTCTGGCCTCCTTCCAACTCTCATGGCATCCTTTCACTTCTCGGTTTCCTTATCGATGTAACACCTCGGTCTTTCCCACTTGCAGTGCTCAGAGAACCCTTGTACGGATCTAATTTTGCACTGCCACTTGTCCTCTTCATCTAACATTGTATTGTTTTTCCCTTTTTATCTTTTGTCCTTTTTACCCCTTTTCGTATGTATAAGGAATCCCCTTTTTGTATATACTTTCTTATAATTTTCTTTATTTGTAATGTCGCCTTAAGGGTTTACTATAAATAGTCCCTTCTCTTTGTAAGCTGGAATCATCGGACTTTACACATAAGCATTGAATATAATGTTATTGTGAGATAACCCTCTCTAATTCCACTTTCATATACCCTTATCTAATCTTGTCAAGTAGTTCAGGATTAATGGCAAGTGAACCTTAACATTAACTTGTACATCGTATCAAGTGAAGTATCCGTGTCATATCTTCCGAACAGCTCCATGTTAGATACCTTACCTAGTTTATAAACCTACTCATTTTGTTTTCTTCAATATCTTGAAGGACCCACTGGTTCAAATCTGCAACGGTAAGTTCTAGTGATAACTAAACTCCTAACCGCATCAATATTACACCATGTCCTCTATATTCCTGATTTTGCCTACAACCTTTTATCAGTCTATAAAGCCATTCTTAATAACCATTTACTAGTTACAATTGATCATTCCAAATTGAAATTTCAAGACTAGAAATCTGAGTTAGTTGTTGCTAAAGCTTACCCTCATAATGGTCTTTATATTCTGAAGCAAGATGCTACAAAGTGCTTATGAAGGGTAGAAAATTATGTACAACATTTCTCAAATGGGTCATTCTTCTTTTGATACACTTAAGTTCTTATTACCTTCTTGTGATGTTGATAGTACTAAGTTGTTATATGATACTTGATTGAAATCGAAAATGCATAGATTGCCATTCAATAAGAGTACTTCACATTCAACATCTTTTTTTCATTTACTTCATATTGATGTTTGGGGCCCTTATAAGATTCCTTTTATTTCTAGTAAAACTTTCTTTATCACCATTGTTGATGATTGTTCTAGGGCGACTTGGATCTATTTGATGACCAACAAATCTCAAGTTCCTTCTATTCTTCATAAATTTCTTACATATATATCCAATCATTTTTCGATTACACTTAAGTTTATTAGGACAAATAATAGCACTGAATTCTTGTCTCATGAATGTAAGCAAATGTTTAATACACTTAGTATTGTTCATCAATGCACTACCATTTATACTCTACAACAAAATGGTCATGTTGAACGGAAGCATTGTCATATATTGGATACAGCTAAAGCATTAATGATACTTGCTTCTTTGCTTGAGGAATTTAGGGGGGAATGCATTTTGATAGCAACTTATTTGATTAATAAAATGTTTATGGCCATTTTACATTAGAAGCCCCCACATGAAGTTTTATTTGGAGAGAAGTCCTGTCTTGATCATTTGCGTATTATGGGATGTTTTTGCTATGTTGTACAATAACCTAGACCAAGTGAAATGCCTAAGGTGTACATGGTCTTTTTCTTGGTTATGCAGCTGGTTATAAAGCCTATGGAGTTTATGCTCTTGATACTAAGAAGATTTTGTTTAGTAGAGATGTTATTTTCTTTGAAAATGTGTTTCCTTTTGCTGCTGATTCTAGTGCCTTATCTGATTCTTCTTTTTGTCCTGATTATGCTAAATCTTTGGCCCTACTATTAATTATTAAAGAGCCATCGTGTTATTCTCAGGTTGCTAAACTTTATTGCAATGAATAAAGAATTAGAAGCCTTAGAGCTTAATCATACTTGGGAGTTAACTACCTTGCCTCAAGGAAAGAAAGCCATTAGTTGTAAATGGGTTTATAAAACTAAATACAAACCTGATGGTACTATTGAACATTACAAAACACTGTTAGTTACCAAAGGTTATAATCAAGTCCAAGGAATAGACTATCATGACACTTTTTCTCCAATTGTAAAGATAAGGATTGATAAGATTTTGCTTACTGTTGCAACTGTTTGTGGATGGCCTTTATTTCAATTAGACATTAACAATGCCTTCTTGCATAGTTTCCTTGATGAGCAAATCTATATGCAACCTCTACAAGTCTATACTAAAGCTTAATTAAGTCAGGTTTGCAAGCTTAAGAGATCCCTTTTTGGATTAAAGCAGGCCTCTGGTCGGTGGAATGTTGAAATTAGTCAATTCTTGTTGAAACTTGGTTTTACTCGTTCTAAAAATGTTATTCCTTGTTTGTGAGACATACCAAGGATGATTTTACTGTTATCTTATTATATGTTGATGATCTTCTTATCACAGGAACTAGTGTTGCAATTATATAGCATGTTAAGAGTTGTTTACATGATGCTTTTACGATCAAAGATCTTAGCGAAGTATGTTTTTTCTTGGGCCTAGAATTGTGTCATACGACTCAAGGCCTCCTTGTTAATCAACACAAGTTTATTATGGACATCCTTCAAGATACCAACATAGCTAGTTACAAACTAGCTTCCGTTCCCCTACCTACTGGTCTAGATTTGTTTCTTTCTAATTTCCCTTTTCTAGAAGACCTTTTGCCTTACAGACGTTTGGTGGGTTGTCCGCTTTATTTTACATTTACAAGACCAAACTTAGCTTATGTTGTTCATCACTTAAGCTAATTTTTATCCTCTCCCTACTAACATCATATGAATGTTGCTATGTGTAAGCCCTAAATATAAGCCATGTAACTGTAGAATCGAACTTAATAGACAAAATTTAAAGCGATCAATTAAAGAATCCGATTGAGCTTGAATTATAAAAGAAAGCTAGAAATATTAGTAAAAGTACCCTCGTGAGTTTGAATTTAAGAAAATAAGTAATAAAATGATAGAATATAAAATTTTCAAATTTTTAGTATATTACTTGTTATTTATTAGAAATGTGTAAAATGTATTTCAAAAACTAATGAATCATTAAAGATAAATTATATGCACACTAAAAATCATAGAATAACCTAAATAATATTTAAGAGTATTTACTTATACTCCACATATATTTACGTATCGGTAAAAATACATGAACGAAAGCTTAAGAATCAGGTGACTCCCAAATTTAGTTTGATTTTGAAAATTTTATTAAAATTATTAATTTTATCCAAAAAATTATGAATTTTGTTATTCTGATGTTTTATTGTATGCAAATTTAGAAAAAAATATTGATTAGGGTTAATTACATTTGTAAATATAGGGTGCTTGAGAAACCGAACCAAACTGAGCATTTTTAGAATTAGAAATAAATAGGCTTAAAAGTGTAGCTTTGAGCTTCACTTTTTTCTATAAACTACCTAAGTGATATGGAACAGTGTTATGAAGCTATTTTTTAAAATTAATTTTCTAAATTTTTAAGTAATTTTTTAGCCTTAAAATGACGAGAAAAATAAGTAATTTTATTAAATGACTAATTAAGTAATTAAATGAATAATTAGTGGTTTAAAGGGTAATTAGTTGTTTAGGAATGTTAATTTATAACATGGTAACATAATCATAGCACTTAGAGTATTAAATGCAATTATTATGGGAAGTATGTAATAAATATGGATTATTTGATAATATGTACAATTGGAATTATGATAATTATAAAATATTAGGTTAAATTAGAAAATATAATGATAATATTAATATGTATTAAATCTGGTATAAAACTTAATTTTAGATAATTATACGAAAAATGCAAAATTTTCTCACATTAAGAGTAAACCTGATATACTAATTAGGATTAAAGTATACTGAGTTGGTTAAAATGCTGAATTAAGAGCTAGCATGATATTAGGATACTTGAGCTTAATGTAATTAATTTCTCATTAGGGTTCGAAACGTATTTTAGAATTTACTTGTAGTTAGAACCGATTTAGAACCTAAACTAGAATTAGATTCGGAAATCAAACCTCGAACTAACATAGAATTGATCATTAGTAAATAATATGTATATAAGGAGAATTGAGTTAAATCAAAACCTAGAATATGTATCATTAAGGTATAAATACTAAAAAGCATATTTATATTATAGAATACATGGAAATGAGTTAACATGCAACCAATTGAGTGAGCAATCAAAGATTTCGAGTAAGTTGGGTTTAATACTGCATCATATTTGGAGTACTTTTTTAGAGTACTTGGAGACTTAGGATTGTATACGATTGTGACTATAAGTAGTTTTATGCATATGCTTGCATATCTGATTTTGTGCTGAAATCTATGTTATGGTTAATGACTATTATGATTAAATTGGTGTAGAATTGTCTAAATACCCTAAATCGAACCTAATCCTAATCGACTTAAATACCCTAATTTGTCATGTATTACAACCCATTAGGAGATCATTAGGATTCTCCAACCAAACATCGATACTTTCGAAAAAGATAGCACTGGATAACAAAATGGTTTTTTCCTCATCCTTAGCCGAACTAAGTGATAGGAGAGGAGGTCGCGATGAGAATGAGGACATTAGTTCGAAGGATAGTCTTAGGGGGAGAGGTGTCTCCATTGCACAAACCTGAGTTTGGTTATGAGCTGTTACATTAATGAAAACTCCTCAACTCGGATTGGAGTGAGTAAAATTACTTTGATTTCACAAGAGACCGGACTACATTGTGTAATAGCACTTGCTTGTTGTATTTCATATAAATAATTGCTTGATAACCCTGATTGTACTTGTATACATTCATAAGCCTCCAATTCAACTTACTGAGCTATAGTTGCTCATACCTATATAGATTCTTTTGCAAGTTCTAACTTCTGATTTGCTATGCTACATTATAACTATCCAGAGGTTAGTTCTCTTTTGAAGCTATGGGGAGTGAAGATCAATTGGCTCAATGATTAAGTTTTTAATTAAGGTCTTGCTAGTATCTTTAGGATGAATAACTAATATATGATATGTAAATTAGCTAGTGTTGTATTATATAGAATCTCTTGGGAATTCTATGATAATGTGAATGTAACTATATATATGGTTAAGGATTTAATCTTTATTGTAAATTTTAGCTAAAATCTTAATCGAACTATTTATTTTAAAGTAAGAAGTCGTCGATGCCTTGTGTAGATTATATTTATGATAGGCACTAAAGGCTACTTACTATCATAGGTTAGTTTACACGGCAGAACTGTTGTAACTCTGCGATTTTGGGGCATAATAGTTCTCAATTGGTATCAGAGCGTAGTTCTAATGAACTCACTTTAAAGCGTCATAATTTAAAAGAAATAGATATCGTAGGAACATTGAGAGTAAGTAGTAACAAGTAGGCGATAAAACATTGTATTAAGTGTATTAAAACAAAAGTAAGTATAATGTTTAGCATAGTAAATGTTAATTAATTCTAACTATAATTACAAGTCAAAAGGGGGAGTTAATACTTAGGTAGATACAATTTAGATGGAATGGAGAGGAGTCCCCTATTAACTATAAGGTTAAGTTGTAGCAGTTACTTTTAGAGTTGGCTGACTGGGATATATTTAAGACAGTCGATGAGATTACTGATAATGAGATGTGTTATAGCTAGAAGGATCAATGGGCATAGATGGAGTTGAGTTTAGGGCCTCAATATGATAAGTATACTGCTATAGCAGCTTTTAAGCAGCAATGGTTGGAGAGAGGGGGGATTATATCCTTGATGACGTCGTTAAGATATTTTCTTGCTAGGTTAGAAGAGGCGAGACCTTTCCCAGCTCATATCACTCAAACCTCTGCTAACATTCCATATATTCCTAAGCAATATCCATAAGGAATGATCGATTGGTTTCCTCAGTTTCTAGAACCCATTGGATCGAGCATAGAGATACTTTTAGACCCTAAGCCTAAACTTAAGCTTGAGATGCAAGAACAACCCTAAGGAAATCCATCACCACCTATAGAACCTCAAGAGAATGAAGTTCGGGCTAAAGAGGATCCTAAGGAGGAAGACCTTGAGGAAGAAGATCCTGAAGAGGAACAAGAGGTAGAGAATGAAAATGAGCCTAGTGTAGATGTACATGCTTTGGTTATGTAGGTAGTTGCTAACACCAAGATAGCTGGGTTAGGGACTGGAAATGCAGTTGAGTTGGATAATGATGCACAGGAAGTGATTATGATTCTTGAGACTCTAGAGATAATACCTTTAAGTTCTAAGTTGGATAACGAGCATGAGGATCACTTAGTAAGAGGTCATATGGGTCATGATCCTTTTAATGGGGCAACTACTATAGATTTAGAGGAAGATTAACTTAGTTAAGTGATTGACTTGTTCTTATTAGATAGATCTTTAAACATGATCTAGTAGCAATTTTGGTGGAAACTGATGTATTTTGGGATCTTTTGATGTACTTTGACTTTTGATGTATCTTTTTTACTTTTGATATATTTTGTAGCCTCTGGATCAAGCTAGACGTATATTGTATAAGAGTCTGATGTAATCGAGTTTGTTGTAACCAATTGATGTGATCTTTTGTATTGTACAGTTGTAAAGATCGAGTTTATATTAGATTATGTAAGCAATGATGTAATCGAGTTGTAAATATTATGTATATATTCCCAAGTTTATCGAGTTGTACCTTTTTGTTTCTAAAGTTGTAACTGGTTATAATGATGTAAAGGCTGAATCAAGTTAATAGTAGAAGTTAGATCGACTATGTATTTTGATTACAATGATATTGTTATTACTATTTTATATGAGCACATATTGTAAGAATTTATTAATTTTTAAAAGGTCTTTAAAATTAAGGAATGGGATAACTTATAAATAGATATGTATGCAAGGTTATAAGTTATAAAATACTAAGTGACTATGACTGAAGCTGGAAATGTGAGTCGTACTAGAGGAATTGAAGGAAATCAAAAACCTCCACCACAAGCACTATCACCTCTGAGAGAACAAAATAGACAAGATTTACCCTCGCCACCTCCGTAAGAGAATATACCTATTGGACAAATACTTGCCAGTTTACACATGATGATGAGGCAGCAATGAATGTTAATTCAACATCTTATGACTAGTGGTAATACAGGAAACAGGAGACCCCAAGAGGTTGAACAAAGGATAGAGCAACCTCAAGAGGTAAATAAACTTCCTGAGTTTATAAAGGCCAACTATTATTTTGAAGGGGAGATAGGTAAGCTAGATGTAACTGATGATTGGCTAGCCCAAATTGAATGGAGTTTTGAGGTTTTTAGAGTCCCTGAATCTCAAAAGTTATCTTATGGTACTTTTATGTTAAAGTTAGCTATTAGAGTATGGTGGGACTCAAGGGTAAAACAATTGGGGAATAATATTGATTGGCAAAGGTTTAAGAAGGAATTCAGAAAAGAGTATTTTCCTCAGAGTGTTCAAAACAGGATGGTACGAGATTTGTTTGAGTTGAAGAAGGGAGGTATAAGTATAACCTAGTATAAAACTAAGTTTAATAGATTGTTACATTATGTACTTAGCTCATACCAAGATAACATCAAGTTAAAGAATGATTTGTTTCTTACTAGATTTGACCTTATAATGTGTTGCAAGTTGCTAAATTATAGTTTCACCACTTATAATGAAGTGGTAGATAAGGCGAGGCAACTAAAAGATAGTTGTATAAGAATGCAAGCAATATAGAGTCAAAAGATCAACAAAGGTTATCAACTTGGTCCATCATTTAAGAGATCATATCCAGATGCCACTAGCAATTCTGAATAGAAGAGAAGGAAACCAACAACTCTGGCTAGTAGCCTAGTACAATCAATACCCGGTTTGAGTTTTTATGACAAGGATGGTAATGTCAAGTGTTGGAAGTGCAGCATAAATCATTTTCCGAGAAACTGTGCTTAACTTAGGAAAATGCTTTATATGTGGAGATCAGAATCATATGCTATGGACATGCCCTAGAATGAAACTAGTAAAGTGTAACAAATGTGGTAGAAAGGGACATTTCTCTAGATATTGTCCACAATTTGGACAAAGAGTTAAGAGGATGGAAGGTTCTAATAACACAATCATACCTACTCATATCTTTGCCTTGGAGGATATGGGAGCTGAGGAGGATGATGATTTCTCATATTGGATGGAGGAGCACTACCATGATAATATAGAGGAGATTATGGGATTTGAAGAGGAAACAATGAAGGACTTGTGACAGGTACGTACTTAGACTATTTATTTGAAGATATTTAAGTGTGAATTAAATTGAAGTGTTTGCTTTTTAAGACTTATGAATACAAGTTTAGTTAGTAATCATACTATTAGTATATTCTAGGGAATATGCTGATAAATGGACAACCTGTTTTGTATTATTTGATACCGGTGCATCTCATTCCTTTGCAAGTCAAATATTTATAAATGAACAAGAGATTAGTGTAGTTACTGTTAATACAACTTATATAATTAGAACTCCAACTGGGGAGAAAGTAACAACTCGTGAAGTAGTAGCTGATGGTAGAGTTAAGCTTTAGGAAAAGGAGTACCCTATAAGTCTTGCCTTTGCAGGGTTATGATGTAATAATGGGAATAGATTGCTTGTCTAAGAATAAAGCGATTGTGAAATGTAAAAGTAAAACTATTACTCTTAACGATGGAGAAATGGTATTTCAAAGAAAGACTAGAGGAAGTAAATTGAATTTATCTATGATGGAGATATGTGATGAACTATATGAGACAAAAGTAAAGGAAAATGATTGGAAATTTTACTAGGTGTTTGTTATGGATGTAAAAAAAGAAGCACCCAAGGTAGCAGACATATGAGTAATGTATGAACTTTCAGATGTATTTCTAAAGGATTTACCAAGTTTAGCCCCACATCGAGAGTTAGATTTCACTGTAGAGTTAGTTCTTAGAATTGAGCCTATTTATAAAGCTCTATAAGGAATGTCACTTATGGAACTTCAGGAATTAAAGAAGTAACTTCAAGAGCTATTGGATAAAATATTTATTCATCCAAGTGTTTCACCACAGAGAACACCAGTATTATTTGTAAAGAAGAAAGATGGTACCATAAGATTGTGCATAGACTACCGGAAACTAAATAAGGTTACCATTAAGAATAGGTATCTATTACGCCATATTGATGATTTGTTTGATCAACTGCAAGGTGTAACTGTGTTTTCTAGAATTGACTTAAAATCAGGATATCATTAATTACGAGTTAAGCCAGAAAATGTTCATAAGACTACATTTAGAACCTGTTATGGTTATTATGAATTTTTGTTGATGCCATTTGGTTTAACAAATGCCCTGGCTGTATTCATGGACCTGATGAATCGTATATATCAACCGTATCTGGATAAGTTTGTCGTGGTGTTTATTGATGATATTTTGATCTATTCAAAATCAAGGAGGAGCACGCAAAGCATTTACGAATGGCGTTACAAAAGTTGAGAGAGAATAAATTGTATGCTAAGTTAAGTAAGTATGATTTTTAGTTAGATAAAATTTCTTTTCTAGGTTACATTATATCTAGTGAAGGAATCTCTGTAGACCTTGATAAGGTAAAAGTAATAATAGATTGGAAGCAACCACCCACCGTTACAGAGATGAGGAGTTTTCTAGGTATAGCTGGATACTATCAATGATTCATGAGGAATTTTTCCAAAATTGCCAAGCCATCGACTCGATTGACTTAGAAAAATGTAAAATTTGAATGGAGTGAAGATTGTGAATTGAGTTTTCAGGAGTTAAAGAAACAACTGGTTACAGCACCAGTATTAGCATCACCTAATCCAGATAAGCCTTATAGTATATATAGCGATGCTTCTTAAAATGGATTAGGTTGTGTACTGATGTAGGATAGAAATGTTATTGCATATGCATTAAGACAATTAAGGCCACATAAAAGGAATTATCTAACTCATGATTTGGAGTTAGCAACTGTAGTATTTACTTTAAAGATTTGGAGACATTATTTATATGGACAACAGTGCGAGATGTATACTGATTATAAGAGTTTGAAGTATTTCTTTACTCAGAAGGAGTTGAACTAAAGGCAGAGAAGATGGTTAGAGTTGATTAAAGATTATGATTTAAATATAAATTACCACCCTGGAAAGGCCAATTTGGTGGCGGATGCATTGAGTCGAAAGAATTATGAATAAGTTGCATTATTGTTAACTTCTTAACGCGAATTGGTGCATGAATTTGAAAAGTTGCGAATTGGGTTTAACTGGTGTAAATCTAATAGTCAGATGATGAATCTAGAACTGCAACTCACTTTATTGGAGAGAATAAAGCAAAAGCAAGAAGAAGATAAGGATCTGATGGAGATAAAAGAGAAATTAAGTAAAGGAAACAATTTTGATTTTAAAGTGGGTTAGAATACCAAATTAAGACCTAGCATGATATTAGGATACCCGAGCTTAATGTGATTAATTTCACATTAAGGTTCGAAACGTATTTTAGGATTTACTTGTAGTTAGAACTGATTTAGAGCCTAAACAAGAATCAGATTTGGAAACCGAACCCTAAACTAACGTAGAATGAATCGTTAATAAATAATAGGTATATAAGGAGCATTGATTTAAATCAAAACCTAGAATATGTATCATTATGGTATAAATACTAAAAAGTTTATTTATATTATAGGATATACGGAGACGAGTCAACTTGCAACCGATTGAGTGAGCGACTGAGGATTTCAGGTAAGTTGGGTTTAATACTGCATCGCATTTAGAGTACTATTTTAGAGTACTCGGAGACTTAAGATTGTGACTGATTGTGATGTAAGTAATTTTATGCATGTGCTTGCGTATCTGATTTCGTGCTAAAATTTGTGTTGTGGTTGATGACTATTATGATTAGATTGGTATAGAATTGTCTGAATACCCTAAATCGAGCCTAATCCTAATCGATCTAAATACCCTAATTTGTCATGCATTGTAACCCATTAAGGGATCATTAATATTCTCCAACTAAATACCGACACTTTCAAAAAAGATAGCACTAGATAGCAAAATAGTTTTTTCTTCATCCTTAGCTAAACTAAGTGACAGGAGAGGAGGTCGCGATAAGGATGAGTGCATTGGTTCGAAGGATAGTCTTAGGAGGAGCGGTATCTCGATTGTACAAACTTGGGTTTGGTTGTAAGCTGTTGCATTAACGGAAAATCTTCAACCCGGATTGGAGCGAGTAAAATTACTCTGATCTCACAACGGACCGAACTACGTTATGCAATGGTAGTTGCTTGTTGCATTTCATGTAAATAATTGCTTGATAACCTTAATTGTACTTGTATATATTCACAAGTCTCTAATTCAACTTACTGAGTTATAATTGCTTATCTAGCCCTATTTCAATTTCCTTAATTTAACCTATATTAAGCCCAACCCGCTTAATATAAATTACTCGATATTAAATTAAGAAAATACTATTCTTAAAAAAAATTTAAAATGGAGTTGTCAATCAGTTTAACTAGTAAAAAATAAAATTAGGGTTTTTGAGCAGAAAAATCTTAATTTAACCACTCGTCTACAAATATTCTAAAAAAAATTATTCTTAGAAAATTGAAGCAAAAAACTGGGTTCGGGAGCTAACTTATTAAGATTAAGTCACCATGTGTAAATTAAAAGAAATTGATGGGTTTTTTTTTTTAATTTTCCGTAAAAATATTAAAAATATATCTAAATTCACGAAACTGACTAAAAATGATTATTATTAATTTTTTATTACGAATTTCTAAAAAAAAATATTTTTAACGGTTGCCCTGAAAGTGTTTATGTACATACTAATCGGGATCAAATTAACTACAGTTCTCTTTTTTTATAAAATTTTTAATGGGTGGATTATTTTATTTTGAAAGCCATGCCGTGTTTACTTTTTTTTATCAATTTATTTCTTTTTTAAAAAATAGTAACCTAAAAAAACTAAATTTAAAAAAAAAACCTTAATTAACTATTTTTTTTTAAATCAATTTATATTTTTTTATTTTTTTCAAAACCACTAAGTGGAAAAATATATATATATTTAAAAAACACGATTTTTCAAAAAAAAAAAACTTAATTTAACTAAAAAATTGCAATAAAATAAATAATAACCAAAATACCTGCACCTAAACACAAGAAAAAAATTAATAAAGGAAAAAATAATAATAAATAACCAATAAAGTAAATTAATAAAATAAAAAAATAAAAATTTACCTAGGTCGGATCATTGGTGATGCATGAGCACAGGGCAGTGGCTAGGCGATGGCAGATGAGCGTAGGGTGAGCGCTAGGCGATATTGGGCGAACGTAGACATGCGTTGGGCGACACTAGGTGAGACGTAGGTGATTACGGGCAACACTGGGCATGTGATTAGGTGAGATTGGGTGTGTACGGGTGAGACTGGGCGTTGTGTGTGTAAGCCTCACAAACAGTCACTTAGGGTTTTGATCGGTTGAAAGATCCGATCAAACCTAAATTATAAGTAAAGCCAAAAATATTAGTAAAAATGATCCCGTAAGTTTGAATTTAAGAAAATAAGCAATGAAATAAAAGAATATAAAAATTCCAAATTTTAAATATATAACTCGTTATTTATTGAAAATACGTAAAATGCATTCTTATAATTAACGAATCGCTAGAGATAAATTATATGTATACTAAAAATCATAAAATAACCTAAATAATATTTAGGAATATTTATTTGTACTAAATATGAATTTACATGTAGGTAAAAATACGCGTAATTACTTAAAATACGCAAAATGTGCTAAAATAATACTAAATAATTAAAAAAAATTCATAATTAATTAATAAAAAATCAAGAAAAATCAGGAAAAATAAGGAATGATCTACATATAGGTCGTGGCAGCTGGGGAAAATAAGAAAAAAATTAGCCAATTAAATTAGAACAACACAAAAGACAAATTAGAAGAAGATAAGGCAATTATTTAATCAAATTAATGCACAATAATTTCCCTAAAGCTCTATAAATACCCCAAATTTTTTAGAAGCTCATTTGGGTAGTTTAGAGAGTGAGAAAAATAGAGAGAGGCGAAATTGAGAGAAAAATTAGGGTTAGAAAAAAAAGATAGGAAAAATTGTGCAATTAAGGCCTTAAAAGAAAACCCATACCAGATGAGCACCTGGGAGTGGACGGCCACCACCACCATACGGTGGTGGTAGCGCCTGGACCGGTCAACAAGGCCATGACGGCCGGCGGTGGTCGGAGCTACTCAGACTGGTGAATC
This sequence comes from Lumnitzera littorea, assembly GCA_024138015.1. Classification (NCBI taxonomy): domain Eukaryota; kingdom Viridiplantae; phylum Streptophyta; class Magnoliopsida; order Myrtales; family Combretaceae; genus Lumnitzera; species Lumnitzera littorea. Next base: position 88,679,164 of record JAMXBB010000001.1, on the reverse strand, counting down.
CAATTTCCAACCCAATTTTGTGTAATTTTGTAAAAATAGTAAATATTCTTAGAAAATTATGAATTTTGTTATTATGGAATATTTTTGTATGTAGTTTTTAGGAAAAATATTATTTTGATGAAAATATGTCTCGTGATATATGGTCCTTAAAAAATCATGCAAAATCGAGCATGTTTTGGTTTAAAAATAAATGACCTTAGGAGTGTAGTTTTAAACCCAAAATTTTTGTGTAGACTACTTAGATGATATAGAACAGTACTATGAAGCCCATTTTCAAAAATTAATTTTTGAAAATTTTAGATAATTTTTAGGCCTTAAAATGAGGCATAAAATGAGTAATTTAGGATTAATTAAGCAATTAAATAGTTAATTACTGATTTAGTGAATAATTATATGTTTTAGGATGTTGAAATCTGATGAAGTATGATACTTGTAGCATTTAAGGTATTAGATGTAATTATTAGGTTAATTATGTAGTAAATGAGTAATAGGGAAAAATAGTAAATTTTAAATTAATTTTGTAAATTAGGATAATTAGGAGTAAAATCTGATTTAGGATGAATTTAGATATTTTGAAATGATAATTGATGTTTGGAGATGGTAATTAAAGTGATAGAAATATTATATGTATATTATATACATAATATGTAATTATTGGAAATATAATAAATAGAAAATATTAGGATAAAATTGATATTATATAAATAATAGAGATATATAATAAAACTGATAGAAAACTTGAATTTATGTAATTATGTAAAAAATGTAAAAATTTCTCACATCAGGAGTAAATTTAGTACACTAATAAGGATTTAAGTATACCGGATATAATAAAATACTGACTAGGGGTAATGATAGTATTTAGGATATCTGGAAGTAAGGTGATTAATTTCACATTATGAGTTGAAATAAATTTCTAGGGTTCGGGTATAAAAAAGTACTTAAAAATCTAACTAGAGCCTAATTTAGAAATCGATGCGGAAACCGAACCCGAACCTAACGCCGAACCTAACCCCAAACCTAAAATAATTATAAAAGACTTAAGACTTAGATAATTAGGTATATTAAACCCTAAACAAAACATAACAATAAGCGTTATAAGATAAAACAAACCTCTAATAGTTATATGAAAAACTGAAACCACATTTGTGTTATAGGGATGATCGACGATGGCCTGAGCGGGTTGAACCTCAAGTGAGTGAGCAAGGAGTCAAGGTAAGTTGGGATTAATACGATACTGTATTTTGGAGGCTTGAAATTATGCTTGGTTGTGCTTGTTAGATAGTCTGTTGTATGCACGTGCTTGATTATAAGTGATGCTATGATTCTATTTATTGTTCTAGTTTGTATTATGTAATTTGTATAAAATAATTAATCACCCTAAACTGGACCTAATCAAATATATGACCAGTAATCATAATTGAACTTACATTGTAACCCATTAGGGGAAACCTAAGATTCTCCGGCCAAATACCGACCCCTTCGAAAGGGATAGCGCAGGATTGCAAAGGGTCCCTTCTTCATCCTTAGTCGAACTAAGTAACAGGTGAGGAGGTCGCAGCGAGGGTGAAGTCAATGGTTCGAAGGTAGTCGCGGGAGGAGCGATGTCTCCATTGCACAAGCTTGGGTTTGGTCGTGAGCTGTTGCATTAATGGCAACTCCTTAACCCAGATTAAAGTGGGCGCAATTTCTCTAATCTCACGACGAGCCGAACAATGTCGTGCGATGGCTCATCATGAGATGGCATTTGCTTGAACATGCATTGCACCTAATAAGTTAGTTAATAACCTTATTGTATTTATGGTATAGTTTTAAGTCTCCTATCCTAACTTACTGAGCTGTGGTTACTCACATCCCTATAAACGTCGTGCAAGTGCTAGCTAAGAAGAGGCATACAACTACCTTGAAGCTAGCAACTACTGGATCCTGGGGAGTGAGGAAAAACATTTGAAGACTAAACACATATTTTTAAGGTCTAAGCTTTTACTTTAGAATTTTTCATTATAGAGAAATATTGTAAACTTTAATTGTAATAACTGAATTATAGTGAATATATATATTTCCTCACTTTCTTAGGTAAATGATTTATTTAAATTACAAACTATTTATTTTAAAGCGGGTTAGTCATGGACGCCTTGTGTAAATCAGGTCTAAGATAGCGGTTGTAAGGCCAAATTTTATCTTAGAATGGTTTATACGGCGGGGCTGTTACGACTCTACCACTTCAGGGCATGACAGTGTAGGGCGACACAGGGCGAGCATGGGCGAGACTAGGTGATGATTAGGTGACTACAAACAACGTTGGGCGTTGCTGTGGGTATATGCGATAGGTGACTAGACAGTATAATGGGCATACAGTGGGCGACTGTACAAGCAACATGGGCAATAGCATGGGGTGACTGGGCGATTGTGCGGGCAACAATGATAGGCGAAGTAGGTGGTAACTTAGGTAAAATAGGTGGCAACGATGGGTAATGCGGTAGTAGCTCTAGTGTGTGTGCAATGGTGACGCGGTGGCGGTTGTGGTAGTGTACAGTAGTGGTACGTGTGTTGGTTATGGTGGTGTATGCATGGCAGCGCCACGATGTGGATGGTAGTGGTACGTGGCGACATGTGTAGTGTTTATGAGTGTGTTATGAAGGAGTATGATTAAAAAACCCATCCTTAACCCTTAGCTAACATGTAATTTATAAGCTCAAAATCAAATCTTTCATATTAAAGATACGAAAGATTTAATTGCGATTCTTCTATGATTTATCCTAACTTCTAAAAACCTTAACTAGTTTAGGCTTTTCTTTCTAAGCCCGACCCGATCTAATTAAATATGACTCAATATCTTAATAAATCTTGATTTTAAGCTACTAAATTAGATAAATACCTATTCTATATTGGTTTGACCCAAAATTAATTAATTAAACTCATCTTGTCATCTAATCCAATAACTTAACTCAATCCAATACGACTCGACTTAACTCTTCCTATGACCTAACTTGATTTTTTTCTCTTTTTTCTTTCCTTTTTTTTCATTTTTTTCTTTTAGTTTTCGTTTTTTTTTTCTTTTTTATTCTGTTTATTTATTAACTTGGCTCAATTAAAAAATATTGGCAAAAATGAGGTGTCTACATTAATTATACCAATATAGACTCTTTTGCAAGTTCTGACTTCTGACTTCTGACTTCTGATTTGCTATGCTGCGTTACAACAATCTAGAGGTTAGTTCTCTTTTGAAGCTATGGGGAGTGAGGATTAACTGGCCCAATGATTAAGTTTTTAATTAAGGTTTTGCTAGTACCTTTAGGATGAAAAACTGATATATGATATGTAAATTAGTTAACTGTTATATTATGTAGAATCTCTTGGGAATTCTACGATAATGTAAATGTAACTATATATATGGCTTAAGGATTTAATCTTTATTGTAAATTTTAGCTAAAATCTTAATCAAACTGTTTACTTCAAAACGAGAAGTTATTGACGCCTTCTGTAGATCGTATCTCTGATAGGTACTGTGAGGTTAGTTACTATCATAGGTTGATTTACACGACAGAATTGTTACTACTCTACGACTTCGGGACATAACATTATGCATGTGCTACAGTATCTTAAAGCTCATCCTTCTCTAGGACTCTTTTATTCTTTTGTATCTAACTTTTCCCTTTCATGTCATAGTGATACGAGTTGGGGGGCTTCATTCGAAAGTCCTTATTCGGCTTCTGTGCATTCCTTAGTTCTTCTCTTATTTCTTAAAAAACCAAGAAACAAAATACGGTCAACACTTCGAGTACTAGAGCTAAATACAAGAGTATGAGCTTTACTACTAAAGAATTACTTTGGATCAGTTACATCTTACATGATCTTAATGTTGATGTTCAGTTACCTATTGCCCTTCATTGTGATAATAAGTCTACACTTCAAATTGCCACCAACCCTCGTTTTCATAGTCGTACAAAACACATTGCTATTGATGTGCATTTCTTGCACGATCACATTGTCACTGGTTTCTTGCATCCTACCTTTGTCTCTTCTTCTCAATTGTTGGGAGACTTCTTCACTAAAGCTGTTCCTTCTCATGAGATTGTTGGATTTTCTCTCAAAATGGGCCTTCATTCAACATGACCTTGGAAAGGTGCAGGGGGGCGGGGTTGGGTGGGGTGGGGGGTTGTTAGTGTAACACATGTGGATGTGGTGAATAAAGAAGGTGATCTAGTTGTCATTATTTATTGGTTCAGATGTCTAAATATTATTGACCAATTGTTGTAGTTAGTTGGATGGACTGGCCTGGTAATTAGTTTTTCACTTCCACATTTACAAATTCATGCTGTATTCATTTCTTTTTTCTCTACAATACACGATTATGAACTCCAATGCTAATCAGGTTTCATCGCTGTAAGCTAAGGTTCTTTAGTAATTCCACAACTTGATTAAAACTCAAATAGAATACTAAATTTATTAAACCAATAGTTCGGCTCAGTAATTTTCAAGTGACTTGAGTTCGACTTTGGCACGTCTGGTAAGGATATCTAGAAAGCACTCCGAAATTTCCAAGAATTATTCATTAATGTCTTTTAAAGTATACTCGGTCTGATTTATTCTCTTCTAGTAACATATTTTATTTTCTCCGCGATTCAAAATTCAGAACTTTGTTAGCAACCAACATTGAACCTAAAATTCAATAGAAAGAAGATCCATAAGGCTAGTTTACGTAGATATGAACTTTTGTTATTTAAAGTAGGAATAAAAGGTGATAACTTCAATATTCTTACTCTTGATATACCACATTCCCTACTCTCCAGATCTCGATTCACTTTCATTACTCGTACTGTTTTGCCTCCTCCTTTTCCGTAGGTCCTAATTGTCAACGAGCAAGCAAACCTCTAAAGTTCTATTCATATTCAATTATATTATTATTTTATTGAATTAGTTATTGCAGATCAATACATATCCGTTAATCAATAGTGATTAAAATACAGAGATATAGATTGTCAAAACCAAAAAACGAACATATGAATTGTTAAAAGGGAAAAAATTGTGGCATATAAAACTTTAAATAGGAAATATGTAATTTATAAAGCAACATAACATTTTGAGAAATTAGTTTGTCGGATGGAATTATAAAGTTAGAAGAGGGATGTCTTGTATTGATGTACTACACTATTTTTATATTATTAACACGTAAGAAAGTTGAATAGTCTAACTTCTATCAACCGTTAATATTTCCCTTGTTGAAGAAGCAATAGTATTTGGCCTCAAAAAGAAGAAAAATGATTTAACAATACATGACGTATAACTACTAACCATACTTAAACATATGATAATATTATTGGTGCATTTTTAGGTAAATATACCCACTAACAATTTCATGTATTCGAATTTAACTAGTAATTATACACCACATGTACTTACGCATAATGTATATTATCCAATAAATCCTTTTTAAAAAAGAAAGAAAGTAAGTAATAGGATCTTAAATCATATAATATGTTTAGAATAAATAATTATCACTTATATTTGTGAAACATATCGTTAGTTTTATAAAGTCAAGATGATAATTTAATAAAATAACTATTTTTTTTTATATTATTACTATATCTATTTGTATATTTGTGATTTGGTTAGTCATATTACGGCATGTTCTTTTTTAGATTTCCATAGTAGTGTTGTTTCCTATAGTGTATACTAGACAATCAATTTTTCCATATATTATATTGATGGTTCCATTCATAAACCATACAATTATATTTTTGTGAGATATGAAGAATCCTAGTACTTATTAAATTTTTTTTTCTTTCTTCCTTATATGTGATTGAAAGGAATACAATAAAATTATTTGAAAACATAGAAATCTTCTCACATAAGATTAATATGAAAATATAGAAATCTTAAGATTTCACAAAATATTCAGTTAATCATTAGAAAACATTTCTTTTGTGGTTCGGTTATGGTTTTCTTTCCCACAATTCTATCATTTTGCCCTAAAAACATTATAGCCCACTTAATATGTGTATAGACTAGACAAGAGAGATAAATTAACTATTTAGCTAAACCATTAACTAAAATGTACAGCATGTACTTTTTAGGGCATCTTTTATCTTTAAAGACTTTTATGGGATTTTAGGGTATTGGATAAACATTTTCAATCTCCTTTCCATTTAAAACCCTCCTCACTTCATCCCTTAGGTTTTCATAAAAAGTTCGTTAAATATTTTTAATATTTTTTACAAATGTATAAAAAATTTTTAAGAAATAAAATTAAAGTCGTCACTTGTCCACAAATAAAGGAAAAGAGACATAAGAATGGCAAAATTATCTGAAAAAATCATTGAAATAGCATATATATATATATATATTTTGTATGTTGCACCTTCTTTTGAAAGTCTCTTACCTAGATCCTTGTATCAAATATATAGAGTTAAACTTTACTCTTAACTTAACTCAACTACAACAAAGTCATAATAACATTTCAAGAAATTCATGTGCTAGTAAAGGTTAGTAACTTGCCTACAAGTTTTTTTTTTTTTTTTTTTAGCTATTTACGCATCTAATAATTTCAATGAAAAGTGTGAATTATGGAAAAATTTAGAACAACATGCAAAATTTGTTAATGGAAATCCATGGTGCATTATGGGAGACTTTAATGATATAATATCTAGGCATGAATATTGGGGAGGACTCTTTCCTAAAATATAGAGCTTATAATTATGCATGATGCATGAATGCATGTGGTTTATTAGATATGAGATATGTAGGAGATCCATACACATGGACAAATGAACAATCAATTAATATACTCCTAAGACACTAATACAACGAAGGATAAATAGGGCTTGGTGCAATTATGTGTGGCTTAACTTATAACCCAAAGCAAAAATATTCCATATGCAAAAATGGCCTAGTGACCATAGACCTTTGTTTCTAGTTACACATCCTGTTTTAGTTCAACTTAGAAAACAATGATTTTTTCGTTTTCAACCAATTTGGTTTATTGATGCGTCATGCATTAAATTAGTTAAGGAAGTATGGGAAGCATCACAACATAATATTGAATTTTTCATTTAGACTCTTCCAAACTTTCTTAAGGACTAGAATAGGAGATCTTTCAATATTGTATATAAAGAGAAGCCTAAATTACTTAGACGATTAGAAGGTATTGATAATGCTTTATCTTAACATCCTTTGGAGTATCTCATGCAACTAAAGAAGACATTAAAGCAGGATTTAGACATTCTCTTAGATAGAGAGGAATGGATTTGGTAGATGAAAGCAAGAACAAGATGGATAAAAGATGGGGAATGAAACACTAAATATTATCATACACTTGTTCAAAAACAAAGAGTGAAGAATCAAATTGTGGGACTTTAGGATGAGTTCAGTCAGTAGGTTTATGATAATGAACAAGTTTCAACTGTGCTTCTATCTTATTTTCAAAATATTTATTTTAGTTCAAAAGTTGTGGTACTACAGCAAAATCCTTTCAAGGAAGGCATGTGCTATGGTCTTACTAAAGCGAAAAAATAAGATTTGGATCGACCAATTACACTACATAAAGTTCATCAAACATTACTGCAAATAAATTCCTGGAATGTCCCAAGAATAGATGGGTTTCACACTTTCTTTTATAAGAATTGTTGGACATTGACAAGGAAAGAATTGTATGGATTAGTCCAAAATGCTACTTAGAAGGTAAGATTCCTAAAGCATTAAATCAAACAAAGTTATGCCTAATAACAAAGAGGATAGGCGTAAGCTTAGCTAAAGCTTTTAGACTAATCGAATTGTGTAGCACAATTTATAAGCTAATTACAATACTCTTAGTTAATAGATTAAAACTTTTTTTGAACAATATCATACATCCAACTCAAGCTAGCTTCATTAAAGGCCAGAAAGCAGTCGATAATATCATTCTAGTAAATGAATGATTGGATTGTTTTAAAAAAAATAATAGAAGATAAAGCTAGATGATGTTAAAGATTAATCTTGAAAAGGTGTTTGATACCATTAGGTAGGATTATATATACCAGTCCTTGAGGAGTTTAAATTTTCCAATAAATTGGATCGAGCAAATTACCAATTGTTAGACTACTACTTCAATTGAAATCTTATTAAATGGGTATCCTTTTGAGGAATTCCAACTAAGCTGAAGAGTTAGACAAGGTGACCCTTTATCCCTTTACTTATTTATTGTTGGAACGGAATTCTTTAGTCAGTTGATTGAAAAGCAAGTTATAAAGGGAGTTTGGAAAGGTTTTCCAGTAAAAGGTAATACAACATAGATATCGCATATTCTATTTATAGATGACTTAATTTTGGTTGCCAAGGCAAATAGAATGAATGCTTCATGCATCAAGGAAATGTTGAACCCTTTTGAAAAATTATCAAGATTAAAGTTAAATGTCCAAAAGTCCTCCATGTTGTTTTCAAGAAATACATCAAGAGAGCTTAAAGAAGAGCTTGCTAAATTCTTAGGGTTACGAAGGGTGGAGACATTAGGTAATTACTTAGGCTATCCACTCAAAGATGGGAAAAAGCCTATGACTAGTCAGCTCAACTTGATACTTAAAAAAGTACAAAATAAGCTAGCTAGTTGGAAAGTGCACCAACTTAGCATGAGTGGTCGTACTATCCTTATCAAAGCAATATCAGATGCCTTACCAACCTATTATATGCAAGTCTCTAGGATTCCATAAAGTTTATTAAAAAAATAAACTCAAATTAATAAAGACTTCTTATGGAACAGAATAAGTAAAAATAAAAAAATTCATTGGCTCAATTGGGCTAAGGTTATAAAATCAAAGCAAATAAGAGGATTAGGTTTGACTAATCTTTTTAGGAAAAATGAGGCACGTTCACACAAAAGTTACTAAGAATTTAATTCTCAAAAAGTTCTGTAGGTGCAGTTACTTAAAGCAAAACATAGGAAATTGCACACAAGAGAGAATATTTCAACTCTACAATACGTATCTCCTATTGCAACAGAATTGGGAGAAAGTTCATAATAGTTTAATCGTAATGGTTAGATCATATTGGGGGACGGTAAGGATGTCAATTTTTGGGAAGACAAGTGGATTGCGAGTAAGTTAGGAAGGCAACTTATTGCAAGCCCAATATATCATACAACTATCAAATTAAAGATAGCAGATTATCTAGTTGATCGTTATCAGTAAGATGATGAAAAATTAGGCTTTTGTCTCGTTGACATTATTGTAAAAGGAGCAGGACTTACAACTTTAAGTGATAAGAAGGATGAGAAAAGATCATGAAAGCTAAATACAATCTGAAGCTAGTAGATCTATACAAACAATTAGAAGATACAGATGATTTGCATAATAGAGATTGGAATTGGTTTTGGAAATCAATTTTTCCTCCAAAGGTGAAATTATTTTTGTGGAGATTGCAACATAATAGACTACCCACAACACAAAATCTTAGACATAAGAAAATTAAACCAAATGTTGTATGTCTATGATGTCATGTTGTTGAGGAGGACCCAATGCATGCTTTTCACTCATGTGCAAAGATCAGCTATTTGAAAGACTTATGGTAAACTAAGGTCGTGGATGACCCAGCAATAAATGGGAATTTTCAAAGTTAGATTAAAGTGAATTGTCATATCAAAAAACGTGAATTAAACCACACATATCCTTCTAAAGGCTTTTAATTTAGGATTATGCTATGGACGATTTGGTTTCAACGAAATCAATCATATCTTAGCCCTAAACCTCTACAAGAAGATATTTAACCTACCATTAGATGGCTAAGCCATGAATATTGGGCTACGGTTAAGAAAGAGAAAATTTTCTACTAAGTGAAAGACTTGCTACTAAAATCGCAAGCTCCACTAATCGAGTAGTTCAAACTATTTACAGATGCATCTATGCATTCTACCTTGGGGTAAGCCTATGTTGGAGGAGTGATACAAGACATGGATGGAAATTGTTTGTTCGAGTTTAGATGTAAATTAGGGTAGCAAGATATTGTTGCTATAGAAATTTATGCTATTTACTATCATTTCCCGAAGCGGCAGAGTCATAATAATCCTATCATACAAATCATTCTACGATGAAAGTTGACTTTATAGCCACTATCTTAAACCTGATTTACATAAGATGTCAATAATTAACCCGCTTTGAAGTAAACACTTTATAAATTAAATATATTATTTACTTATGAAATTATGAAAAGTACATATTTACACTAAAATAACTCAAGTATGTTTACAAGATTTAATAACTTAATCATAATCTACTTAAGTAATACATAAATTGATACTAAAAGCTTTAAAGATAAAATTCAAACTTAAGAGTGTAATTAATCATTAGTTTTATACTCCCTCCTTAAGATTTAGCAGTTTCTAACTTCAAGATAGTTATATGACCGCTTCTTAATTAACACCTGTAACAATATCTATAAAGATATAAGCAATCAACCGTTCAGTAAGTTAAAACAAGGACTTAAAACTATATATCAAACACAAATAGAGTTATCAACCAAATTAGTTAGATGCAATGCATGTACAAACAAATACCATCATACGACGTTATCCAGTCCATCATGAGATTAAAGAATTCACCTTCTCTAATTCGGGTTAAGAAGTTTAGCACACATTTTGATAACTTACGACCAAATCTAGAGTTATGTAATGGAGACACCGTTCCTTTCGCGACAATCTTTGAATAACTAACTTGACACTTATTGTGATCTCCTCTCCTATCACTTAATTCAACTAAAGATGAAAAAGGGACCTATCATGTTATCCAGCACTATCTCTTTTGAAGAGGCCAATATTTAGCTAGGGAACTCTAAATGTTTCCCCTAATAGGTTGCTATGTAGATCCGTTTTAGACTTATAAGTCATATATTTAGTTAGATCCGGTTTAAGGTGTTCAAGTATTTCATACAAATCACAAAATTTTCAATCCAAAACATCGAACTAGAATCATAAAATCAAATCTAAAAACATGCACATACAGGCATGTGCCTAGTCAATTATCTAACGAACACAATCAAGTATAATCTCAAGCTTCTACGTACTATGAAACAATACTCCAAAATACAGTAACATATTGATCCCAACTTACTTGAACTTTCTACTTGCTTATACAAGATGTGACCACACAAGGTACGACTCACATAGGCCATTACTGATAATTCCTATAATACAAATATTTTTTTAGTACTCATATAACTATCTTATATAAGTTTTATTATGTAATTCTTATTGTTTCTTTAGTTCAAGATGTTATTATACCTAATTATTCAAGTTTTTAAGTCTTTTACAATTTTTCTTAATTTAGATTATGTTCTGATTCATTTTTTGAATCAATTGCTAAATTAAGTTTTAATTTAGTTTCTAATTGTAGGTTTTATATACAAACCCTATGAACTCATTTTGAACCATTATATGAAATTAGTCATATTACACTTAAGGATCCTAAATCTCATATTTAGCCCTTAACTAGTATTTTAGTTCATACGATACACCCAATTTCTAATTTAACTATCAAAGTAACTCTTGATATGAGAAAAATTTATATTTTTCATATAATCATCTAAATTTATTTTTCATATCAAATTTATTATTATTATTATTAACATACTAATTTCTACTCATTAATTTCTTATATACTTATATTATACACTATTACATAATCAAGATCTATACTGAATTAATCCCTTAAATCACAAAATTAGCTTAATTATACCATTTTACCCATTATTCATCACATAATACATATTTCTAACACTTCAAATACTACTAATATCATACTACATCAACAATTAACATTCTAAAACACCTAATTACAAACTAAATCAGAATTTTCACCGAATTAATATTAAATTACAAAATTAAGCCCAAATATTGCTCTTTATGCATGATTTTAGGCCTAAAAATTAAGTAAAAATTTAGAAAAGTAAATTTAAGAAAAACTTTTTATAGAATTGTAATATATATTCTAAATAGTCTACACAAAAATTTTGAAGTCAAAAATACAATTTTAAGGTCATTTATTTTGATATCGAAAACCAACTCAAATGTAGAGATTTCTTAAGCATGATATATTCTAAGACCCAATTTTGTTAATATTTTTCCTAAAAAATATTTCAAAATACTAAATTTCATAATTTTATATGATTATTTGATATTTTAATAAATTAAACAAAATCGGAATAAGATTTGAAACTCATCGGCATTACTATCTCCAACCACCATAGCCTTGTCGATTGGTTTGGACGTTGCCTCCAACATCCAATGGTGGTCTCTGTCTATTCCTAAGTAGTCGTCCGATGTGCACTCTCCTTATATGCCCTAATTACACATTACTTTGCTAATTTTTTTTCTAAAAATACTCTCTCCTCTCTTCTTGTATTCTCTTTATTTTTCTCGAGTTCCGAACATGTCAAAATGAATCTCAAATGGTCTTCCTCCAATTTATAGAGTTGTTTAGAAAGGTTAAGGAATTAATTTGTGTCATTTGTCCCTTATCTTTTCTTTTTGCTTTTTATTTGGCTAATTTTGATTGCTTAATTTTTCAACTTCCATTCCTAACCTTTCTCGCCATATTTCTAGACTTTTCTTCACTTTTCCATATTTTTCTTGATTTTTCCTTAATTATTTAGCATTATTTTGATATATTTTAGGTACTTCAAGTAATATCGCATATTTTTACTTACATGTAAATACATATATGATATAAATAAATATCCCTAAATATTATTTATGATTTTATGATTTTTAATATACATATAATTTATCTCTATCGATTCGTTAGTTATTGAAACTCATTTTACGTATTTCCGATAAATAACAAGTAATAAACATAGAACTCAATATTATAATATTTTATTATTTATTTTTTTAAATCCAAACTCATATAATCACTTTTACTAATATTTGTAGTTTCTTCATACAATTTGAGTTTGATTAGATAACTTACGAAACTACTCTAAATTTTACGGGTTGAACTCCAAACACCTGATTGCAAGGCTTATATTTATTTGGGCATTTCCCTATATATGCAACACAATCTAAAGAACATTGAACTTGAATCTGACCTATGTATAGCTATCCACTTGCTTGAAACCATTGATTGCTAAATTAAAATATAAGACTATATCACTTTTATGCAGGGATATGGCATACCTATTGGAGAGAGCTATGTTCTAACCAGTCTCATGTGAAATCAACTAGCCAACAAATTGGATGGAGAGTTTTTCCCCTTTGCAACTATAAATGTAGGGGTTTCTATTAGAGTGATTACGTGGATGTTGCATGAGTAGCGCACTACACACGGCTTCAAAGAAGTGAAGTAAGATTATCACCTAGAGGGATAATTAGGTGAAAATAAGGTAAGGAAGAGGAATAGATAATTTTAGTGTCTCAAATACACAAATGACAGATAAGGTAGCCTTAGGGGACATTAGGCATTCACTTTGTAGCTTAAGCGAATGAGATTAGTTCTTTGCCTAAACGTTATTTGATTTTAGAGAGTAAAGTTTTCACAGTAGAACACCATTTCTCTTATCTCTCTAAGAGTTTCAAATGAGGAGAAAATGCTAGGTATTTATAAGCTCTTAAGCAAAATAGCATTCATCCGATCATCTAGGTGATCAATCGATGAGATAAAGTTTACTCAATTCATAGTTATTTAGAATGAGCTAGTTAATGAGCCAGTTAATGAGCCCAAGGCCAATAACCTTCCTTATAAATACATGAGTCTACCTGAAAAAGGTTGGAGGTAGACAGACTAATGCAACAATCCCTGTTCGAAGCCTATCAAGCCAAATCTCCTTAAATCATCCCAAATATAGACCGAACTCCTTAGTCCCTGTCACTTAGCCTAAGGAGTTAAGCCTAAATAAATAATAGGCTTATCCTAACAATTTTCAACACTCTACATTTTGCCCCATAACCAAAAGTCCCTTGGATACATTCAAGGGGTTTTTGAGCATTTCTAGAAGTTGTTTCTTAAACTATTATGTAGACGCACTTAATGTTAATTGTGCTTACTTAATTACTTCAAATATCTACGGAATTGATGCTTCTTTTAGATCACTAGTGAGTTGAGCATGATATGTTAGTATTGATATTACGGCCGTAAAACACATATTTCGAGATACTTTTGTATCACACTATTGACTTATTGCTCCCATGACATTGATTCGCCAAATAATGTGAGTATGGTGGCTCTTCTCAGTATTTCTTTCTCATTTTATGATCATTGGTATAAAAATAAAACCATTAGAGCATTCATAGGAATCTAGAGCTTTCAGAACATCACATCCAGCCATGTTATATGCAGATATATGTGTGTGTGTATCTCATTTATACCAGTAAATAAGGCAATGCTATCATAAAGTACAGTGAAGCTCTAGAGAGTTACAAAACGAAATGATGGCACCTTGTCCCTTTGTAAAGATTGCAAGAGTTACGTCGCGTTACTCAAAGATAGTGTGAGTTACGAAGGCAACGCCCCTATGGTATGGTGTGGTTTTTTTTTTTTTTAATACTCTTTGCAATAATTGCTAGATGATTCGGGGGTAGAGGTGTTTAGATTTGAATGACAAAGTTGTACATTTCTCCACCTAGCAAGACACATATATAATTGAACATGTTCATACCTCCCTTCACACAAAGTGTTTAGTAACAACCAATGTTTCATTTCAAATCTTCCTCAAATCCTTTTTCTCTCCATTAAACGTACGATACTTGATCCATATGCAGAATTAAAAGATGGGCTTAGCCACATCACAGTTGGAGTCTTCCTTTGCTAATAACAACAAGAAAAGAAATCTATACTAAATCTTTTTCAACTCTTCACTTACTCCACATTTTCATCCATCATTACTACGCATATCTTTCCTCATTCTCATAATATAATTAAAATAATATCACCCAAATCAACAAAGATTTATTAGATCTTTTGTTGAATCTTTCGATATCCATCATTGAAATACCCTTTTATAGGCTATATATACTCGCGCGGCTTGTTGAGTTTGATGCACGCATGTGCAGCACTGAATTGAAATCTCTTCAAATCTTGAATACACAATTGCAATGATGGTATTGACATTTCTTTTCCCCTTTTAGCTTTTCAAATTTCCTTTTCTTGTGCTTTAACCTCATTTTTCTTATCCTAAATACATGTATAGTGTCTAGCACCGAAGACAACCGCAATAATCATCAGCGAGTGAATTCTTCTAGTACTTTTTATGGTGATAATCAACCTAGATTTCATCAGAGAAGACAAAAAAACTCTCTCTTTTTCAGTAAGGTAGAATCTTTGCCTTATCATTAACTTCACTATATGTGCGTAAGCATTCTTATTATTGGTGTCGATTCGACTAAGACAATGTTCCTTCACTTCAAATAAGCCTCTTTTCTTCTTCTTCTTCTTTTATTCACACCAATGAATAGCATCCAACAATAAGAAGCAACAGTCTTCGACTATATTAATTTGGTTCCTCACCTTGAGTACACATATACATATACACAACATATGTTTTTCTATGGTCTTCCACATCATAACCCCTTTGTTCCTTTCTTCATAACTTTCCTCCTCATGCTCTTTGATACCCACTATTTGGAGTTCTACTCTATTGGCACATTAATCAACGTGGAATTGGACTACTTTGAAGTTATTGCTTTGTAGAGTATAGGTATTGGGCAATATATTCTTTTTTTTCTTGATTGACACCTTAACGTAATTTCTTTAAGGTACTTCACTCTCGCTTTTCTTAATCCAATAATAATCATTGAAGATGCTTCCATAGGTGAATTGTCTCTTTCTAGCTTGGTCATATATCATGTGTTATATATATATATATATGTATGTATGTATATACATACAGATATATATATGCATACATGCATATAATCTTCAAAAGCCAATTTTTACACCATGCTTTCAATAACTTTGATTTATTATTACGACTGCACTATGCCTACAATAACTTAATTATCACGAACAACCGAAACTACTACGAAACATTGAGATAAGAGCAATGGAACATCGAATTCCCATGCATCTTATTTGTTGATGTACATATATTTTTCTTCTTTCTTAATTGAAGCAACGGCAGAGGTATCGAGTCATGGTAAGCAATTGCTTGGTATATTGATTCCTCTAGTTCACTTTTAAAATATATTCTAAATGTATTGGTGAGATATTTCTAAATTTGTTAGAACTTTAAAAGTTAGTTGATTGGCACTTTAATGCCACTTGTTCTAGATAATGAATGCATGAAACCATCAAGATGGCAACTCAAAGAAACAATCTTCATTCATACATTGATTTCTTTGCTTCGGTGTTGTACTTGTAAGTATCTAAATTCCCTTGCTCTGAATCTTTACCACATTCAATATAAATTCTAGCTATCCTTGTAAGGACTCTAATATAGTCACATATTATTTCACGGATTCTTACTTAATTTCCTATACTTGAAGGGAAATCTTTCCCTTTTTTTTCTTGAATTTTCATGTTTCTTAATGTAAAGAAGCATTCTAGTAGGGAGAGAGATGAAGACCAATTTAAGTCGAAACATGGAAGCAATAAGACTAAAGGACTTGCTGGTGCATTAAGATATATGTCTGCTACCCATCCCGTGTCCTTAGTATGAGTAGTTGGATGAGACCATCTCTAAAAACATGTTTTGGGACAAAGCCAAGTGTCAAGAAACCTACACAACACCTCACACTAATGGTGGTCTCTAGTTTATCGGGCACAAGCCTCGTGATGATTCTAAAGAAACCATCAAAGGAGATTTAGTGTTGTACTTCAAAAACAAAAGGAGAGAGCTACCTCTCTCTAATATCCAATTCGCATTCATGAAGGAGCTACCCTCCTTATAGGATGAAAGGATAGCATGCATTGCAGAGAAATCGAAGTACGTGACTCTACTAAAGAAGGCTAAAGTCCTATGTGATATTGCCACTTCTACTCAATTGTGGATCCTGTAAAGAAGTGGAATGGAAGTATGGTAGGCTATTATTTTTTTGGCAAAGTATCTAAAGTTTCTAAGAACACCATCCACAAATATTTAGAATTCAAGATCGATACAAGCATGGTAGGACTTCTCCCATTATTTTGATGTTTTGCTTCAATTGTTCTTTTCTTTGAATAGAATGTATGTCTTGTCTTGCTAACTTCTTCCGTTATTCTTGTAGGAATAGTATCATAATTAATTACCCCCAGTAAACCTCAAAATCTACTTCAAGAATTAGCATAAGCTAACTAATTCCTCCTGTAAGGAGCTACCTTCTATGAGCAAGCTTCAAGTGGAGCAAGCCCTAGCAAGCTTTAAACATAACATGCCTCAAGAATAGCATGCTGTACATGGAGGAATCTTAAGCAAGAAAGCCTAAAGTGTAATGAGCATCTTGCTTAATAAGCCTTGAATGAAGCAGGTCCCAATAGACCTTAAGCACAACAAGACTCGCACACAGCAGGCTCTAATAAGCTTTACGTACAGCAAACTTGTTTTTCCAATAAGTCTTGGTGGGACTGTAAGATCAACATCATTATGTCAGTGTTTTGATTCAATATCCAGAGAAGAGAGCTTCCTTTCCCTCATCCCCTATTTTCGTTCCTTAAGAAGGTACCACTTAGATGGGTGGGCAAGTGGATTATATCACCATAAAACTATAACATATGTTTCTCTTGAAGAAGAATAAGATCCTTGCTACCATCACTGATTTTACTTGACCGAAGTCCTTGCATGAGTGCGATGGAAGCATGGTAGCCTAAAATCTATCATTACAACACTACTTTAATTAAACAACAGTTCCTGCACAAACGCTAGATGGCAAGGCATTAGTTGGGCTTAAGGTATAGAGTCCAAGATGTCAAGGCATCACCTAGACGTAAGGCATAGAAGTCAAGATGACAAGCATTGCTTAGGCTTCAGTTGTGAGAGTCAAGATGCTTGGGTGTCACTTAGGCTTGAAGCCTACGTATCGAGATGCCAAGGCATTACTTGGGCTTAAGGTGTGGGAGTCAAGATGCCAGGGCATCACCTGTGCTTAAGGTATAGGAGCCAAGATTCTAAAGCATTGCCTAGGCTTGGGGCGTGAAAGCCAAGATGCCTAGGCTTGAGGCATAGAAGCCAAGATACTAAAGTGTTGCCTGGACTTTGGGCATGAGAGCCAAGATGCCAAGGCGTTGACTAGGCTTTAGGCTTGAGAGCTAAGATACCAAGGTCACTTGGGCTTTAAGCATGAGAGTCGGGATACTAGGATACTACTTGGGCTTGAGATGTGAAGACCGAGATGCCAGGGCGCTGCTTGGGCTTGAGGCATAGAATCGAGATGCCAAGGTGTCACCTAGGCTTTCGACCTAAGAGCCGAGATGCTAGGGTATCACTTAGGCTTAAGGCGTAGGAGTTGAGATGCTAGGGTGTCGTTTAGGCTTTAAGTGCAAGAGCCAACATGTTAAGGCATTGCTTGGGTTTGAGGCATGGAAGTCGAGATGTTAAGGCACTGCCTAGGTGTCAAGAGAGTAAGATATATAACAAAGAGATGAGTAAGATGACAAAAGTTTTATTATTGAATAGCAAAATTATTCTTTATTTACAAAAGCAATGTCATAGCTTGAACCTTTTTTTTGTTTTTACCTAACAAATTACTAATCACTTTTAGAACACTCGTATGCTACTTCATAAGTACCGTGGCTTAGAAGCGGGTTGATACAAATGTCGTTATCTTTGATGACAAGCTCCCCATTTTGGATTCTTTCATGGAACATCTTTCTTAAGCTTTGGCAATCCCTAGTGGGATGATTTATTGTTTTATGAAATCGACAATATTTGGGATTTCTTCTTTCACTCTCCTTAGGTTAGTGCTTAACTCTTAGCAACTTAATAGCTTCATCTTGCAGCCAATGGTCAAGGATAGCATGTACCTTACTCATCGGGCATAGAAACAAAAGAGTTTCTATATCTTTCTTAGGCCTCTTACTGGCATTAAAGTCCTCACTTCCAGTTGAGCACATAAATGTTGCTCATTTGTTAAACTTGCTACTTTCCTCTCATTGCCTTATAACAGAGTTATTGGCCCTTCATGCATTCTCAATGAGTAAAGCGAAAGAACATAAGGAGAGGTTCTCCAATTGTAAAGTATACTCAGAAAGCATCCCTTAGATGCAGATCTTCATCATTTCTCTTTCATCATAGATATCTTAAATGTCTAAGGTATGTTCTCTAAAGCACTCTATATAATTCATCAAATCTTTCTTCAAGTTTTGTCATATTTGTCCCATGTCTGTAATCATGACTCACTCTTGAGTGGAGAAAATTTTCTCCAAGAAGAGGTTGCACATAATCCCCCATGAATCAAGTGATCCCGATGAGTGGTTAACATGCCAGGTATATACCTTCTCTATCAATGATTTGGAGAATTCTCTAAGCTTTATGTCATTATCAAGCTTATAAGGTTTTAGAGTTTCAATAAATTTTAGTAGATGTTCCTTTGCACTTTCCTTCTTGCCATAGAGTAGCATAAACTTAAAACTTATATAGTCCTTAGGATATAGCTTCGCTGTAACGCATTGATGATATGGGAGTTTTAGCTTTGGTATTCCCATAGACTACCTAACTTGTATTTCCCTCATATAAACATCCAAGTTTTCCCTTGTTATAAAGGAAGTCCTTGGAGTAGAAGCTATAGATTTAAGTAATAGAGTAAGAGTAACATTAGGATAAGAAAGAGATCTACCCAATATTAGGATGGTATAATTGGATGGAAGAGCAAGTACATGTGAGATAAGGGGGTTTCATCACCTCCTCCTTGATGGAGATCCTTCTCAATGGTAGGGGGATTAATTAGTTGAGCTAAGGTAATAGCGCCTAGCTATGTAACAACCATAGGATTTGGCAAAACTGCAACTTGTTGCACAACAATGATAGTAGCCATCCCAGTAAGAATGAGTTGAAACATAGCTATGAGCCGATTGCCTTCATGGCTTCCTATATTGTCTATGTTATTTGTATGGGATCTAGAGTGGCCTCAAGCACTGAATGGTCCTCGTTAGGATTCTCACGCAGTGAGAGTAGATTCTGCTCAATAAGCTCAACATTAGTGTCGAGCTCTTGGGATGTAGTATCGGGCATACCAGTTACCCTTTTCTTAAGAGGTGCCATGTCTCTGCAATTACTCGTCCTCAATGGAGTCGCCAAAATGTAAATTTAGGGGTTTGATTAAAGTAGTCATGTGTATGTTACGTGAGTAGCACACTACACGTGACTTCAAAGAAGAGAAGCGAAACGAAACGAAACGAAACGAAACAAAACGAAATTATCACCTGAAGGGATAATTAGGTGAGAATAAGGTAGGGATAATAAATAAGCAATTTCAGTGTCTTAAATGCACAAGTGATAGATAAGATAGCCTTAAAAGACCTTGAGTGTTCACCTTGTAACTTGAGCGAATGGGATTAATTCTTTACCTGAACGCTATTTGATTTTAGAAAGTAGAGTTTTCACAATAAAACACCGGTTCTCTTATCTTTCTAAGAGTTCCAAATGAGGAGAAAATGCTAGATATTTATAAACTCTTGGGCAAAATAGCATTCGTCTGATCATCTAGGTAATCAACGGATAAGATTAAACGTACTCAATTCATAGTTATCCAGAATAAGCTAATTAACGGGTTTAAGGTCAGTAGCCTTCCTTATAAGTGTATGAGCTTACTTAAAAAAGGTTGGAGGCAAACGGATCGATCTAAAGATCCCTATTTTGAGCCTACCAAGCCAAATCTTTCTAAATTATCTCAAATATAGACTGAACTTCTTCAACCCTATCACTTGGCTCAAGGAGTCAAGCTTATATAAATAATGGGCTGATCCCAACAATTTTCAACCCTCTACAACAACAAGATCTCTTTTGTAGCTTTCATCAATCACCATTAAGAGATCTACAAAAAATTATGGAATTAGAGAAGCAAGGGTATGGAATACAAAAGAAGATTAGACTGGTCGAGTTAAAGCCTTCCCTATTTTGAGTGGATGACTGTAGCTGATAACCAGAGTTTCAATGATTTTGGTGTTCTATTTTGAGTCTTCATTTAAGGTTTTTTTTTTTTTTTATGAAGGTTATTTTGTTATTTTCTCTTATGGGTTGCAAATACGTGTTAGGACATATGTATGGCCGAACCTTTTATCTATTTTATCTTACTTAATGAATATCATCCTTTTATAAAAAAAAAAAAAACAAAGTCATAATAACAAGACT
This sequence comes from Lumnitzera littorea, assembly GCA_024138015.1. NCBI lineage: Eukaryota > Viridiplantae > Streptophyta > Magnoliopsida > Myrtales > Combretaceae > Lumnitzera > Lumnitzera littorea. The sequence continues at coordinate 88,657,945 of JAMXBB010000001.1, read as the reverse complement.
TGTCATTATAATGATAAATTGACAATTAGATCATGAAAGGCAAAAATCAGTGAAGCTCAAACATTTTGCTTCTGTTTTAATACAATATGGTATATACCAACATTGAACTTTTAGCAATGTTGCCAATTTACGTTTATTATAACCGATCAATGAATAAGGATTGTTCTATATCTAACATGTTAGTGTTCCATTTTAGTGCAATGTTCTCATTACTTGGATTATAAAGGCCTTGTTATTCATTTAAAATTTCACTTAATGTAAATTTGTAAAATTAGTTTTTGATTTTTAGATAAAGTTATTATAATGCTCCAATCTAGAAATAGTTATTAGTCAAGTTAATAAGTGACCAATAAGCCACCAATAAATCCTAACTAGTATTGACATAATATTTACTATTTTAGTCTTATAAATCACTATTAGTGACCTTACACAATCCATGACCCTTACTTACATGAGGTATCATATTTAATACCATTAGTAGCATACCAACCCAAAAATACTCAAAAGCTAAGTCAACAAGTGACTAATATTAACATAATATTCACTATTATGATCCCAAAAACTATTATTAATACTTTTCCACAATTTATATGTAACTTTGCTGACATAATTATATATTAATTCCTGTGTTTAGAGAATTCAAACAATATGATTTCCAGCAGACAAAATATTGCTACCGAAATGTATATTGGGGACAAAGTTTTATTATTCCATCTACATTTCTATAGATTACAGTATACATATAAAAATAAAATAAAATGAAATAATATCAAATTGTAGTAAATGTATACTAAAATAATGTAGGATCGGGAGCTTGAATATCCACTTCCGTCCGGCCCAGTAAAGAATAAAAGCAAAGTCCAAAGTGTTACTATACTAATACCTAGTTGAGTCCAGCAAGACAGGGACTGTAGTGACCACTACTGGGCCCTTGATCTCTGAGTTTAAGAAGAATATCCAGATGTAGGATTTAGCTAAGATGAAATTTTAAAACTTTTCTAAAAATTGTTATACTCTCTTAAAAATTATTTTGTTCATTAAACTTTTTTTTTAACCTTTTTTTTTTTCTTTTATACATGCATTGTAGGTGTATTGTTCACTAGTAAATATAGCAAGACTAAAGCTAGCTTTTGTCCTTTAATTTTCATTTTAGGTTTTTGATTCATATGACTAATATTGCACCTCAATTTGGGTATAGTCTAGTATAAATAAATACAAATCTTTTTCAACTTTATTAGGAAAAATGAATTAAAAACTAGGTAGCATTTAAACTTAAGGTTCTATGTTTCTTTTTTTTTTTTTTTTTGGGAAAGAAAAAAAGGAAAATAGTGATTCGTCAAAGACAAAACATTTTACATCGAATTTTAATATCTTACAAACCCGTTGACATTTTCGTTAGAAAGAAAAAAATTATCTAAAGAATGACAAATGAACCTTCCCAAAGCATCCACCGATTTCATCTAAATCTAATACACACCAAGCCAGCAAAAATCAAAGACTTTCAACAAGAAATATTAAGCCCCCACACCCGATACATAAAGTTAGCCGATCGCCGTCCCATTGAAATCTTTATAATGCCAAATGTCCTAATCTCTTTCTTAAAGCAAGTTCCATGACATAAAGTTAGCGGTTTGCCAATAAACAGCTCATTGAAATCTTCATAATGCCATATGTCCTAATCGCTTTCTTAAAGCAAGTTCCATGTTCTGTAATTGAAAGTAAAAGAAAAACTAACGAAAGAGGACAGGTCTAATCTTAGATTTTAGTTGGCCATCTTCCTATTGTCTAAGTCCAAGCCAGGACAGACAATGAAACGCAAAAAGTGAAGTGGGGTTGTTGCTTCTATTGAATTAGCTGGTTACCGGGTCCATTTCACACAACCACCAAAACTCTAGGACAGGCAGATTTGATGTAATGTGAGTTATTCCCCCCCGTCAACAAGGTTATCAGTAAGTAGGGACATCACGCGGGGCATCAGCATATCTGTTGTTCATGGTTGGCATCAAAAGTGACGAGATTGCCGCTGAATTATAAATGACAAGGACAATTGAGTTCTGGTTAATGCGCTTCAATGAAAGACATGAAATCAGCGGATAGGTGCCATCAGCAGATATGCATGGGGATCATGAGAAGCTGAAAGGTTCAGACCATAGCCTTTGTTTTGTTAAGAGTGTTAACCAACAAAGATGAACATTATATCGGATCTAACAAGCTTATGAATGTAAATTCATCTTCGTCTCATTGTTGAAGCAGGACATCATGGGTTTAAACCCCCTGCATACTCATTTCGCATCTGTTTAAATAACTTGTCCACTTAATGGATTTCAATCAGAATCTCAACCCACAAACGAGGTATGAACAATTAACTATAAAATAACACTAAATCCAATGAACTTTGTACACCAAAAGAGGAACTTTAATGAGAGTCATTATGTTTCCCAAAATAAATAAATAAATAAGAGAAAGAACTGCAATCATTCCTATTAAGATTAACTATGAATTGTTACAGTTAAAAGCAATACATTGCAACTAATGGTAGGTACACTCTACCAAAAGAATAAGCAATATATAAGTGAATTATTGATTTCTACGATGATCAAAATTAGTGGGATATGGCACAACCTGGAATCTGAATGTGTATGAATCTTCATGAAGCTGATCATCTAGCGGCATTATCATTATCCCCACCTAGTATGCTGATGATAATCCCTACCACTATCACAGTCACTTGAACCAGAAGCCCCGCCTAATCTTCCATCATCTTGACAGCCATCCCTGCGATGGTGACAGTTTGAGTTGGAAGGTTCTCTGCCAATTTGACGGGCCTGCAGTTTCAGGAACATTATGGACACATTGAATAAGATGAAGAATATTGTCATTCTTTGCTTTCAAATAGCACACTGTATGATGACGTTCATGTAAAACTAAAAGAGCAACTTACATCACGAAACAGCAAGTCATCGGCCTCAAGCATGTGGATAACATGACCCATTTTAGGCCTCTTCGTTGCGTCAGGATCAACACATCGAAGAGCAACCAACAGGGCACGTTTGAGCGCTTTTGAAGCAGGCATCTCTGACAGCTTTGGATCTACCACCTCTTCAGCTCTTCGATCTCCCACCATCGTCTTCAACCAATCCACCAAATTCACCTGCAGTTTTTTTAGATGTCCCTCTTCTCATCAGAATCATATGACCAAAAAATAAATAAATAAAAATCAAAATAAACATGGCCAGATAAATTGCATCCAACACCAACCTCGCCTTGTGGTCTACTATAATCAACAGGAGTTCTCCCAGTAATAATTTCCATAATTAGTATTCCAAAGCTATAAACATCGCTTTTCTCATTCAGCATTCCAGTGCAAGCATACTCTGGTGCCACATACCTGGACAATCAGAAGAGAGGAGTGACCATACCAAGTAAAGTACAATGATGTTTAAATGAAATTTCCATCAGGTATCTAGGATGAAATTGTACAGGACAGCAAGAAACAATGATGAAGGATCATGGACTTACCCGAATGTCCCCATTACACGAGTTGTCACATAGCTCCTTTCCGAACAGAGGAGCTTAGCAAGTCCAAAATCAGAAACCTTAGCATTCCACTGGCGATCGAGCAGTATGTTACTGGATTTTACATCTCGGTGTACGACTTTTGGCTCAAGACCCTCATGGAGATATGCCAATCTGCAAAATGGCAAAGGAAAATATATATTTAAAAAGAAAGGTAATTTAGGACCTTAGCATATAACACGTATTTAGACGAATTCAGACACAAGAATTTATAAGTTACCCTCTCGCAGTTCCCAAAATTATGTTCATGCGGATATTCCACGTTAGGGGGCTTTCTCCTTGAATATCCCCGTGAAGCCACTGATCCAAATTTCCATTATCGACATACTCGTACACAAGCATTCTAATGAAATACCAAGAAGAGATTTTTATATAAGTAGTCACTGAAAATAAAAAATTGTGATATCTTGACAAGAGAAGAGAACAGTGTAAATACCTATATGCACCCTCAACACAATAGCCAAGCAGCCTGACAAGATTTTTGTGTCTTACACGCCCAATAGCTTCAACTTCTACTTTGAATTCCTTTTCAGCTTGTCCCCTGAAAACGGACATCCCATAAGCAACATGTATAGCTAGTACATGCTTATATAAAAAAGATAAATTAAGGGAAACGGAAATTACTAAAGTACATCAAGCAAGAAGACAGAATGTTGGCAAAATGGGCTACCCGTAGATCAGGGGAGATAAAATAGACACCATAAAATTAAATAATCGATAACAGAGAAAATATATTGCTAGCTATTTGAAAATGAAGAATAATACAGCAATTTGAACTTTTTGAATGTTAGCTATCAAATGCATAGGAAATAAACATAGGCCAACAAGAAGCACATAATATGGAATCAATTGACATACTTTAGGACTTCATGCAAGAAGACATCGCTTTTCTTGCTGTCAAGCAAAGAAACCAAAAGCAACAAGAAAGCTGATTGTTCAATGAAAACATTATTATTCTTGACTCTAAATCCATGAAGCTCACAAACATACTAAATTGCATCATATTCAACCTTCATCTTTTTTTGCCAATTCAGTAAAATTAGCTTGTAAACTATTGCTATTACGCCTCAAGACAAAAACCTACAAGACATCATAGTTACCTGAATTCACTTAATTTCTCAGCCGTATTTAATCCAAAGGACCCTTATTATTCTAACCATCACAAACTGCGCACTCGTCTTCATATCAAATAGTATAAACTCATACACCTACTCATTTTTCACTCATCATTCCTCCACTTCACTCCGTTGTTGCTCAAGCAAAAAAACATCAAACTGGATTAGTTTCTTACGCTATTCAACATACTTCCTATATCCGGGTTAATGGCAACATGACCCCATAAGTATCTTCCTGGTGCTTTACCCCAGAACTCCATAAACTTTACTTCACACAAATCACACATTAAAAAGTCAATCGATGCCGTCAAACTGCCACTGACTTCGGTCACTGTCGCTAAAATCTATCTCTCTAACGTAGATATCAGGGTCAAGTTGCCATTATCCCCTACACATTCACAGGAGCTGCCACAAACCATCCAATCCAAGAACACAAAAAGCCATAAACTTTAACACCAAATTATCATCTTATATCCCATCTAGAAAAAAGTTTTCCAATCCCCAAGCAGTATCTCCATCTGTGTAGAACCATTACATATCATATATTGTTTTCATTCACCAGTATGTGATTAGCAGAGACACGGAATGGCATCGTTTGAGGGAATTCTAATCCTAACCCATTTGTCCACTACATAGAACGAATCACACACACAAAAAAAAAAACAGACTTCACACTTAGTTTTATCAAAGAGACAATTCAGAAAAAATGAAAAACAAGAAGAACATACTTGTTATTAAGGAGATTCTTGACAGCAATAAGAGTCCCATCAACAAGAACACCTCTATAAACAATCCCATACCCACCTTCCCCAATCACATTCTCTTCACGCAACCCATTTGTAGCTTCCTCCAATTCCCTCAAAGTGTACCACCTCCCCCATCCCAAATGCGAAACCTCCGGCCCCAACGACGCCGTTTCCGACAAACCAACGGTCCCACGGCTCTCTCCACTGGAATACTTTTCCGAAGAATAAACCACTACCCTATGCTCCACTTTCTTACCAATATCGATCTGGATCTCGGGTACCGAGGGGTCATGGATCTCGGGTACCGCTACGATCTCCTGGATCTCTTTCGAGATCGGTGGTGTAGTAGTAGTTACAGCAGTAGTAGGTTTTTGTCTTTTCGACGTTTTGTTGCTGTTGCGGCGATGACGGGAAGTGAAGCAGAGTGAGAGGAGGAAGAGGGTAATAACGATGAGGGAACCGAGGAAGATACCTATGACGACCCACAAACGGAGGCCGAAGATTGAGGTTTGTTTGGAGAGCTGTGTGTTTATGTAAGATGCATTGTATATTGACATTTTAGGGTTCTTTATTCTTTGAGTTTTGACAAGAAACAGGAAGAATGGAGTTTCATGAGAGAGAGAGAGAGAGTATGCGTGTGTGTGTGAGGAGTGAGAAGAAGGAGAAGTAGGAGAGTGAGAGTGATGAGTTTTACGTTGTTGGAGTTTGAGTTTTGAGGTTGGAGTTGAGGTGTTTATGTCCAGCTGTCAAGGATGGTCCAGCTTCTGTTTAACGTGTCGGAAGATGACGCGTCTGACTTTATCTAATCTTTCAATTTACATTCATTGTCCCTCCCTCCAATTACGTCAACCCTTCCAACTCCATTTGGCTAGAGCTAAGTTTTGTAAAATTGAAAAAAAAAAAAAATTTGTGGATGCGGTATTACACATTATAATGTACACATGATATATATAAATATTAATAAATTTTATATATATAATAGTAAAATTGATAGTTTCTAAAATAAATATCATTTATGTTTTGCACATATTATATATATATATATATATTACAATTTCTTTAATATTTATACACTATATGTAATCTATATAAAACATTACATATAATACCTAATGGATCTTTTTTTTTTCTTAAATTGTAGTAAAAATTCAGATTGAGCTTAAAGTTTTAAATATTGGCATAATGTAAAGATTTCGAGCTGAAATTAATTAAATTCTTTTAGATTGTTTTTATTTTATCTAAATGTTATTTTTCTAATATAGACACCTAAATATAACTTAAAACTAATTTACACTTAGTATAATTTCAACTTGACAAGTGAGATGCCATAAAGCTCAACCCTATCGATTACAATCAAAATGAAGGGGAATAAATATCGAATCGAATCTTAAGAGCTAATTTAGTTGATCAACATTATTACGCCCAAACAATGGGGTTTGTGATGATGACTTAAGGGTTAATCTTTAAGGGTTAAACATCTCTATCTCCAAATGATAATTCCTTGATGCTCATGGATCTCAGCTTCCGTGAAATAAATGGAAGAGGAAATCATGGGATTGATGACGGTTTGCCATATTAAACATTCAGGTTTCGCCTTCTTCTCATTTGAATGGGCTTGATAGGGTCGGGGCTTAGGATTAGAGATGCAGAGTCGATATAAAGCACCGATAGTTATGGTTAATTAATATGAGAGTTTAGTATAAATATCATTATCTATGTTGTTTTTCATATATAGCAATATAATAAATGGATTCAAGATATTAAAAAAAAAAAAAACAGAAGAAAGTTCTCCTTTACATACATATATGGAGAGAAGGGCTATGCTAAGTGATTCCCTTGAGCATACAAATATCAAATATCTAAAAAGAAAACCCTTTTTTATGAATTTTATACTAATTTTACATTTTTAAAAGAAGCAAATATACATGGCATCTAAATCTTGTCCCATTTGCTTTTAATTCGGAAAGCATAGTTTGCTTAGTCACGTAATGGAAAATTGTGGTAGTAAATGTTTTGGGACCCGAACCAACCCATTTTGGATGATAAAAACATTCTAGACAATCGACCGTTAAAGGCATATGTCCCAACTCCACAACATTCCATTTAACATGTCGCAATCAAAGGAAAGAAGATTGGTGGTAATATTGTTTGTTGTTCCAATTCCATTATTGGCTCCCAATTTTCTTCTGTATCCCCTTTTTAGTCTTATTAACTGTTAAAATAACGATAAGAATTAATATACAAAAGATTTTAATGATTAAATAATATATTAGATTTTGGATAATAAAATAACCTAATTATTGACATTAATATTGATGGGAATAAGTTTGTTAGTAGATTTTATTTCATTAATTGGGCTGCCAACCCAGACAAATCTTATAGGACAGATTTTCCTTTCCATATTTGTTGTTATGATTTGTCTTTATAAATCTTATAGCATTAATCGCATGCAACCAAAAAGATTTTAAAAAAAAAAAATGAAAAAGAAAAACGTACGTTTTAATTGATGAGAACATAACGACATAACCATATGGAAACAAAAGAACCGTATATATTGCACCCTATATAGTAAATATTTTTTAAACAGAATTTGGATATGCTAGCCTTGGAAATTTAGATAAAATTATATATTTGAGAATCAACGTTTAAGTTAGGTTGAAATAGAAAATAAAACGTTTTAATGATTCAAATAGATATCAACATTATATAAAGTAATTTAAATAAGAAAAGATAAGATTATATCTTAAGTATAATGCAGTTAAATCTTGAGATTTGACATGTTAAATGTAAAAAATATTTATCTTTTGAAATATAATTTTCATTATCTATTTAAAAATAGCATAATTGCTTCACTTACTTTTTTCTTCTTCTTTTTTTTTTTGCAAGTACTGTTACAATAACACTTAAATGTAAATACCTTAACTCGTTTCACTTGCAAAACTGTACACCACTTTGATAATGTTTATACTTTATTCAAACTACTAAAAGTTTTTATATTCTATTTAAACTGGTCATGGATGAAAAATGATAATTTATTGAAATTTAATGAAAACTTTATTTTGCTATGGTCTAATTATAAGAGTATCTTACTTTTGTATATCTTAATAGCGAAACCAACTACCTTACTTTTAAGGAAAATTTTACCGTTTAATCACTTAAAACTGATTATATGTAACAAAAATAAATATTCCTGGAATACATATAAATGGTCCAAAGGAACATGGTTGATAGCTAGATTCAATGAGGTTGCTCAAACAAATAATTAAAATTGTGGAATACTAAGACTCCATTTAAATAAGTCCGTGGGACCACGAACAAAATAATTTAATTTGGAAGTAAACATAATCTTAAAATGTCAATTCTTTGAAAGAAAAACAGGCATAATGTGAAATGGAATAATTGTAATTTCTCGATTCTAATATGAGCCGTCCAATATAACTCCATATATTTAATAATGTAAAAGGGATTTCTTAGCTCCAACTTTTCCATCTATTTTCTAAGGCAAGTTAATTCTTGAAATTAGAAAAGCATTCAATATTTATTGATTAGATAATTTGGGAATCGATAAGGAAATGTATTGTGGAAATACTTATAATAAATCAAAGACAGATTTATTGATTATTTACTTCCGATGTAATTATGTATTCAAAATTTGATTTTCTGCTGAGTATGATTGGTTTTAGGAATTTATTTCAAACCAAATAAATATTTATTTCCCTTACAGAATTACTTTATATAGTTCATTTTTCAATAATACTCAATTTATTATCACAGGCTACTTTATGTATCTCATTATAATTCTTTCATTCAGGGTCTCATTATAATTCTTTTCCCATTGTTAGCCATATACAAAAGTTCTTTTCCTTGAGTAGAATTTTTCTAGTACAATGATTGATTAGAATCTCTTTTTTTATATGATACTAGCAGCACCTGTGAAGCATGTGTAAAAGTTAAGTGCAATGGTAGAATTAAACTAAAAACATAAAGCAATTATCGAATCAATTATACACACATGGTTTAGAAAATACACAAAGAAAAGTAATCATAATATATAAACAAAAAGATGTTAATTAAGAAACTTATTCAACTCTTATAAATCAGTTAAAGAGCTTAATATTTTATCATGAAAAATAGTACAAATGATATGGAACATGAAAATCTAAGTTGAAAATCTACAGTAATATGGAAATCAAGAGGAATATAATTATTTAAAAAATTTTGTGTTATGGAATCTTTCAATGCAATGGAATCACTACAAAGTACATAAACCATAAAAATAAATCAGTAAATATTATTATTATTGCCACGCTTGCAAAAGTTTGCTATTCATGAAACCAATTACAACATGATTAGAGAAAAAGCAATACTTTTCTCTATGTTGGTGGTATGGAATCAAATAAAACTGATTACTTAATATAAAAGAAAAAGATATGTTTAGAAGGCTATTATTATATAGAGTAAAAAGAGTAAATAATGTGGAGAGAGAGAAAGCAGAAGTGAGAGAGAAAGGATGTTATTAAGAGTAAGAGAAATGAATTGAAAGGAGAGAGAAAAAAAATGAGTGAATTACTTACTTTGCTCTTCGTATCATTAAGTTAAATTTTAGGGGGATTCTACTACCTGTCTCTATTTTGACAGAATCGATTTCCTTGTCCAGCCCAACTTTTATTTTAAATTCTTAAAATCTGAATTATTAAATTCATAATTTATTCAATGATTAAGATTTAAAGGAATATAAATTAAGGGTAGAAAAATCCTAAATTTTAATATCTTATGTTTTAGGGGTTATTTTCAATATATTTTAGGGTACTTTAACAAACTAAAAAAAACACTAAATGACTCCTCTTTTTCGCTTAAATAATATAAACATTCATAAAAAAAAAATTAAAGTTTGATTTGAGAAAAAAAAAAAACATGTCTTTTGGATTTTTTTTATAAGAATTTTTTTTTTTTGTTAAAATATATATAAGATAAATTGATTATAGATAAAGAGACATAATTATAAGGAGATAAAAGAATACTCATTTATAAGAGATAAATTGATTATAGATAAAGGGACATAACTATAAAGAGATAAAAGAATACTCATTTTAAATAAATATTAAGTCGATGGAAAATAAAATTAGATTATGACTTCAAGAAAAAATAGATTAGTTAAAGCCACAATTTTATAACATAAATACATTTACTGATTATCAATTTAAAAAAAGAAGTAAAATTACATCTTTAAACTCTTACATAAATATTTTTAATAGTTTTCATTGCTAGTCCAATTTTGTCTTTAGTTTCATATCTACAATTAAACATATTACTAATAAATAAAGAACAGTTTAGTTATCAATTATCTTTTATGGTAACTATTTATAAAATAAACGTTATATTAAAATTTTAATAAATAAATAAATTGTTTGTAAAATAAACACAATTAAACATATTACTGAATAAATAAAAAAATAGTTTAGTTATCGATAGTTTCTCTTCTACTAAAATTTTAAAAGCATAAAAACCATTTGTAAAATGAGCACAATTGAACATATCACTAAACAAATAATATAACAATTTAATTATGAAATACCTTTTTTATAGTGACCTTTTATGAAATAAGTATATAGTTTCTCTTCTACAAAAGTTTTAAAGAAATAATAAATCATTTATGAAATAAATACATAGTTCTTTCTTGTGCCAAAGTTTGAAAAAATAAATTGTACTCATGAAGTATTAGAGCTTATGGATATTGCAATAATTGGAAACTTGATTAAAAAATTACTAAAATTTATGGATATGGGACTTATAACTGGAAATTATCATTTTAATAGAAGAATTTTAGTTTAGATGCCCTTTTGTTGTTGATGATTTATAGGTTAGATACTATTATTGACATACAGAGTTTTGCGATCGTAATAACCCTAATGCATCAATAATTTATTAATAACTATTAAATATATAGGGATTGTTTGATAAAAACTAAATAAAATTAAATTAAAAATGCTAAAGAAACTAGTGTCTTTGACTTTAATTTTATAGATAAATACATTTAGAATATAAGCGAATGACAATAAGAAATATTAGAGTCATATTGGAGAACAGACAAGTAGCATTCAGATCGTATGTCCATGTGGCGTGTTAGATAATCTATAAGAATGAAATCTATCATTCTATTTTGATTATTTGTATGCTTTACATAATATCATCATCCATATGCACCATTTTAATGTCGTTTATACTTTATTGAACCCCCAAAATGTTTCATACTCTTATTAAACTTGGTCACAGATGAAAAATGAAAATTTGTAATAATTTGTTTAAACTAATAAAAACTGTATTTCATATAAATAATTTACCAAAATTAATTAAGCAAGGCCTGATGGTCTAATTATGAGGGTATCTTACTTTTTATATGTCATAGTGGCGAAACTAATTACCTTACTTAGCGATAAATAAATATTCCTAGAACACAAATAAAAAAAGAAAAAGACAAAGTTTAAAGGATCAAAATCAAATTCAATGATTAAAGTCACCCAGCAAATAACTAAAATTATGGACTACTAAGATTATATTTAAAATGAGTACTACTTAGGACTAGATTTACAAATGAACAAGTTTCGAACTATGAATCAATTAAAAATCCATCAATTCATATAAGTCTAAACATTTCAAACCTCTACTTAAAATTACATGAATTGGTAGGCCTAAGCTCCTTTTTTCTTTTGAAATTTATATATATGTATTTATATATTTTTTATATTGTACATATTATATTTCATATATATAATATTAACGTATCTATTTATACATAATATTACATATTCTGAATACAAATGTATTAACATATATATTATACATATTAATGTGTTATATATATATAATTTATATAACACATATCTCATATATATACATATTAACGTATTAACATATATATATAATACATATTATTATTGCTCATTGAATTGGGGAGCCTCACGAACCAATTCGAAATCGACTCTAGTTAACCACAACCCGAAGGTTCAGGAGTTGTTCCAGACAGGTGGGTTTAGGCCTACCCTAACTCTACCTGGGACCACAAACGAAGTAATTTAATTTGGAAGAAAAGATATTCTTAAAATGTCAATTCTTTGAAAGAAAAACCGGCATTAATCATGCAAATTCATGCCCGGCTTCTATGAATCATAACCTGCCTCGTGCTACAAATTTCGAGCTTTTAGTTTCTCGATTCTAATATCAAGCATCCATTTCCGTCGGTCTGGTACCGTACAATTAATAATGTAAAAAGCATTTCTTTACTTTAACTTTTTGCATTATTTTCTACGAGAAGTTATTTTTTGAAATTACAAAAACGTTTAATATTTATTGATAAAATAAATTAACGAGTGATTGCTGGAATTTAATAAGGAAAAAATTATTTTGGAATTACTCATCATATATCAAAAAGAGATTTACTAAGTATTTACTTCCATAGTTAAGATGTAATTTCTATTCAAAATTTAGAATATAATCCAATCCATGACAAAAGTTAGCAATATAATTAATTATAAGCAAAATTATTACTTGTAATGCCCACATGATTTATGGGCAAACGTGTCGTGATACGAAAAATCAAACTGAAAACGATCTGCGGCATAAAATTCCCACTATAAGATCCCATATATGCGATGGTCCCAAATTTGCTCCACATTGGTAAGGTTCAATTAAATAAATTCAACTGCCATGTGCATGGCGTACCAACTTTTTCAACTGAGAATTGAAATTATTCAAAGTTTTCCCGAAAACAACAATAAAAGAAATGTTAAGATATAATTTTGAATAAAAGCTTTTATGATTTTAACACATCATGTAAATAGATTAATAATACACAAATATGAGTAAAATTCTAACACATAAAAACATGAATAATAATCTTTTAAGAACTATTCATAACATAAATATCACTGTTACTTATCCACTACTGATCCAGATACATGATGTATAAAAATAAGGTAAATCATTTTTTATAATTTTTTCCCGTAGGTAGCACCAGCAGGAAGGTTTTTTGGACCAGAGAAACTCACGGAAGTAATGCCATTGAGAATTGAAAGAATCATAGGGTAAGGTGGAAAGGAAACGCACGATTCGTTGTCGCAGCAATTTGTATTAAGATATTAAATATAATGGGAAGAGACAAGGAAACAGCAAAGCTTTAAAGTAATAATCATTGATATGGACCGATAAGGTAGAAGGTCAATCACTTTGTTGAGATACAAAATATATTGTCATGATATATCCCCTTCAATTACATACATATTATTATGGATTGTTAAAGGAAAAAGAAACAAGTGAAATAGAAATTAAATATTATTTATGTTATGGCAGTATGTGATGTGGATGCTATTTGACAGCTTAGAAAGACGCCATTTCTATAGTGTTTTTAAGGGTTGGTTCCCACTCTACATATTCTGCAAGCAAAGCGTGCCCACCAGAACAAGTAGTTTATTCGTAATTAAATTAATGCTATTCCATTTGTACATTCACTGACATCTTAGCGGCTTGCTGACAGATTCAGAATGATTCCTTGTAGTAGGTCTCCTTATTTTTTTATGCCTCAAGTACCTCTCCTCTCCTATCCTATGCTTGCCCTAATAATTTTTATAGTAAGCCATGTTGAGGGGCAACAACTTACAGGTGCTAGTTCAAAATAAAATCATGCAGAGGGTCTTCAAACATAAAAGCAACAGGCATCTTTAAGATTTCAACTATTATGTTTTTGCAAACAAGAATTTATAAAATCTGGCAAGAAGTTGCCTCTTCTCCTTGACAACACCACCTTTTCTTCATGACCAACCACCATGAGTCTCCACTCAAAAAAAATAAAATAAAATAAAATAAAAGGGGGTGGCTGCAGCAGAAGTAAGATTTTGAGCAATCAACTACTGTTTTTTTTCTTTTTTGCCAAACTGATTCAAATCTAACATCATAATTTTGCCTAAATTGAGACTTGCATTGAATTTTTAAGTCAAACAACAGTAAAACAACGAGGCACATGTGTATCTCGAAATGTTAAAAGTCAAGATCAACTCATTCAGATAAACTTTCGAGTAACCTATATCAGTTGAAAGTGTACTCTCCCATTCTAACTCACGATTCACGGCCTTGGATAGATAACTTACAAGCACCAAAAAGAATGGGGCTCTATCAGTACATGACTACTGATGTATACTCTAGATGGTTTTGATCTCATCAGTGTCACCAAAAACAACAACATCTTGTGTTCATCGATTTTGTGCCTTCGTCAGTCTTCCTTTTTCTCTGTCTTGTCGATGGCAGCCAATCTCTCTACCAAGGGAGGATGAGAATAATGATAAGCTGAGTACAGAGGATCCGTGTTCATGGCTGACAAGTTCTCCTCCTGCAAAATTGTTAAATCACAATTAGATAGTGAATGCAATGAAGAGCTCTTAACCATAGTGCTTCCACCCAGCTGAATCATGTTTACTATGTAAATTGTCTTTCTATTAATCCAAGAAGGGGGTAAAAAGGAAAAATGAAAACACCCAATGTCCCACATGGCTGACATCTTCAGAATACAGAAAGATTAAATCACCTGTAGCTTCACAAGGCCAGCACGAAGTTCTTTTGCATATCCTTGCTTCCTAGCAAAGGCATCAGCCTAAAATAATAGATCGAGAAATCAAACTCTGAAAGGAAGAAAATAGCCACCGAATTCAAACTGAATTTGCAGTAGATCAGTCACCTGAAACTCAAAAGATCTGCTCACAAGATTCAGACCGAAGCTGACAAGATGTTGAATTGGTATAACCGTATGCTGAAAACCAAGCCACACAATATATTAGATATGCATATCATTTCTAGTGGAGTTCAGCATCATGTTCCTTCAGGTTTTTTACGTGCTGAAAAGAAAAAACAAAATATAAAAAAATTAAATGAAAAAGGGAAAAAAAAAATCCCAGACATTTTGTTAATCTTCTATTATGTATATCACTAATTAACTCTTCCTTCCATGGTAAATGTGATGGTGTTTCTTACTTCCTAAAACGAGAACTTTAAATAAGGAATAATACAAATAGCTTGAAAACAAGACTAAAATAAACCAAGAAAAGAATATAGTATTTCTTTTCGATTCTCAATATGATACTTTAATGTTTGGGATAATGAATTCAAATCATGAAGTCTTTCCTTTGCCATCAAATAATTAGCACATCAAATGCATGTTCTTTTCCCTGCAAAGAGATTACTATCCAAATTTTTTCCCACAATCAAGCCAAAGTAAAATGAAACAAATTATGTAAGCACACTTTTTACAGAGAGAGAGAGATTAAGAAAAAGACACCCCCCCTATTTATGCAATCGGAAGAATTAGGAACTAGCAACATCCTATATCATAGTTTTATTTATCAGCTCATGGAAATATGCTATGACACATTGATATTACTCTTCCAACAAGTACCTGGAATATTATGAGACCAATGAGCACTGGCTGTGCATCAAACCCAAAACTTTTAAAAAGATCACTTGAGTTCCTAACTAGAGTGTATCCTCCAAATTGCAAAAATGTGAGAACCTGCATCAACATAGGAATTATAAGTAATGGCAGCATAAATTCAGTCAAAAATAAAAATTCTGTGCAGATGTCCCCAAACAATCAAAATTGAAAATTCAAAAAGCACAACAGAACAGTATTTCATTACCCTCATAAACTTTGATCAAAGCAAACATCACAAAGTAGATCAGTATTCAGAAAACCTAACAGGCCTTTTCTTCCAGCCCCCAGAAAACCATGACTAGCACATGAACAAACTGCTATGCCAAGGAGACTTCAGAATGTGCAACTGCTGGTAAAAATCAAAACAAGGGGAAGAATGCAAGTAGATGCAACTTAGGAATCTGACAGTGTTTCCAATCAATCTACTCAAACCTCACACACACAAATTATAAGGGCAACCCTCCATTCTGTACCCATCAGCACCCTCAAATCCCATAAAAATTGTGCAAACCAACAGTTAGATCCCTCAGATTTTGGCACCTCTCTTCTTCTAAACTGTAATATAGATAATGAGAGGATAATCACGGCAGTATCTCAAAAAAGGGCACAATATGTATGTAGAGATTGTACATCATCATGGCATCACACTCAACATCCATGGATTCTAGACAAAATAGCCAAAATGGACCACACATTATTATCAAACAAAACAAATAGGAGTTATCCATTCTCTTTAGGAAGACAGGAATTCCAGGTAAAAATACCCCAACTCTTTAGCAATTCAAGAAGTCTTGATGTTGGGATAGTGCAATGATGTGAGTCATTCAAATGCCTAAAGATGAGGATACTTTAGTCTTCCTGTGACTAATAACAATACGGCTTAAACAATAAGAAAACTAAAGATGGAGATGCTTTCATACTGGCATAACCTTTTCTGGTTTATTTCACCACATGATTTTGCAACCGGCTATCATGTGCACATGCAGCAGAAAGAGCAAACGACACCGACACCTGTGTAGTTGGATGGATCACATATAGGCTTAAATTATAAGGATTGGTTCATCAGTGAGAGATGATTTCAGAGTGTGTAAATCCTAAATATTTTTGCTAAAGGTGTTCTTGAAAATGAAAAGAAACCACACCTCCTGCATCACATTGAGAAAGCAGAGAACTCCAATCATGCATGAACGTCTTATTTAAGGTTGAAACTTTAAGCAACTAAAGGATGAATTATCTAGACTTGTTTAGATCAAAATCTCACACAAATCAGACATCACCTCTATTATCTAGATTCCAGAAATTTTAATATTTTAACTTAGCCTTTCCTCAATTAATTCACTGAGACAAAACAAGATGAAACATGTCCAAAGGAAAAGTTCTGATAAAACACCAGGCTAAATTATTTGCCAAAGGAATATTCAGCACATACCTGAACAGCAATGAACGAATACATGGTGTGATTAAGCTTCCAATGCCCCAATTCATGGGCAATCACAGCTACAACCTCTTCAATTTTGCACTGCACACAAAGTCAAATTGTCATATGATATAAAAAACTTTTCCTAAGGATTCACTCAAAGGAGCAAAGAACAGGCTGCTGGAAAATCCAGCTCATATTTCAAAGTGCATGGATGAGATAAGTAAGCAAACCCACTTTAAATTGAGAGAGAGAGAGAGAGTGTTGCTTGATAGTCCAAAGACAGTAACAATGCAGGTGCAGCTTAAAAGCAAAGGCAATAACCCAGGAAGGACCACAAGAAGCCCCAGAATGACCAAATTGATAGAAAAAGCTCACATAAATGCAAGAAAAGTAAGCAAATACACATCCTTAAGAAATCTAGCAAAACAAGCGCCACAAGTATCTGATCCACTAAGCAAGTACACATATTTACTGAAACAAAGTTGCAGGCATGCTTGAATAATATTAGAGCATTTGTTTTCTAGGTGAATAATCTTACTGCAGATGTTACCATGTGATGAAAAATAGACAAGAAATCACAAAATGGAGAAATGAGGTGGAGACACCTTTTTTTTGGGGTAATTGTTAAATGAGATACCAAATATTTACCACAACAGAAAAGGCAATTTGGATAAATAAATCTACAGCCAAGGTAAAAACTCACGTATAAACATATCCATACCTGCTGAATAAGAGTATCGTATAGCACAATCCTCTTGTTTTTGAAAAATCCATACATATAAGCCTGTAAAATTGAATTTACAGAGTCACCCCAAAATCCAAAGATTAGTATTTAAAGATTATATTTATGCTATTTTACCTCAACATAAATTACGTAGAAGGGCCGGGAATAGCTTTCAGGCCCATGTGATATTTAACAACAGTCAAAACAAGCATGAGTATCATATAATCACAGCATGCATGACTTCCTCCTGTTGCAGAAGGTCCTATTGTCAACATACAGAACTTTGGCACACCTTAAGTGTATTGATCCCTTTGACTAAATAATCTTCAGGTCGAGTTAAGGCTAATGTTGTCAGACCCAACCCAATGGTTGACCCAAACATGTGAAAGGGTTTATCAAAATGTCAAACCAGGATTGAACCAAGATCAACCCATTTAATAAAAAAACCAAAACATGGATCACATTTTAAGATTAAATCGTATTTTAACTATAGGGTACAGGTTGAATCTTGGGAGAAAATCATTGTTATTTCTTCAGATATTATTATATTCAATCAACAAATATAATAACATTAAAGGACAATACATTTTAATGGTGAACCAATTTGTTCAATCTCCATGATTAATGTTCCACAGTTTCCAGTTTGTTCATTCAGCATGATTAATATTAAATAATCTATAGCTATTGATGCTTCCATCTCTTCACAAGAGCTCTTTCTTCTCACTTCTCTGGTGGCTCTCATCGAACATCAAACTAAATAAGTCACCCATCGGCACCATCACCTCACTTATTACGCATCTCAGATTCTTCCCTTCTATTCTTTGAAATAATCGATCCATGTAATCTGTTTTTCCTTTTTCTCCTTGAGTTTCCATTGCCAAACATAGTGTTAGATCTTAGGAATGAAGAGTCCATTCACATATGAAAGATTCAATCCTCTGTTCGATCTTTTGTACAAATGTGAATTGCATGTTTTCGTGTAATAAAACAAGAGTTTATGAAAAAGCTGAGCTTTTTGTATATTACTGGTAGATATATGTATGGGTTACTTTAATCTCCTGTAGATATAGAAATAGTACATCAATGTTTATCCAATAATATAGTAGCAATCAATGTTGCTGTATGCAACAAATGGTTGCCATCCAGCTCCACCTTCAACCACAGACAAGACTTGTTGGGTATAAGAAATTAAGATACCTTTTGGTTGCCACATTTTTATAATACAGGACTAGATAAATTCTTTAGTCCATTATTTGGTTGAAGTTACTAGATAAAAGGGCCTTGAAGTAATGGACTAAACTTGAAAAATTTATACTATATATTTACAGGTAAAAAATCTGTTTCACAATACATATTAAATATATCTTTAAAATTCCAAAAATAACCTTACACCAAGTTCCTAACTACGATGTGGAATTTTATTATAATTCATAATATAAATATTTAACATTTTAGACGTTTTTAATTACAAAAATCTATGTCCAATACTGCACATACTAAATGTAAATCAAGAAAGTTATACTATCTTATTCTTTTTCGACTGTGCTGTCCAGTTCTTCTAACTAAGTACTACTTAAGAATCATAATTCCTAACAAGATATGTGTAAATTAGTCACACATTGATTGTCTAAAGGGATGCTATAAAAGGCTAAGCATTGCCGCATTTATAAGTAGCCATTGCAATATCTCTTAGGTTGGGCTTTGACTTGCATGATCCATCTAGTGATAAGTTTTTAATCCAAATGCCTTGAGTCTGCTTGGCCCTTTTGCAATGGGGCCCTTTAGACCTGGCCGGGTTGCTCGAGTGGCAGTTAAACAACCCTGGCCATGTGGGTCATCCTTGTTCAATGCTAAGACAGTCTTTGTTTATGGACTGGCCTATCATCATAGCTGTTTCAGTTGAACCTACAAGGTTGGTCTGAGTTTGATAACATTGGGTAAGGCAACAAGGACCCTATCACTTATTTACCAACTACACTCCACCATGTGCAATATGCCAATAAATACTCTGATTACAATTTGACCAAAATTTATTTTGCAGATAATTGCAACAATGACAACAATGATGACAACGATCAAGCCTACGTACACTAAAGAAGAAGCAATTCATGACATGCTTCCATAAATAGTAAGGTACTAAAAAAACACACAAGGCGCCTTGCAAAGCAGCTAATAGAATAGCAAAAATTTATTGCAGAGAATATCTTTAGGGAATATTCCCTTAGTACTACCATCTGCCACAAAATAACTCTAAGGAAGCCTTTGAACTTTCAAATTTGTCGTTAGGATGTTATTGTCTAACAAGCCACAGACTCCTCATCCCTAAGTGGAGAGTTGACGGAATAATGTATCCAAGTAGAATCTCTAGTAAAGAATAAAGATATCTTAGCATCAAAGGCATTTTTTTACATACACAACCAGAAAGAGCATGAACAACAGGCAATAGAACAATATTTGATTGGCATATGAAGCTGCGCTTCATTTATAAAAAGTTATGAGTCTTGTTTTTGCAATTAATATCTTCTTTCTTTTTTTCCCACCCTCTCATTCAGGGAGCACTCTTTCATTCTAAGTAAAATAGGTGCAAGGCATTGCAATTTCCAGTGAAGTAAGAACTCCCTATATATTTTGATTGGTTGAGTGGGAATACCCTTGCAGATCACAATTTCATTGATACGCATTCACAAATGCAAGACTTAGTAATATGTGGCCTAAATATATACAAGTTATTAACTCACATTGCTATGGCTTGACCTGGTGGATCCATCAACAACAAACAGCTTTTTGAGAGGAAACTTAAGTGAGGAAGCAAGATTCTCAATTCTCTCTCTGAGCTCTCCCTCTGGAAGCTGTCTCCAAAGTATAAGAATCAAAGGAAGCAAACAAGGGAAAAATTAAAGAACCACTAAGTCATGGCAAAGGGTTATACTCACGGGTGTGAATTTGTTAAACAATGGAGCTATCAAAATTGGGTAGATAGTCATCATCACAAGGGAGAGAACAAACATAAATGCCCAGAGATAGATTGCCAAATAAGGTCCTCCTTTCTGCATCAATACAGAAAAGTCAATGGTGAAGCAATGGCACAAAATCACCCAAAGATATAAATTAAATCGCACACTCATTAAAATAGAGGTAATCTTCAAAATTAACTATCAACTGTGAAAATGACAAGGCAACAAACCTGTACTATCACAATAATAGCAGCCACGATGGGTGGACCAATTATGATAGAGAGAAAGATACTTTTGATCATATCCCAAAAAAAGAGCCATATTGTTTGCTGTAGAATCACAAAAGGTGAGATTGTGGGTAGTCAATCAAAAGGGAAACAAGCATATCCTATAAGAACTAAAGACATAATGCTTTCTTTGAGCAAGAAGTTCAAACTACAAAAAAAACATCACTGAGCATTAGAGGAAAATGGATACAAACCTTATTGAAACCATGGCGGGTCTCAATCACGAAAGTTGAGTAAAGGGAAAATGGCAAATCAGTGATCTGCAAACCCAAAAAAAATAGGGAGCTTAGTACAGTTGGACATACAATACCATGTGGAGAACCAATTTTATATTTTCAATCCAAGGGTTAACAAACCTATTCATACAATTAGAAATCAGAGTTGGCACTGAAACCCAGAAGCAAGCCTACTTTTTGTGCCCAAGTATTATTCCAATACCTTTTTAAGAACACTCGGATTTTTTTCCCCTAAGCTACAAGAAGTTTATCGTTGATATGTGAAATCACATAATCATAACAACTCTTATCATCTAGTGATCATAATCACAATCCACCAGCCTGAATCCTAGCATAACCACTGCTTTCCTGGACTTTCCTCATGCATCACTCAACAAATGAGCCCCCAAGCAAAAGATTGCAGACTCCACATTAAGCTTCATACCATTTTCCACTTGATCCTGCTGCTTTATTAATTTAAAAGGCCTAGGTTTTTTGGATGAAAAGTGAACTTTTGCAATGCCACTTGCATATTGACAAGGAGATATTTCTAGGAAAGTGACAGATGATATGTCACGATCAAGAGGCATGAGAATGTACCATCAATGCCTTCTTATACCAACAGTTGCACCTCCAAAAGAATCATAAATAAAGGATCTGCACAGCATGCTTTACGCGCATTTTCAAATCAACATAAACCATGATATGTACCACACAAACAAGGTAACTGGCCCAATAAATGCAACCATCAAGACAAGAAGATTTTCATTATGCTGTCAAGTGACTCATATGTCTTATCAAATCAACTGCAAGGTCCATTTTATGTTATGTCTCCAAGGCTCCATACAGAAATGATGATAAATACCTCCTTTTATGTCTCACTCAAGATGCAAGACATGAGAATAACCGACTCACCTATGAAAACTCTTCAAGGATTATCTTAACTTGGGACATGGGGGACAACAACTCTTTTTTCACAATGCACTAATTCTATCATATCATTGCTTGCACATCTACATTCACCCACATGCTCTCAGATTATATCACCCATGTTGTTCTTGATTTGGCTTACATCTAATCTATATGGAGTTGAATTTTTCTTTTTCTTTTTGGGTGGGTTGGGGTGTGTGGGTGACATGACGAATGGGGCACAAAGCAGCTTAACTGGGGGTATGAACCACCCTTCAAAACCAAACTTAAACATGACAAATATGAGCAACACTGAATCTCTCTACAGCCCAAATTTTTTTTCCCCCCTTTTCCTGGGTGAATCCCAAATCTTATTTCTCGTATTCTCTTTTTTTGTTGCCCCAAGGAATGACCTTGCTGGGAATTGTAATAAAGTCCTAAATGAAAGAAACATTTGCCAAAACTATATTCTAAGGCAATGTGTAAAAAGAAAATACTTCTTTTTGGTTGAGGGAGAAAAGGCATGTTACTTTAAATCCTCAAAACTGTGATAAGGATAACTTTAGATGGCATTGGCCGACATCAATATGCAAGTAGAAATTTAAAGTCCGTTAAGGTTAGTTACCTATGTAAAAACCTTTGACCAAGCTTGCCCCTTGATTTAGTACTATGAATCTCATGTACAAAACTATCAACCATACAGCGATACCTAAAGTTCCTTTTGTAGACCCAGACAGGTTACACAAAAGACTTATCGGTTTGAATAATGCTGTCGAATACATGTGTAACGAAATGATATTCTAGACATCACACTAGCATAGATATTTCTAGAAGAGCAAGTGGGTCAAAAAGCTTACAAACAATTTGAGTTCCCTTACTATCACTTCGACCTAACTACATCATTATGGAGTTTGAGACTCCAACTAGTTGTCCAACAGACATGCAAACAAAATTTAAAATTTATCTCCCCATTTAGCTTAAGTATTGTCTAACCCAATCAGGTTCAAATTAAATTCAAGCTCGATGTGGAGACAAACTGTTCTTTAAAAAGAAGAAGAAGGAGAAGACAAAAAAGAACAAATAAACTCAAACTAGCTAAGCTTGAACTCATCAAGTATTGCTTAATTGTTGAATCAAGCTTAAGCTCGACAGATCAAGTACCATTTCAAAAAGCCAGGCTCATTCATGCTCAAAGCACACTCAAGCTGTGACTTTCTTATAGAGTTACAGCTCAGAATTTTGTATGTCCAAATTGAGCTTGCTTACAGCTCAAGGTTAGTACCTCATCTTCATAATATTATTAAAGATCTTTCATTCAGAGCCATGCACAGCTACTGTTAATTCCATTTGGTAGGAGAATTATACATGGAAGGAACCAGATAGTTCTTGTAACTATTCACTTAACATAAACGTACCTGTGACCATATCATAACACCAGCCAAAAAAGACAGTGTGTGCAATATTTCATTCTCTGTATCAAGGCCTACAAGAACCAGAAAATCCCCAGATTTCTGCATTATAAAATGAAAATCAGACGTCAAAACCATTACATAGGAGGGGCCCATCTCCAAGACAGGATCTTTCAATTACCTTCCAAAACCACGGCAATATCCCAAAGTATAATATTGCAGAGTCCATCAATATCGTGACAAACTCATGAATGAAATGGAAGTTGCTGCACCACAGAAAAATTCAATTTCTCAACATTAAGTGATCAGTAGAAAGAATGGAAGAAAATCCAATAGAAGCTCAATCCGCTCGAGTAAAAACATTATCTCCAAAACTTAGAATGACGCATAAGAGCAGTCCTGCTATAAAATTTAGGACCAGTTTACAAACCTTTTGTCTAGACTGTAAGCTCGGGACTTGTTGAATTTTTCTTCACTGATCACTCCTTCTAGAGGTTTAGGAAGTGTCGGAAGTCTAAGAGCACGATGTTGTCGAATATCCAGATACGTCTCGAAAAGATACATCAATATCATGAAACCTAAAGAAACAAATTCAACAAACAAAAAAGCATACAGTTACACGAATTACTGCAAGAGAAACAAACTTGACGTTGGAACTAGATTATCATTCTCAAGAAACCCTAACTCCTAACGCATTTTCGAATTATTACTTCAGTGTCGGTGTCTTTATCCATGTATAGCCGAAAAAATCGATTCTGAGTTCAGATTTTAGGTCAAAATCCACTAAAACAGATAATCAACGAAGAAGCGATGATTGAAATCAAATGAATCAACGACATGAAAATTTGAATAAGAACAGAGAGAAATGTATGAAGCAATCGCATGATGAAATGGAACTGAAAATGCAAAGCCTATAATTCATAGCACATGTACGTATACTCTCAATCTAAACAAAAATGTCGAGAACAACACCAATCCCTAAATGCTACGAGAGAAAGACGTACAGACAACAGCTTCCATGTAAGGGAACACCATGGTGGAGGAGGAAGGAGGAGAGAGAATGGGGTTTTGGAATTGCGAAGTAAAAATCTCCCTTTCTGTTTTCCAGATGAAGGAAGAAGGAGGAGTATGGGCTATCAAAAAGGCCGGCTTATATGGATAGCACTGGCCCAATACTGATAAGTATTATTATATAACTTTTTGAAAATATGTAAACAATTAAAATCTCAAAAACTTTGTCATTTGAATACATTTTTAAAAGTTCATAATTAGTAGTTTAGAGAAATAAGGAAAGTGTGGGCACTCTACCAAAAATAAATGCATATCAAATAAAATTGTTACATTAAAATAAGTGTAATTCCTTAAATGGATTTTAAATTCCATAACGTTGTACATAAACTCTATAAATGTAAAATTTATTGTTATCTACAACTTCATGGGCTGCATTTACCACTTTAAATTATTGTCTCCTATGCTATGTGTTTTGTAAAATCAAGTTATTAAACAACATTTATATATATATATATATTTTAACATAAGATAAGATTAGTCAAAGGTGTCAAAGAAAAATTTAATATTAAATTTTGAATTAACATTTACGAGAATCAAAATTTATATATTAAATTATATCTACAAATATATATGCAATATGTTTGCGAATACACTTTATTTTACCTTTCTCTCACTTAAAATACATAACATATATACATATATTCTCGATCTAAACTAGTACTTGTATATCTCCAATGCATTTGTGAATACACTTTATTTTACCTTTCTCTCACTTAAAATACAAGAGTAAGAAATAATGTATTTCTTGGTTTTAATATATTGCATTATTAAAATGTTCAATATAGTAAATTTGGATTTCAAAATGAATTCTAATACAAGCTTTGAATTTTTTAACAAATTTTTTGCTAGTGCTTTGATAAAGTCCAATATGATATTGTAACTACGTTCCTAAACTTGCAATGCAACTCGCTAAGTTTAAACAAAATGTAATATTCAAATTTTATAATCAATTGATGGTACACATAATAATTTTGGGATAAAGGCATTATACTGTACTTAGGTAGCATTTAATTGTGAGAATTAGACTGAACAAAGAATTAGTTATAAGAATCATACTTATCCTATTTAGTACAAACTTATTATACTATATTTGATTCGTACAGTATTGAATATAAAATTTTATACTATTATTTATTTGATATACGTAAGAACTTAACTCATTATTATATTTTCACATTTATACCATCGACATTGTCTAATATATATTTTAATTATAGTTTTATATTATTTAAAATACGATTTGAATGGATTATTGAATTCATATAATTAATCAAATTATATACACTATTAAATAAAAGCAATAGATTTATTAGCTATTAAAAATTTTATTATTTATATTATAAAAAAGTAATTATTTATATTAAATAAAAAAAGCATACATGGACGATAAATTTGGGTGGGTATTTTTGAAAATGTAAAATATTTTTATTTTTATCATATGAATTTCATTTTTATACCATGGTATAGATGTGATAAAATTACGGTCTTTTGTTTAGCCCATCAATCCAATTTTTTATCCATTCACCAAGCAAAATTACAAACCAAATATAAGACAACATTTTTTATTCAATCTAGTACCACAAAAACTGTGTAATTAAATGCTACCTTAATATTATATATCCTTTTAGAAAAGAGATGAATTCCTAGTATTTCAATAATAAATTTTTTGAAAATAGTCACATTCTAAAATATGTTTACCTCAAAAGCTACGAGGTAATAGTTGTGTCCAACCCATAATTTATCATAGTTTATAATCATGGCAACAAAAGATGTAGTAATATGAATGTTCACAAACAAAATAAATTCTAAAATATAATAATAAAAAGGAAACCAATACTACTTACTTTAACCTTATAAAGTGTAGGAATGTTAATTTCTATTAGTATCTTAAATAATTTTCTCAATCATAAGAACAATTGAAAGGTGTGATATATATAGCTTATTAGTATCTATAATGTCTTATGTGAAGTAATTGTCCTTTTAAAGTATCAAATTTTATGGGTTTTTTTTCCTATTTTGCATCGTTTGAACAGATAAATATAAAAATTCCAAATTTAGGATATGATTTTTTATTTTGAACTAAGGAGAAAAATCTAAATCTTTTATAAGTCTTGGATACATTTCCTTTTTACAATAAAAAATAGTCTTTTCTTCATTTACATTTACAAAAAAAGTTTTTTAATTAACCATCAACAATTCCATCAAAACTATACATGGAAAGTTAATATTATTTTACTTATGTTGCCATGTAGAGAGAAAAAATTAAAACACTACCCTCCTCGTAGAATTTACTAATCTATTACACAATATTCCTTCAGTTTCTCATATGATGCTAGAGTATTAAGCCATCCAATAGAAGATTTACAAAAACTTATCTCTATCATTATGTAGCTTAAAGTGCAAAAGACCATCAAATTTTAAGAAAATAAATCAAAATTTAATACAAAAGACCAATGCTATATTTGTAAATACATATAGAGGAAGCAACTTTCACTAGAATACAAAAAGAAATATCATTAACATCATGCGAAATCTTTAAGGGGGTAAGGAACTCTAATCAACCTTTAACAATAAACATAAAAGCTACTTGAAGTGATTTCACTCTATGAGAAACCTTTTGTACAAACTTCATGGTGAAGTCATTTTACTATGAAAAAGGTATCTTTTAAGAAAAGTCAATTCTTTATTTAGAATCATTCACCCATATTTCGATAGTTTAATTATACACTTGATTGAAGATTTAGCTGTTACCATCTATATTTTAGTTAATTTCAATTTATATCATTAGTTCAATCAACATAATTATCCAATGAGATGGCTGCTTATAGCTTTAGAGAGATTACATAATACCCTTAAGATCATGAGTAACCACCTACGACCGCTAATAAGTCTTACATGACCCACATTTTTTAAGTAGGTTGCCACCCATTGTTTGTAGGAGGTAATTAGCAGCCACATGACCCTCTAGGGTTGTGGGCGATAAAGGTATGCAAATGGGTTTTAGCCTACAAGCTGACCCATTTAACTCACTTTTAGAATGGCTTGAGCCAAGATTTTTTAGCCTGTTTAAAAGTGTGCCAAATGAGCCCAACCCATTTAAGCAATAGGCTAAAGTGGTCCTGTTTAGGTCAATCTATTTAACCCATTTATGCCTTTGGCCTATGAGCCAACCTGTTTAATCCACTTTTTAAACAGGTTAAGGCGAAGATTTTTTTGCCCATTTAAAAAGCGAGCCAAATAAATTGGTCAGTTTAACCCATGGGCTAAAGTGGGTCGGGCCAGTTGGCCCATTTAACCCACTTGCACACCTGTAGTAGGCAGTCACCCTATCAATTAACCATACTAACTGAACTAACGGTATGACTTAGAATTAACTAAGGTGTAGACCATGATAACTAAATCTTAAATTGAGTGAATAATTAGATAAGTTAAAACTTTAGATGTATAATTATAAAAAGTAACAAAATTAAGATGTAAATCGTAACATAAACCCAAATTTTTTACTTGATTAATTATTTGCATTGAATGGTGAAGGGAAATCAAATCCATTACAATAAATTAATTTATTGGAAAAGGAGGAATAGTGACCTTTGAATTTCTTTCCTTAAAGGTAAAGACTATTAATAATTGGTATCAAGTAAGTGCATCTATCAATAGTAGTATAGTTTTTTGTAAAATGAATATCATTTCCACGAGGACTATAATTACTAATATTAACTATTTCTTTATTATCTAATCGGTATATTCAAATTTAAGAAACTAAGAGAAATTAAACTAAATTACTATTAATGACTAACCTAACAACTAATCAAGACTCAATTAAAGAAATTAATTATGAAAGCAATTAATTCAAAAAATTAACTCTAGATTCAATGACGTATGTAGATCTTATTTCTCCTAAAATTACAAATGCAACTTCTACAAAAGAAAATCTAATTCCATCTCTAATTTCTTTGACTAGAAGAATTTTCTAATAAAATTAATAACTTTTTCAAATCTATTAATTTTAATTTTTAAATTACTTATTAGAATATTTTCTCAAGAGTATAATTAAAGATTGTATTAAAAATAACAAATTCTCATAAAAATATCAATCAAGAAGCTAGGAAAACTTTGTAACTTATCTCTAAGCTTAAAATAACTTTTATCAATTATGCCTAGATCTAATCATATAAGTAATCTCTAAATTTTCTTGTACAATATCAAGTATTAGATCAATACCTTAGAAATATCAATGTAAAACAATTAAAGAACACATAATTGAATTAAAGAAAATAAAGATTTCCATTAGATCTAATAAACTCAGTGTTACATAACCAACCTAGATTTTGCAAAAACTAAATATAATGAAATTACGTGCAATTTATGGCAAAAGAACAATATTGAATTAAATATAATGAAAACACATTAAAAAAAGCCATGAAAAACTAATAAAATCATTTGAATCTTGAATTTTGAAATACGTCACTTTCTTATGTATTTTGCCCTTAGAGTTTCTCTAAAAGTTGTATAAAAAAGCGTGACAAAAAATCACTAAGGAGGCCTTTTTATAATGCTTGCATTTTTTTACTTTTAGTTGTAAGTGACATAGTCATATAATTAATCGTATACTAAAGATTCACTATATCTCAACAAATCTTCTACTATTGACACAACTTGAGACACGATTATGTTACTTTCTATATGCTACTTTATTTAACTTAAAAATCTTCTTTACATTGAGTAAAACTTATTTTTATTTTCTTATTTTCTTCCAAAGAACGTTTTAAAACCTAAAAATTAAGATTTTACTCAATTAAGTATCATTTTCTTAAAATAACCATAATTTCAGGGAAAATCACTATATCTAATATAATCAATTGAAAGTCTATCAAACTTTCCCACACATAAGAATTTGCTTATCCTCAAGCAAATAAATCGAAGAAAAATCGGGATAAGAAATCATTAATTAAAGTAATCACTACTTAAGAGACCAGCAAAAAATTAACACTTAATTTAGAAATCAATTCAAAAGATCAACTCGCAAATTTTCACTTAAAATTCTTTAACAACTTCCTTATATTTAATCTCTTTACAATGCTTAGGAAATAGAAAATACTAGAGTTCACAAGCTAATTTATGTAAATTAAAGTTTGCCTAAATCATTTAATCAAGGATTCATAAACTCAAAATTAAATTTAACATCTTGCCAACTAAAAAAGAGTCATAAAAAATTTTAACCCACTTAGCTAAAATGTATACAATTGTTTCTTTAATCTCACTAAGCATTATAATTTAAAGTAAACACATGTTACATCCATTTATCTTCTTATCACACACCTAGTGTATCTTTTTGTTGGAAGGCTTCAATTGAACTTCATTTATTTCATTCATGCACAATTTATTTATTTAATTGGAGTCCATTGGCAATAGAATTCAAACCTTGCTTTTCTAAGGGATCAAGGCGAATCCATACCAACTTATCATCACATCAACAATAGAAAAAAACCTTACTTTTCTGAGGGATCAAGGCCGATCCTTACGAACATAATCACTTTATTTCATTTCGTTTCTTTCTCTCTTTTTTCTTTTAGCCTCCAACTAATTTGATTTTTCAGGGAATTTCGAAAGACAAATTTCATTACTTATTTACTAAGAATTATATAGCTCTAAAAACTTCCAAGAGAAAAGTATATACTAAAGCAAATTTGAAAATAATGATGACTAACTCTCGACTAGTGATATTCCTTTGATCCTAAGTCCTAAAACCCAAGTTAAATAACCTATAACTTTGCTCTACATAGATTTCACTAATCAACCTTAGCATCATGTGAATTAATCATCAAAGATCAAGTATCAAATATTCAATAGAATCTATTGGAAGTCATCAAATTCTCACATGGTTGAAAGTTAACCAAATATTGGGTTAAATGTATAAAAATCGGTCTCCTAAACAATAATAATTTATATATCCCCTTCCTAACACTTAAAACTATACATTTTCCTCAATGTACAAACTAAGTATTTCAAAATGAAAAGTATAAATGCACACATTCATGGGATAAGAAAATATGAAAGTGGAAAAGAAACTAACACTTTCCTTAAATTCAATTTACAAACATATAAACTACGAAGTCTAGAATTCTTCTTTCTAAGCGCAAATCTACACAAGCTTCATATTTTTACGACCAAGACCAAGAAATGCAACTTAATAAACACAAACAAAGAAAAGAAAATAAAAGCAAACAAAATAAAAGAAAAACATGAAACAGAAAAATAGAGAAATAGTCCAACCTTAAACAAAGTCTAAAAATAGTCAAGTACAAACTAAAAAAGAAAGACAATAAATAGCCATCTCAACTCCTCAATCCTCCCAATCGATGGCATCATCCATGATCTCGTCCTCATCATCATATTCTTCCTCTTACTCTTCATCTTCATCTTCTTCATCAACTTGCTAACTAAAACTTTCACCATTTACTTCCTCCTTAGCTTCTTCTTCACCTTCTTCCTCATTCTCTTCCTCCTCTTCCACTTCATCCTCTTGCGCTTCTTCACTAGAAATAGAAGTAGGGGGTAATAAAAACACATAAGGTAACTTCAGTTCATTTAATTAGGTAATATTACTAGAAAACCTTATCATCTTATTTTCCTTGACAATCAATTGATCAAACCTATCATTCATTATCTTCTTGATTTCATCCTGCCTTATCATCATGGTTTGCAAAATATCCTCAATTCTGTCTAATTGAGTGGTTGATCTATGACTCAAACTAGCACCTCATACCCTCTCATCATCATCAAAATGCATTCTCATATGCTTATATGTATCTCTCCTTAAAGGCTTTGTGGTAGGAATCAACTCCTCAAACTAGTCATACACAACTAAGTTAGAGGACTATAAGGACTCACACAAAGAATACTAACTAGAAACCCCATTCAGGACGAGGATTTCTATCTTGACCTCAACCTTTCACATTTCTACAAACACGAATACTAAACTCTAATAAGGAATGATATAGTTCCTAAGCTACCAAGCAGACGTACCCACTTTCTAAGCAACTATACACATTGCCGACCTCATACCATGATCTAGGTAACTCCCAAGCTAACCAGTGTCAAACCCTTGTCCGAGTTAAGCTGCCTAGATACATGACTTGGAGAGGACCAGGATATCCTTCAATTCCTAAGCTCTAACTTGAAACAAACTAGGTCAACCCTGACTGTTGACTCTTTTCTAACCTCATCCGAACTGTACTTTACTAATGTTAAGCTACCTTAAGGATTACTTTAGTAAAACTAATCATGCTCTAAACCACTACCGACCATTTGACATATGTTATCTAGCTCATTATTCTAGAATGATTATTTATTTTTTCGTACAGTGCGTTATTAGCCGTTTTTACCCTTTTAAGAATGTTTTTTGGAATCTTTTGTACATTATCTACTTTGTCTTTTTCTTATTTAGTGTAAATCTTAGTTAAGGTCATATAAATACCTCACTTTCTTGTATGTAGACAACACATTACATTATTGATTATCATAAGTTTTCCTTTTAAGTAACCTTAGTGTTCCCAATCTCTCTTAACTCTTATTTATTCTATTTAGCAAAGAATAGTGATGAGTAATCCTAATTCGACATTCGTAAGTCATATCAAGTACTTAGATTAGGCTAAGTAAGATCAATTAGTGTATTATATCTGATTGGTAACTACTCAAATTTGCTAACCCCTTTTATTTTTTCTCGTTCTCATTTGTTGTGGTGCTTCTCTATGCGTACGACCTTAAAGGTACATTAGCTTCATTGGTATTAAAGTAAGGTTCTGAGAGAGTATGTGTAAAGTTGTAACGAAGTTTTGTTCGTGTTTGCTATTAACAGCTGTTGTGTTCTTTCTATAGATACTATAGTGTCTTCGAGTGAAGTTAGTTTTGTAGTATGGACTATATAGTGGTAAGTATAATTCCTGTTGTTACTTTGTTTTTCATTGCAAAAACAGAGCAAGTTCATTTCTATAGTATTCATGTGTGTAAGTTGGTAATTGAAGCTATTAGAGCGTATTAGTAAGATTCTAGGTAGTAAGTAGAAGTGTTTGTTTAGGTATTGTGTTTTCAACCTATTAGAGAAGTATTATCCTATGTCAGATTCAAGTGTTCATGGTGTTATTGGTGACCTGAGTAGTGGTGCTCATGTTAGTCGAGGTCAAAATGATAGCAATACTCCTAGGTTAGTCGATAATAAGCTTGACAAACTCATTAATCTTATTGAGAGTTTGGTTACTACGATGTAAGCCAACAAACAGCAACCGTAAGGAGTACTTCATCATAACCCACTTAAGAACATTCCTGAGAGACAATATGGCTAAGGTGGCCAAGCTAATCACCTAATTCAACCCTGATATCAGGCAAGTGCACCTATCAGTTTTAATATAGCGGATATGAGTCCAAGTCGATTCTTCAGAGACTTCGAGTATTAATATTAACCTTAGCTCTATTATCTAACCAGAAAATTATGAAGGGTTGAATTAATTAAAAATACTAAAATTAACAAACTAACCTAATTATGAGACTTGATTAAGCAATTTAGAAAGCAATAAAACTAAGAACGACTTCAAGAAAGCAAACAACGTATTTAGGAATTATTTCCCCTAGTGTTTAACATGTGACCGCTTAAAATATATTTAATTCAATTTCTATAATTCTTGACCGGAGGGATTCACAATTAAAGTTAATACATTTCTCAAACATATTAACCCTAATCCTAAATTATTTACCGGAATCTCTTCACTTAGTAATATAATTTAGAATCGCATTAATGTATAATGAATTCCCACATAAAATAGCAACTGTCCGAAAGAAATATGTATCTTATCTCTAAGTATACATGTAATTCTCTCCACTTATGTAAAGATCTAATTACACATGTAATTTCTCAATCATCATGCATAATATTATAGATTGATACTCTAGAAATATTAATTAACAATTAAATAACATAATTGAATCAAGAAAAGATGGAAACTTTATTGAAAATTATCAATCAATCTAATAGTCACATGAAACCTTAGGTTCCATAAGATTAAATACACGAACCTTAAGCTATCATAATGAAACTAAAAACGAATCCCAATAAAACCAATAAATAAAACATGAAAAAACCCCTTTTGTTGATGATAAATCTCTTTAATCTTGAAGTTTGGTATTGCTTTCGCTTTTTTCCTCTCCTTCTTTTCAAGTCTCTTCACTTCTCGAGTGTCTCCCTCTTCTGTGCGAAACCCTAGTATGTCCTTTTATAATGTATTGTAAAGTTTCTGTTTTTGTCACCAAACACGGCTTGGGATATAGTTGTGTCCCCAGGTCGTATAACTTTCTGACCTTAGCAAATTTTTCTAGATGGACAGAGCTTAGGAACATAGTTGTGTCCCAGATTGTGTAACTTCATAACTCATTCATTTGAACTCCAAATTAAGTAAAACTTGATTCCTTTTCTTCGTTTTCGATCCAAGAACACGTTCAAACCTTGAAATCAAAATTTTACTCAATTAAGTATCAATTTCTTTAAAGAAAACCAAAGATGTAAGGGAAATACTATAAAATCACCATGTGAAAATATGTTTAAAATAAGAGTTATCAAACTTCCCTACACCTAAGCATTTGCTTGTCCTCAAACAAATAAATCAAAACAAAACTTTCGGGACAAGAAACGCTAAACAAAATTTATCACTATTTAGGAAACTGATGAATGAATACACTTAACCTGTAGAAAAGTAAGAAAATCATTCTCAACTAACTTACAATAATAAAGTCAATCAATTTCACCCTTAATAATGTCATAATTTCACCTAATCATATTCGAATGCTCTAACAATACTTAATACTAGAGTTTACTAGTTAATCTATGAAAATTAAAGTTTACCCGAGTCATTTAACCAAGGATTTTTAAACTAAAAATTGGATTTAACATCTCGCCAATCGGGAAAGAATTATAAAAATTTTGTCTATTTGACTAAAGTGTATACAATTCTCTCTTCCATCTTACCAAGCGCCATAATCTAAAACAAACACATTTTACATCCACTCATTCTCTGATCATCACCTTAGTTCATGCTTTTGTTGGGAGGTCTTTTAAATTTACTTTATTTAAGCACAATTGTGTTGGTAGAGGGAAAAAATCTCGCTCTTCTAACGGACCAAGACCGATCTATACCAACTTATCCCTTATATTGATAACGGGAAAGAACCTTGCTCTTTTAATGGACCAAGGTTGATCTATATCAATTTTTTCATTAGTATTGGCATTGAGACTCAATCTCGCTCTTCTAATGGATCAAGACGAATCCTTACCAATTTTTCTATTCATACACTTGTTATTACTTTTGACCTCTAATCATTGTGATTTTTCAAGGGTTTCTCAAAAGAAGAATTTCATTTGTTTGTTTGCTAAAAATTATAGGGCTCTAAAAATTTCTAAGAGAAAGGTATACATAAAAGTAAATTTAAAAATAATCATGACTAACTCTTAACTAGTGATGTTGCTCCAATCTCAAGTCTTAGAGTTCCAAGCTAAATAACTCGTAACTTTGCCCTCTACAGATTTGACTAATCAATTCTAGTAAAGTATAATAAGATCAATAATGATCTAGATGACATAGTTGATTTGGCCCAACACTTGTTATTTACCTATTGCAAGTTAACTAAAAAATTAATTAGGTCAAATGTGAATAATTGATCTCCTAAACAGTAACAAATTCATATATATCCCTTCCCCACACTTAATAACGTACATTGTTCCCAATGTACGACTAAGAAAGCATAACAGCAAGATATGAAACAAGAAAAATCATCATAGGGAAAAAGGAAATATACCAATCGAAAATAAAGTGAAGAAGTTCATAACGAGAAAGCATCATCATGACATGTCCGATTTCACATGCCTTGGCCAACGAAAAACAACAAAAAAAAAAAAATGAACTAAGAAGAGAGATCAGAATCCGTCTCTCCATCATCCTCATCAGATGGTGCCTCTACCATGGTTTCATCATCGTCTTTTTCACTGCCCTCAACATCCTCTTCATTACCCCCAGCTGCCTTTTCCTCACCACCCTCATCGTCCTCTTCCTCACCACCCTCATCGTCCTCTTCCTCACTCTCACTATCCTCATCGTGTGCATCCGACTCTTTCATTTTGAGAAATTTTTTCATTTTATCTTGGTGGATATGAAGTTTATCTACACTTTCTCGGATATAACGAACCTTAGACATCAACATATCAAATTTGTTTTCAAAGCTTGCTGAAGACGTCTGGCCTCGAGATGTGCTGTGTGAGTGTCAACCTTGACATCTTATTGGTAAAAGGTTTACGAGTTAGAATGAGTTAAGTCGCATAGGAGTGACTTGATTGACTAAGGTAAGCGAGGGCTAAATGACAACCTTAGTTCTCATGGCCTGCATGAGTAAGGTGATGTAGGGGCCACAACAAATATGCCATTTCTTCCGTGTAGTGGTGGCTTGGTGGCTAAAAAGTTCAGCTAGCTCGATGGCGAGATTGATGGGATGTTTGTGAATAACACTGTACAAATAGAGGCAATCTTTGTTAGAAACCATACTAGTACTGAGGCTTCGGCTAGTCAATGTATGCATAAAGAGCCAATGAAGAACACGATATTCAGGCTTGACCAATTGAGAAGCCTTGCTCTTTGCTAGGTCATACGTATCACCAACAGTAATTTCGTTCCAAAACATCCCTGGTGTTACTCTACATGGAAAACAACATGAGAGACGTTGGAACTCTTCTGTCCGTGTATATCTATCTTCATAAAGACCGAGATATCTGCCCAATTGAGCTATTGTCATGTGGAAAGAGTGGCCACTCAAAGTGAAATGGAGTTTGCGTTTGGGGCCCATGCCACTAACACTCTCTTTATCAAGTTTATATGTGCATAAAAACTTCAATGTCAGCTCTTTATAAATTGAAGCTTCAAGAGATAAAAATCGCTCCCAGATGGTTCCATCCAGGAGCTCCTTCATTTCCGTTGTGAGCTCCAATTGAACGAGAACATCCTAATCCAAACGAAGGGTGTCGCTAAAAGGCTTGTTCTTAAGTAAATTATAGCGTTACGACTGGTATTCTTCTTTGAATTGAAGCATTGGGTACTCCATCGGAAGGAGAGTGCCTAATGGTTCAACAATTGCATCTTCTTGCGATGAAGATGATGCTGCATATTTGGATTTTCGTCGAATGGTAAGCTTTGTGCGATTTACCATTGAATACCTGAGAAGAAACACCAAACCAAATAAAAAACGCGCATCTTTACCACACGTAGTTCAAATGAAGATAGAGGGAGAAAGGATTAACAGTGAAGAATATTGAAATAATTCTCATTGGGACATTTAAACAAACATGTAGAGTGCATCCACAAAACTAGTTGGGGTAAAAGAAATAGCTAGCAAATGCATTCAACTAATTATACAATAGACCCACTACATTACAATTAGCTTGAAAAGTAGGCATCCCAACACATCAAAGACGCTAAATGACCCAAAATTACTCTCACAATGCTAACCCTAACTGGCATAATGGAATAATGATTGGCAAATTAGCAAACAAAATTCGGAATTGAGAGATCATACATGAATATCTAACCAGAAGAGGCATCATAAAGGCATTAAAATCAAGCAATACAAGGCAATTGTGTATGTCTAACATGAAAGAATAAAAACGAAGTAAACTGACAGACAAAATGCATGTACCAATTCCCAAAAGTCCTAAATGTCGGGTAGTTAAACCTACCTAAACAATGAGGAAGATAAAGCATAAACAATGAGGAGAACTTACTTGGACTAGGAATTGTGATGTCAGGAATTGTGAAGAGAAGATGGAGAGAAGAGAGAATATGAAATGAATATTTGTTGAGGTTTGTGAGTGTTTAGGAGAGTATGTGTATGTTTTAATGAATTGTGTAGGGCGTGTGCTAAGTCGTGTGGGTGCTGGGCGGATACAGGCTGAGATACGACCGTGTCCTACGCCCGTATAACTTTCTGTGTTTGAGCATGAATTCTGGACCCACACGGGCTGGGACATAACTGTGTCTCACACCCGTGTAACTTTTTGTTTGCGCAGCATATGGCTGGGCAGACACGGGCTGGGACACAACCGTGTCCCGTGCCCATGTAACTTTCTGTGGGTGTAGCATAAGGTTGGGCGCACACGGGCTAGGATACGACCGTGTCCCACGCCCGTGTAACTTTCTATGGGTGTTAGTTCATTGGAGGGGTCTGGATGGACACGGGCTGGGACACGACCGTGTCCCATGTCCGTGTAACTTTTTGTTCTCTTTTTTTTTTACCTAAATTCATGAATTTAGAAATACAAGAAACTTAAAAAAAAAAGTACTTAAACTAGAAAAATAAGACAATGAAAACTAAAGAGAGAAAAAAATATGAAACTAAAAGGGAAAAGCCTATGACTAAAATTGAAACAGATAAAAGAAGCAAAGCAAAGCTAGATAAAAGAAAAATAAAATGGATTAAACTTAAAGAACTAAAGTGTAAGCAAAGTTAGACATGGGTTGCCTCTCAAGAAGTGCTATAGTTAACGTCGATAGCTCGATGGGATACGTCTTCTCATGATAGTTCTGTCGGGTGGAGATAAAACTCCTCTCGTCTAATATGCTCCAAGTTTCCACTCAAGTATAACTTCAATCGTTGCTCATTTACCTTGAATGTGCCTTTCTCCAAGTGTGTAACTTCAACAGTTCCATACAGGAAAACTTGTGTAATTATAAATGGTCCAGACTACCTAGATTTCAACTTAGCTGGGAATAAATGTAGGCGGGAATTATACAAAAGGACATGATCGCCTTCTTTAAATTGTCGACCTTGTTTGATTCGCTGATCATGGTACTTTTTGGCTCTTTCTTTGTATAATTTGGAGTTTTCGTATGCTTTCGCTCGCCATTCCTTTAGCTCATTCAAT
This sequence comes from Lumnitzera littorea, assembly GCA_024138015.1. NCBI lineage: Eukaryota > Viridiplantae > Streptophyta > Magnoliopsida > Myrtales > Combretaceae > Lumnitzera > Lumnitzera littorea. The sequence goes on along the minus strand of JAMXBB010000001.1, from coordinate 88,619,094 downwards.
TGAAGTTTCCTATGAGAACCTGCACGCTCAAAATCAACATTAGCACTCTTAATTGCTCAATAAGCCTTATGTTCAATCTTTACCGGTAAATGACAAGCCTTCCCATATACAAGTTGGTAAGGTGTGGTCCCTAGTGGGGTTTTGTAAGCGGTTCTATATGCTCATAGAGCATCATCCAACTTTTCTGGCCAATCTCTCCGATGATACTTTACGATTTTTTCAAGAATTCGCTTAAGATCGCGATTAGCAACTTCCACTTGGCCTCTACTTTGGGGGTGGTACGGGGTGGCTATTCTATGTGTAACGCCATAACGCTTCAACACTTGGTCGAGTTGGGCATTACAAAAGTAGGTTCCCCTATCACTTATAATTGTCCTAAGGGTGCCAAATCGAGAAAATAAGCCTTTCAAAAAATTTTTTACTTCCCTAGCATCATTAGTAGGTAGGGCTTTAGCTTCTACCCACTTAGAGACGTAGTCAATAGCTATTAGGATATATTTATTTCCATTAGAGTTCGGGAAAAGACCCATGAAATTGATCCTCTACACATCGAATACCTCAACCTCGATGATGGGGTTTTGTGGCATTTCATCCCTACGGGATATATTCCCCACTCGTTGACAACGATCACAAATCTCAACGTATTTCTGGGCATCTTTGAATAAGGTAAGCCAATAAAATCCAACCTCTAGGACCTTATAAGTTGTCCTATTGGCATCATGATGCCCACCCGTAGGCTCCGAATGACAGTGGCTCAAAATTCTCCATCCTTCGAAGTGTAGATCACACATTCGAATAATATGATTTGCACATACTTTAAACAGGTAAGGATCATCCTAAAAATAATGTTTCACATCAGAAAAAAATTTCTTCTTTTACCGGTGTGGAAGTCCCTTCGGTATAATCCTAGCAGCTAAAAAATTAGCGATATCCACGAACCAAGGAATTTCCATATCACTTACCTGGGTGATGGCATAGAGTCGCTCCTTAGGGAATTCATCTTTGATCTCATTCTCGTCGAGCATTTCCAAGTTTGGATTCTTCAATCGAGATAGATGATCTGCTGCTAAATTTTCAGTGCCTTTTTTATCTTTGATCTCCACATCAAACTCTTGTAGCAACAAGATCCACCTAATCAGTCTTGGCTTTGCATCTGGTTCTGCTTACAAGTACCTAAGGGCAGAATGATCAGTGTAAACAATCACTTTAGATAGAAGCAAATAAGAGCGAAACATATCAAAGGCAAAAACAATTGCTAGCAACTCTTTTTCTGTAGTTGTGTAGTTCTCCTAAGCATTAGTAAGAGTTTTACTAGCATAGTGAATTGGTTGAAAGTGCTTGTCCTGCATTTGCCCCAGCATTGCCCCTGCTGCATGATCACTTGCATCACACATAAGTTCAAAAGGAAGTGCCCAATCAGGTACTACTATGATTAGAGCATTGGTAAGTTTCTCTTTAAGGATATTGAAAGCTTTCAAACACTTATGAGAGAAAACATAAGGCACATCCTTCTCTAACAACTTAGTCAAAGGGCAGGCAATTTTCGAGAAGTCCTTAATAAATTGTCTATAAAAACCTGCATGTCCTAAAAAGCTTCTTATGGCCTTAATCAATGTTAGAGATGGGAGTCTTGCAATCGCATCTACTTTGGCAGTATCTACCTCAATATGAGATCTTATGGCCTAGCACAATACCCTCTTGTACCATGAAGTGGCACTTCTCCCAGTTCAGGACAAGATTGCTCTCTTCACACTTGGTAAGTACCCTGTCCAAATTATTCAAATAATGGTCAAATGAGTTGCCAAAAACTGAAAAATCATCCATAAATACCTCCATTATGTCCTCAATCAAATCATAAAAAATAGCTAACATGCATCGTTGGAATGTAGCAAGTGCATTGCAAAGACCAAAAGGCATTCTGCGGTAAGCAAAGGTGCCATAAGGACAAGTGAAAGTGGTCTTCTCTTGATGTTCCGGTGTAATAGGTATCTAAAAATAACTAGATAAGCCATCTAGAAAACAATAAAACATATGTCCAGCTAGTCGTTTTATCATTTGATCAATAAAAGGTAAGGGGAAATGGTCCTTACATGTAGCATCATTTAACTTTTGATAATCGATACATACACGCCAACCTGTTACCGTTCTCATTGGGATCAATTCATTCTTTTAATTAGGAACTACTGTCATCCCACTTTTTTTTGGAACAACTTGCACTGGACTCACCCATGAGCTATCAGAGATAGGACATATCATACCTACATTAAGGAGTTTGACAACCTCCTTTTTGACTACCTCTTTCATGTTTGGATTCAAGCGTCTTTGGGGCTGTACAATCGACTTGTGGTCTTCTTCTATTAAAATCTTATGAGTACAAAAGGAGGGATTGATACCTCGAATATCAGATATTTTCCAAGCAATGGCCTTCTTATGCTCCTTGAGTACTTTCAGTAACCTTTCTCTCTGTTCTTCTTCTAAATTAGATGCTATAATTACCGATAATTTGGAGTCCTTCTCTAAGAAGGCATATTCCAAGTAATTAGGTAATTGCTTTAACTCCAATACTGGTGGCTCCTCAATCGAAGGTTTTAACTGTGCTTTCTTCCTCTTTTCAAACTCTTCAAACCCTTTCTCAATAGAGGTAGGTTTATTTGCCTCCAGTTGGGCTACCACTTCGGATTTGACAGGATCTTCCAAAGCTTCTTCCATGCCTAATTGCAAGCAACTCTCCAACGAATCCTTAAGAAGAACTTCCTGCATATAACTTGAAACAAAAGTGTCAGTAACATCCAAAAGGTAGCAAGTATCATCCTGATCGACAGACTTTTTCATAGCTTCCGAAATTTTAAACATGATCTCTTCATCTCTTACTCGAAAAATAAGCTTGCCATCACTAACATCAATGATAGCCCTAGCGGTAGCTAAGAATGGTCTACCTAGGATAAGGGGCAACTCAAAATCTTTATCTATATCCAATATCACAAAGTCAACTGGAAAAATAAATTTACCCACTTGGACTAATATATCCTCAATAATGCCTCTAGGATACGTCACAAATCTGTCAGCTAATTGCAAGCTTATGCGTGTAGGCTTAGGTTCCCCTAATCCTAGTTTCTTAAAAAATTTATAAGGCATTAAATTGATGCTAGCACCCAAATCAGCTAAAGCTTTATCAATTAATAAGTTACTAATATGACAAGGAATTGTAAAACTTCCTGGGTCTTTTAGCTTCTTGGGTAACTTGTTTTGCACGATCGCTGAACACTTTTTATCCAAGATGACTGTAGAAAGCTCCTCAAGCTTCCTCTTATTGGATAACAAATCTTTTAAGAACTTAGCGTACTTTGGCATCTGTGATAAGGCATCAATGAGAGGTAAGTTAATATGCAGTTGTTTAAAGAGGTCAAGGAACTTACTGAATTGTTGGTCATTGCGATCTTGCTTGAGTCTTTAGGGATATGGGATAGGTGGTTGATATTCCTTCGCCTTAGATGACTCTACGTCTTCCGTTGCTTTCATCCCCTCCTTGCTCTTACTAGTCTCCTTGCTAACCTTCCTCTCAGCATGCAACTCCTTCCCACTTCGAAGTGTCACCACCTTGACATGTTCCTTTGGATTGGGTTCTGTATTCCCTAGTAGCGTTCCCTGTGGTCTTTTAGAGATTAGCTTCGCAAGTTGACCAATTTGGTTCTTAAGGTTGCGATTTGGAGCCTCTTGATTCCTCAATGATGATTCAATATTAGATAAGTGAGCCTTATTGCCTTAAATATATTTTGTAAGAAGTTTTTCCATACTGGACTTCTTTTCTTGAGGAAAAGGATGTGGGAATGGTCTTTGAAATCCAGGTAGGCTAAAGTTGGTCTTTTGCTGGCCTTGGTTTTGATTTCCTCATGAGAAATTGGGGTGATTCCTCCATCCGGGATTATAAGTGTTGCTGTAAGGGTTATTTTGTTGCTTGGGTGGATTTCCTAGATAATCTACCTATTCTAGTTGTTCTTATGCTCCATAACCCTGCATACCAAAGTCACTTACATCCAATTGTACTTGTTGAGGGCCAACAGAGAGTACATCAATTTTTTTACTCAAAAGGTCCACCTTGGCTGCCAGAGCAGTGGTCAAGTCCACATCATAAATTTCCATAACCTTTTGCTTGGCTCTAGTGCTTTTCCATTGATAATTGTTCATCGTTATTCCTTCAATCAGGTTTTGTGCTTGCTCAGGTGTCTTTATGTTCAAAGTACCTCCTACAGATGCATCACTCATCTATCTCGTAGATAAATTGAGACCATTATAGAAGGTCTGAATCTGCATCCATAGTGTGAGGCCATGATATGGGCACCTCCTGAGTAAGTCCTTGAACCGCTCCCAAGTGTCATATAAAGTCTCCACTTCCAATTGGGCAAAACAAGAGATGTCATTCCAAAGTTTAGTGGTCTTCGCAAGTGGGAAATACTTCTCCAAAAATTTCTCTACCAATTCATTCCAAGTTGTGATTGAATTTCGTGGTAGAGAGTTCAACCACTGTTTTGCTTCACCCCTCAAGGAAAAAGGAAATAGCCGCAGTCGGATGGCATCATCCGTGGCTCCATTGATTTTAAATGTATCATAAATCTCTAGAAAGCTAGAGATGTGGGCATTAGGATCTTCATCTTGGAGACCATCAAACTGAACATATTGTTGCACCATTTATATGATGTTAGGTGCAATTTGGAAGTTATTAGCCGTGACAGTTGACCTTGCGATACTAGAGTCAGCTCCAATAAGTGTAGGCCTTGAGTAGTTGAACATGGTCTGATTTGCTTCATTACCATTATTAGCCATATGTGGTGGATCTTCTTGATTGATGAATTTAGTGTTGGCCTCTTCACCCTCTTCCTTGATCTCAACGATTGAATCATCTTCTATGGTAGCCATAGTTTGTCTAGGTTGCAATCTCAAATTTTGAAGGACAGTTCTCTCAATTTCAGGATTAAGTTCTACCAAATCTTCTAGGTTGCTTCGGGTCATGTACTACAAGGGCAAGAAGTACAGAATCAATTGTAGCTTTAGGTAATAAAAATAAACAATGAAAATAAAAGAAAGAAAAAAAATGGTCAAAGTAATAAAGCAACTAATGTTCTTAATATCGAAAATCCCTAGCAACGGTGCCAAAAACTTGATATCAGGCAAGTGCACCTATCAGTTTTAATATAGCGGATGTGAGTCCGAGTCGATCCCTCAAAGACTTCGAGTACTAATATTAACCTTAGCTCTATTATCTAATCGGAAAATTATGAAGGGTTGAATTAATTAAAAATACTAAAATTAACAAACTAACCTAATTGTGAGACTTGATTAAGCAATTTAGAAAGCGATAAAACTAAGAACGACTTCAAGAAAGCAAACAACGTATTTAGGAATTATTTCCCTTAGTGTTTAACATGTGACTGCTTAAAATATATTCAATTCAATTTCTATAATTCTTGACCGGAGGGATTCACAATTAAAGTTAATACCTTTCTCAAGCATATTAACCCTAATCCTAAATTATTTACCGTAATCTCTTCACTTAGTAATATAATTTAGAATCGCATTAATGTATAATGAATTCCCACATAAAATAGCAACTGTCCAGAAGAAATATGTATCTTATCTCTAAGTATACATGTAATTCTCTCCAATTATGTAAAGATCTAATTACACATGTAATTTCTCAATCATCATGTATAATATCATAGATTGATACTCTAGAAATATCAATTAACAATTAAATAACATAATTGAATCAAGAAAAGATAAAAACTTTATTGAAAATTATCAATCAATCTAATAGTCACATAAAACCCTAGGTTCCATAATATTAAATACACGAACCTTAAGCTATCATAATGAAACTAAAAACGAATCCCAATAAAACCAATAAATAAAACATGAAAAATTTTGTTGATGATAAATCTCTTCAATCTCGAAGTTTGGTGTTGTTTTCGCCTTTTTCCTCTCCTTCTCTTCAAGTCTCTTTACTTCTTGAGTGTCCCCCTCTTCTGTGCGAAACCCTAGTATGTCCTTTTATAATGTATTGTAAGGTTTCTGTTTTCATCACCAGATACGGCTTGGGACACAGTCGTATCCCCAAGTTGTGTAACTTTCTGACCTTGGCAAATTTTCCTAAATAGACACAGCCTAGGGACACAGTTGTGTTTTAGACTGTATAACTTCAAAACTTCATAACTCATTCATTTGAACTCCAAATTAAGTGAAACTTGATTCCTTTTCTTCATTTTTAATCCAAGAACACGTTCAAACCTTAAAATCAAAATTTTACTCAACTAAGTATCAATTTCTTTAAAGAAAACCAAAGATGTAAGAGAAATACTATAAAATCACCATGTGAAAATATGTTTAAAATAAGAGTTATCAGACCCCAGCAAGTTGGAGGAGTGGTAGAGTGAGCTGTTAGAGGAAGGTTGAAGTTAGAAAAGCTTGAAGAGGATGACAAGGAGGTAGATGTAAGGGAATATGGAGAAGAAGAAGCCGAAGTGGAATACTATGAAGCACAAAATTGAGGATGCCAAGCTTCTTGAGGACTTAACAATGTGAAAGTCCAAATCTCAACCTTTAGTAGAAGTAGAGGTGCAAATGAGTATTTAGAGTGGGAAGAGAAGGTGGAGAAAGTATTTAACTATTATGGGTATACAGATATAGTAAAGGTTCGACGTGCTACACCTAAATTTTAAGGATATGTTACCATGTGGTGGAAGAATTTGAATGTGGCTACAACAAGAGATAGAAGATGAGGTGTGAGGACATAGGAGGAGATGAATAGATTATTGAGGGAAAAATTTGTACCTGAGACCTACCTGTAGGACACATTTGCTAAGTTGCAAGAGCTTCGCCAAGGAAGTCGATCTATTAACAACTATGTGAAAGAATTCCAAATGTTGATGATGCTAAGTAGACGTAGAAGAACCTAAAGCTCATACCATATCACGATTCATTTATGGGTTCAAATATGAGATTTACAATATTGTAGAAGTACAAAGATTTTATACACTGGAGGAGGCATTAAGGTGGCACAGAAGGTTGAAAAGTAGAGGAGAAATGCCTTAAGTAAACTTAGGACTAGTTTTTCACAAGCTCTTGCTCTGTGCCGACCTATTCATGCCAAGTTGAGTAGACCCTCCCAAGATGAGGAAAAACATGACCAACCTGATGATAGCCGAGCAGGCTAGAAGAGTTGAGCTGAAGATAAGCCGACCTCGATGACATATGATAAAGGATAAATCTTTAGACAGACTACGAGCAAGGTAAAGTATTTCAAATGCTTGGATTTTTGACACATGACTGCTGAGTATTCGAATCGACATGCTATGGTGCTCTGAGGAGATGTGGTAGATAGCATCGATGAGAGTAAGCTAAAAGAAGAGAAGAATATTAGAAAAGTTGAAGCCAAGGAGGAAGAGGAGACTTGTGTCTATGCCAACTAAAGAATGGTAATGACATTAGTACTAAGACGAGTGTTGAACTCTTTGCCAAGCTTTAAAGAAGACCAAAGAGAAAATTTGTTCCACACTCACCATTAAGGGATAGTTGTGCACCATCATTGTGAATGGAGGGAGTCGTACCAACGTGGTTGACTGTCCCTCATACAGAGGCTAGGACTATTAACCTCTAAGTATCCTTAACTTATGAACTACATTGGTTACATGATAAAGGTACTTTATACGTCATTGAACAAGTATTTGCACCTTTTAGTATTGGGAACGTATATAAGGACGAAGTAGTATATGATGTCATCCTCATGGGAACTTCACATTTGTTACTTAGAAGACCTTGGTTGTTCGATCGACATATTACTCATGACAGATAAAAGAACACCTATGCCTTTGCTAAGGAAGGAAAGAAGATCGTATTACAACCTATGACACTAACTTAGGCGAACGGGACTTATAACCAACTTACTCAAGCTAGCAAAAAGAAGGCCCTAGTAATGAGCTACCGAAAGCTCCAAGCTACTGATGAGGTTAAAGAGCTTATGTTTTTATTAATTAGGAGATTATTAAAGTTGAGAGATCTAGAAGATGTGCCTGATGAGATTCGAAGATTGATTGATGAATTCTCTGACCAGTTCCTTGAAGAGCTACCTAAGGGACTACCTCTAATTCAAGGCATAGAACATTGTATTAATCTAAAGCTAGGCATAACCTTGCTAAACCACCTTGCCTACAGAATGAATCCTGAGTAGGTTACTAAGTTGAAAATGCAAGTGAACGAGCTAATAGAGCAAGGTTATGTAAGGGAGAGTATGAGTCTTTGTGTTGTAGTATCTCTACTCGTCCCAAAGAAGGATGGCCCATAGCGCATGTGCATCAACAGTCAAACAATCACTAGAATTACTATCAAGCATAGATACCCAATACCGAGGCTCGATGACATGCTAAATGAGCTACATGGTGCTCAGATATTTTCGAAGATTGATTGGCAAAGTGGTTATCATCAAATTCTCATGAGACTTTGTGATGAGTAGAAGACTACATTTAAGACCAGGCATGATCTCTATGAGTAGTTAGTTATACCATTTGAACTTACAAATGTGCCAAGCACGTTTTATGTGGCTTAAGAATCATGTGATGTGTCTATTAATTAGAAGATGTGTAGTTGTATGCTTTGATGATAATACAATGCTGACCTAAATAACCATGTTCAACATCTCCGAGTTGTTTTTGACATTCTACGTGCTAAGAAGTTGTATGGGAACCTAAAGAAGTGTATGTTTTGTCAAAGAGAAGTTGTCTTTCTTGGTTATGTAATATCTAAAGATGAAATTTGAGCAGATGAGGAAAAGATCCGATCTGTCTTGGAATGGTTGATACCAATGAGTGTCACCGAAATACGAAGTTTTCATGACCTTCCTTCTTTTTATAAGTGATTCATTAAAAACTTCAGTACAATTATAGCCCTTTTGATCGAGCTAACAAAGAAAAGTGATGGATTTTGATAGAATGATCAAGCTGAGTAAAGCTTCAAGGAGATTAAGGAGAAGCTCAATATTACCCCTATCTTAGCTCCGCCAGATTTAGATAAGCCATTCGAATTGGAATATGACGCATCAAGCATTGGCATTGGTGCATTCTTGATGCAGGAACATCGACTAGTTGCTAACCACAACGAGAAGTTTAGTGGTGCCATACTGAACTATTCTGTGTATGAGAAAGAATTATACTCTCTTTTCCAAGCTCTTACTATTTGGTAACACTATTTATTACCACAAGAGTTTGTGATTTCTACAAACCATAAGTCCTTGAAATATCTTGGAAGTTAGAACAAAATCTTGAAAAGATAAGCAAAATGGTTATAATTTATGGAAGGCTTTTCTTATGTAATTCAGCATAAGAAGGGAAGTACTAACGTGGTTGCCGATGCCCTAACACGTTGACAAACCTTGTTGACTACCCTACAGACGAAATTACTTGGATTTTCCCTTATCACTGAACAATATGCTCGTGACCCATATTTTAGTCCTATTCTTAAATAATGCAAGGAGGAGTTGTAATAAGAGGATATTACATGAAGGATAGTTGCTTATTTAAAGAGAAAAGGCTATGCATCCTGAGCTATTCCACACGTAAGCTATTGGTTAGAGAAGCTCATAGTGGTGGATTATTTTGTCATTTTGGAGAGACCAAAACAGCTGGTTTGTTGAAGAAGAACTTTTACTGGCTTAGTCTAGCCAAGGATGTCCATAAGGTAGTTGGTAATTGTAAAGTATGCAAGAGGGCCAAGGGGAAGAGAGAATCACATAAAGAGTATATGCCCTTACCTATACCAACCTCATCTTGGATTGACCTCAACATAGATTTTGTCCTAAGATTGGCCCGAACATCTAGAGGAAAAGATTCGATCTTTGTTGTTGGATTGCTTTAACAAAATGGTACATTTCATCCCATGCCATTGAACTAATGATGCTTTATATATTATTGATTTGTTTTTGCAAGAAATTGTCTAATTGCATAAAGTGTTGAAGACATTATTTTAGATCGGGATACCAAATTTTTAAGCTATTTCTTGAAGACCCTTTAGACAAGACTTAGAACTAAGCTTGTGTTCAGCTTTAGTAGCCACCCTCAGACAGATGGTCAAATTAAAGTAGTGAATAGGATGCTAAGCAATTTACTCCGAGCTGGTGTAGGAAAGATTTTGAAAGGTTAGGATTTATGTCTACTACTCGTGGAGTTTGCATATAACTAAACTATCTACAGTACCATTGAAAAGACTCCTTTTAAGGTCGTCTATGGCCTCAATCCCACTATTCCCCTAGACTTAATTAGTATCCCCACAGTTGCTGAAGAGAGTTAATTTAGAGTTGCTTGAGCCTAAGAACTAAAAAAGCTACAATAGTTCGTGGCAAAGAAGATCGCCAAGTTCAATAAGAGACAACAAGGGATCAATAGTCGTAGCCGTCGAACTATTTCCTTCAAGCCAAGTAACTTAGTATGGATTCACCTCAGTTAAGAAAGATTTCTACACCTGAGATAGAATAAGCTATCTTCATGAGTTGATGGTCAATTCAAAGTTCTAAAGAAAATAAACCGCAATACCTATTGGATTGAATTACTCAAAAGTTATGGTGTTTCCTCCACTTTCAATATATCTGACTTGATTCCTTACTAATTAGAAGACGACCTAGTAGATATTAGAATATAGCAGTTGCAGGAAACTCCTTTGGATTTGAAGACCAATCCTTCTAACCCTTAAGCAAATGATAGGAATTAACTCCTCGGACCAATCACATGCAATTGAGCTAGAGGACTACAAGGACTCGAATGAAGAATACTAACTCGAAACCCCATTCAGGACAAGGATTCCTATCCTAACCTTAACCTTTCACATTTTTGCTGACCTGAATACCAAACTCTAATAAGGATCGATACAATTCTTGAGACATTGAGCAAATGTGCCCACTTTCCGAGCAACTACATACATTGCTAAGCTCATACCAAGATTCAAGTAGCTCATGAGCTAACTAGCATCAAACCCTTATCTAAGCTAAGCTGCTTAAATACCCAACCTAGAAGGGACGAGAATATCCTTCAATGCCCAAGCTTTGACCCAAACCAAACCAGATTGGCTGTGATTGCAGACCCCTTTTTGACCTCATTTGAATTATACTCTACCAATGCCAAGCCACCTTAAGGATTACTTCAGCAAAACCAACTATGCTCTATACCACCACCTACCATTTGACATGTGTCATTTGGCCCATTGTTCCAGTAGGATTCTTTACTTTTTTGTATAGTATATTATTTACCATTTTTATCCTTTTAAGAATGTTTTAAGAATCTTTTGTATATTTTCCATTTTGTCTTTTCCTTATTTAGTGTAAATACTAGTTGAGGTCATATAAATACCTCACTTCCTTGTACACAGATAATACATTACAGTATTGATTATCATAAGTTTTCCTTTTAAGCAACCTTGGTGTTCGTAATCTCTCTTAATTCTTATCTATTCCTTTTAGCAAAGAGTAATGGTGAGTGACTCTAGTTCGGCTTGTAAGTCATATTTATCGGGTCTTATTTTGTTTTTCCTTAATTTAACTTATATTAAGCCTAGGCCGTTTAATATAAATTACTCGATATTAAATTAAGGAAACATTTTTGTTAAAAAAAACCAACCAATTAAACTAGTAAAAAATGAAATTAGGGTTTTTGGGTGAAAAAACCTTAATTTAGCTATTGATTTGCGAATTTTCTTAAAAAAATAATTTTATAAAATTAATAAAAAAAAAAACTAAGTTTGGGGGCTAACATATTAAAACTAAGTCACTATATAAAAATAAAAAAAAAATCATTTAACAGGCTTTATTTTTTATAATATTTCTAAGAATACTAAGATATATACAAATATGTAAAATATAATTAAAATGAATTTTTTATAACGAATTTTTCAAGAAAAAGGAATTTTTTTTTTTTTTATATACGGTTGCCTCGAAAGTGTTTATATATCCGTTAGTCGAGATTAAACCAATATAGTTCTTTTTAGAAAACATTTAGTGGATGGATTTTTTTAAATTTAAAAATCGAGTCAGATTTACATTTATTTAGCCATTTATTATTTAAAAAAACCTAAAAAGATTTAATTTCACAAATATATTTAAAAAAACCTAACTAATTAAATCTTTTTGAAAAATCTGATTAAGATCTTTTTTTATTTTTTTAAAATCATTATGTGTCAAAATTAATCTTTTATAAATTCTATGTACAAGATATATTAAGATAAGATATGTATCTTCTCCGAAAATACGGATCTCAGAGAAAAGATATGTTTTTTTTTTCAAAAAATATAATTTATAAAAAAAATTCAAATTATTTAAAAAATAGATCAAATGATATGACAATTAAAAAAATAAAAAAACCTACACTAAAGAAAACAAATTAGTAAAATAAGTTAATTAAATAAAAATAATAATTAAAGAAAATAATATATATATTTTTTACCTAAACAAATTGAGTCGTGCATGATCAGCGTATTTGTGTTGTAGATTACGTAAAGTTATGTTAATGTGGGGCATGCGTGAAGTTTTGTTTGTGATCGTCCCAATAGTATGTGTGTAAGTGAAACCAGAGTACAAGCGTATGTGTATATTTAACCAGTGTATATGTCCTCTTTGACCATGGACTATATGTGTATGTATCCTTTGACCATGCTATATGTGTCAGTGAGGGGGCTGTATGTTTGTCAGATGTGTGGGTGTGTATGTTTGTGTTGATTCAGTGAACTGTGTGGGGTCGTGAGAGTCAAAATGTGTGTATAAGTGTAGGACGGTGTGGGGACGTATCAGTCAAGTGATGAGGGGCAATGTGTGCTTGCGTGTTAGTGAGCTGTGAGTGGTTAGTGCAGTAGTGTATGGCGTATATGATATTGTGTGTATGTGTTTGGTGTGAGGGAGAGTGTGTTAATGCATGGTTGAGGCAGTGTTCTGTGGTCTTGTGTAGTAGTGAAGTGATCAAGTGTGAGGGAGTGTGTACAATCGAGTGACATGCAGCAAGTGATTAGTGTGGGTGAATGTAAAAAACGTAGGCTGTGTGGTGATGAGTTATATTACATGTTGAGGATTGTGGAAAATGTAGTCAAACTTCATTGCTGAATTCCTATCTATAAGCCATACGTTTGAATCTTTTGAACATTTTTAGATATAGATTTAATATCAACAAACCCTAAATACGATAACAAATCTTAGATAGGGAAGATGAGATTTAGATTATTTAAAGATTCAACTTAATTTCTAAAAACTCTATTTTAATTTGGGCTTTTTATCTTTTGAGCCTAACTCAGTTCAACTTAATTTAGCCCAATAACCTATTTAATAAATCATAAGTTTATTTTAGTCCAATATAAGTTAAATAAAAATCTATTTTATATTGGACTGGATTAAAAAATATTTTAATGAAACTCGATCCTTTAACGACTTAAAATTTATTAAATTGAATGTGCACTGTTATATGATTTGATCCTAAACAACTTGACTCAATTCAACTTAACTCGATACAACTTTAATGCTTTATTTTTTTTATTATTTTTTCAATTATTTTTTTAAATTTATTATTATTATGTAATAATTTATTTTCTTTCTCTTTTTTTTTTCTTTTTTCTTTTTTCTTTTCAAACCTAGCACAATAAAAATACTAAAATAAAAATGACAAAAATGAGGTGTCTATAGCTGCCCCTCTTTGTAGGGAAATTCGATTAGAATTTCGCTACAAAGACAAAAGGGTACCTATTTTTGTTGAATCCTATTTTAAACTGATAGAATAAGGATTATTACCATAAATGGTTAGTAGAGCATTGTCTTATCTTGAATAAGAATACCAACTTAAAAGGTCAACGTAAATAATAAACAGTCTGTCTTGCAATAGACGAGGTGAAGGAATGAGAAACCCGTCTTGAAAGGACGAATCAAAGGAATAGGAAGTCTATTTTGAAAGGATAGCGCAAAGGAATAAGAAGCTCATCTTGAAAGGACTGGGTAAAGAAATAAGAGGGCATATCTTGGAAGGATATGGTTAAAAATTTAAGGCGATTAGAAGGCCCGTCATAAAAGGATGAGGCAAAAAGGAGCCCATCTTAAAAGGACAGGTCAAAAGGTTAAGAGGCATATCTTGAAGGGATAGGGTAAAAGATTTAGGGTGCTTATCTTGAAAGGATAGGGCTAAAGGATTATAGGTGCCTATTTTGAAAGAATCGGGCTGAGAATTAGGGAGCCCATCTTCAAAGGATAGGGCAAAAGATTATAGTGCTCATCTTGAAAGGATAGAGTAAAAGATTAAGGTGCCTATTTTGAAAGAATAGAGCAAAAAACTAGGATGCCCATCTTGAAAGGATATGGCAAAAGATTAGAGGACCTATCTTGAAAGGATAGGAAAAAAAAAAATTAAGGAAGCCCATCTTGAAAGGACGAGGTAAAAAGATTAAGGGACCCGTCTTGAAAGGACATGGCAAAAAGGATGGGAGGCCCGTCTTAAACGAATAAGGCTAAAGGATTAAAGAGCTTATCTTGAAAAGATAGGGCAAAAGATTAAAGGACCTATCTTAAAAAGATAGGGAAAGTGATTAAGAGGCTTGTCTTGAAGGAAGAAGGCAAAAGTAGTTAAAGGGCCCGACTTGAAAGGTCGAGGTAAAAATAAGCATTGTGTAGGAAAACTGATGTTCTTAAAAGAATAATTAGCTTTTCGAAAGGATAGATCTTTTGAAGAAAACAACTTAACAAAAGGGTTTAAAGGCATTGCTAATTGTTTTTTTATCCTTGGATAACTGATGTTTCTTGATGTAGGACGATAAAAGTTCCTATGGTAAAACTTTTTGAACTTTGAATACAAGATAACTAAAATTCTCAAAATTCCTAAGATAGTCTAAGCTCTTAACATGATGACAAAGGTTCCTGAATATTCTTTTCATACGATGCCCGAAGCTCTTGAATATTCTCACATTATAGGATAATCAAAGTTCCTGAACTAAGGATGACGAAGACTCTTGGATTAAATAACCTAAGTTCCTAAGGAAGGATGACTAAGGTTCTTGAATCATTAGATAACCAAAGTTCCTAAGATAAGTATAACTAAAGCACCTGTTAAGATGACTAAAGTTCCAAAAGGATCACTAAGGTTCTTGAAATACCTTTAAGGGATTGTTGAAGTTCCTAATTTGAGGGTAACTAAAGTTCATATTACAAATTCTCAAATTTTTCACTTTTTGAAACTCAAAGGAAAAAGTGTGCTTTTAGTGAAAAAAAAAAAATATTAGTCTTTTTCTTGCTAATAAATAACGAAATTATACCGACTTTGAATATTATAGATAAGCAGTATGCTCATTCTTTTAGCCCATTGGTAATTCATTCTTTATCTTTGATTACTCGTCTATTATGATGATGAAAAAAAACTTCAACTGAACACCTTGTTCTTCTTGTTGTAGGGAATTCCCATTTGATTTTAGGATGAAGTGCTTCCTCGACCCTTAGGACATGCTTGACTTTTGCAGCCATAAGTTTTATACTAAAAAAGGTATCCCAATTATCTAAATTGTTTAGTCAAAGAGGACTTCGTTATACTCTCAAATGGTTTGTTTTTACTCTTGACTATGATTCCAAAAATTATGGTCAGTCTTGTAACCGACATACTTTGATTAATTTGATAGGTCTTTTCCTCAAGGTTGTAACGTAGGCTTTTGGTCATTAGCTTAAACAAAAAAGGACATAGATGTATTTGGACAATTTTGAAAAATTAATATCTCAACTTGGGTCTACGAGTTAAGAACCTTAAAGGGAAAATGCTAGGATAGGCTTGCCTCAATTTCATGAGTAATGATTGTTAAGATAAGTCAATTTCTTCAGTTAAAAGAACTTTGTTAAGGGTGGTATAATAGGTGAGATCACAAAATTAAAGTTTCATTCCTTTTTTATGCTTTGAAGGATATTTAGGGAAAATTTAGGTCCTTAATTTTGAAATTCATGGGTTCAACATTGTTAACTTGGGCCTTAGGCCCTTGAAGAGCTTTTGAGCTATCCTTTGGGATATGATCACCTTACTTTCATTTTCTTCTTTTTTCCTTTTTTTTAATTTTTATCTCTTTTTCTTTTTTCCTTCTTTTTTTTTTTTGTTTTTTCTTCTTTTAGCTTATTTTCAAATGTGATTACCTTTTATGTGTCCGAGTTTCTGCTTAAAGAAATTGATTGCCCTAAAACCATGAGCTTAAAGTGTATACAATCAGTGAAGTAGGGTATGGCTTTAAGGGGAATGTTTGAGAAAGATCAATGGCCTTGCGGTGTTTGAATGAGTGTATAGATTCGAGTGAAATATATAGCTTGAAACTCTTTTTTATTCTAAAGAAATCGAGTTATCAATGATAATTATTGCTCATGAATTGACATGACTGAAGTAAGCACAAGTTAGCTTATCCCTTCTCTCCAAAGCCAATAGCCCTTACCTCCCGATTGCGCTAGTATGAGGTGGTTTTCGATAGGATTAATTTTAAGAAAAATCCCTAAAAGGCTCAAATGGGCCTGCAAGGGATAAAAATGTTTAAGGAATGAAATGAATGCCTATTATCCTTTCAATTTGTGTATCACATGCAAAATAGGCTTCTTTTAAGGTATGAGTCTTATCCTCACTTTCATGTTTCTCAATTCTTAGAGTATTTTAGGGTCAGTGTTTGGGATTAGAGATCGCTGCTTATCATTTTAAATGCTTCAAATAATGAGATACTTTCATTAGTTTGATAATGAAACCTTTTATGTTTTGTTTACCCTTATTTGCCTTAGTCTCATTAGATAAGACTAGGTATTCCATGATGCTCCAACAAGTCACATGCCCCTTTGCCTTAAAAAAATTGCCCTTTTAGACTCAATTAAATGGGTTCTTTAATTGCCCCCTAACCTAAGCTCATTCATAGTAGAGATAAACTTTGTATTCTGTTTTAAGGTTCGAGCGGGTAGGCCAGTTTTTGTGGAGTAAGTGTTCAAGACCTTTTAGACTTGGAAAGGATTAGTGTTGATGGACAAAGCTATGGGTGAAGTTGGTAGGCCATATGTTTAAGGTTTTTTTTTTAGCTTAAAATGGGTTGAAATAGATGGGAAGATCTATGATTTGTGTTTAGGCTTTTATGTCTAAGGGTTTTGAAAAGGTTTGATAGTGGGCTTCTCTTTAAGGGTTGTGTTTAGCTTAGGCTTTTCTTGAGGATAGGCTGCATCTCTACCATTTTCATTTATTAATTTCCAATGTGCTTTCCCCTTTTGCCCCTCAGTATTAGGTTTAACTCATAGGCCACACAGCCTTTTAGGCTTAGAATAATTGAATACCAGGATTAAGTTTAGGCCAGAGTTGTTGTTATCAATTGTCTTAGCTTAACAAATGAATGGCTATGGGATTTAGAAAAATGGACTCAACCACTTAAAAATAATAACTCAAAGTCCATAAAACTCGTACTTGTTAGTAGATTTTTTTTCTTTGAAAAACTTTATTCTAACAAAAAGCGTTTGAAAACACTTATCTAACAAACAGGGTTACCAACATCTCTTAACTTACTGAAATGACTGAAAAAGTTAGAGAATTAATAAAAAAGAGTAGCTATTTTACAAAGTTAACAACCGAGGTAATGACTTATTTACAAGTAAAAATTCTTGAAAATCCCTAAATGATGCTAAAGAGAATCTATGCTATCAATGACTAAATTGCTAACATTGTCTAAAGAAAAGAAAAAGCTTAAAGTGACATGATGAGGACGGCAAAGCTTCAAAGGAAACAACTAGTAATTGAAGGGTTATAATTTTACAAGAAAGGTGTCTAATGTTAAAAATGTTATAATTTAATGTGAGTATGTAAAAAACACATATAATACAATAAATAAAAATGATTAAAGAGAAACAAGCATTAGCAAAAATAAAATCAAATATAAAAAATGCGGTATGCTACACACGTATGTAATGCAATAAGGGTCGACAATTAATAAATTATAGAAATTATTATGACCTTATGGTCGAAAGCTACCCTTATATATAAATAGATCTAAAATAAGATTTAAAAAGAAATGAAACTTATGAATACTTATATATAAGGGTTACTGATTTTTAATTTCCTCTCTATTTTGAAAAAGAACGACGAATAGACCGTAAATTAATCAGGTTTTTCTTATAATTTAAAAATGGCTATTCCTTTTTTAAAAAGAATGATGCAAGAAGGTAAGGTCTATGAGTCTTAGGACTTATGGTTTCAAGGATTTCCAAAGAAAAACCCAGTAGACTACATCAAAACCCAAGTGGGCTCGCTTATTACTGTCAGGTGGAGGTAAAGACCCTAATAACTTGAGGGTTATACAATGACAGCTCGTTCTAAGTTCCTAAGGTAGCTAAGTCCAGCTATATTTAAGCATGCAAATGGTTATTAATGAATAAAACCTCCCCAAATCCTCAATACAGGCCCATTGAGTCGAGTTTTTTTTCTTGAAGCTACATAATTAAAAACGAGTTAATACAACTATAATACAATAAAGAAAAATAATACAAAAAGCTCATCAATTAATTTTTAATTTTTATATGGGAAGGAGTTGCCAATTCTGTTGAGCCATATTTCGTTTTTCTTTAATTTAATTTATATTAAGCCCAGTCTGCTTAATATAAATTACTTGACATTAAATTAAGGAAACATTTTTCTTAAAAAAAAAAGTTTTAAAAAATATTTTTTCTAAAAATTAGAATCACCAATCAATTAAACTGGTAAAAAACAAAATTTGGGTTTATGGGTGGAAAAACCCTAATTTAGCTACTAATTCGCAGATTTTCGTAAAAAAAAAAAAATTAGAAAATCAACTAGAAATATTAAGTTCGATGGCTAGTCTAGTAAGATTAAGTTATCGTGTAAAAATAAAAAAAATCAATTAATGGGCTTTATTTTTTATAATTTTTCTAAGAACACTAAGATATATACAAATATGCAAAATATAACTAAAATGAAATTTTTATTACGAATTTTTCAAGAAAAGAGGGAAAATGTTTTTTTTTTTTTTTTATATACGATTGCCCCGAAAGTGCCTACGTACCTGTTAGTTGGAATTAAACTAACATAGTTCTTTTTAGAGAATATTTAGTGGGTAGATTTTTTAAAATTTGAAAATCGAGTCAGATTTACGTTTATTTAACTATTTATTATTTTTTAAAAAAGAATCTAACAAGATCTAATTTCACGAATCTATTTTAAAAGAACCTAACTAACTAAATTTTTTTGAAAACTCTAGTTAAGATTTTTCTTATTCTTTTAAATCATTACGTATCAAAATTGATCTTTTTTAAATCCTATATGTAAAATATATTAACATAAGATATGTATCTTCTTTCAAGATATGAATCTTGGAGAAAATATACGCCATTTTTCAAAAAATGCAATTTATTGAAAAAATTCAAATTATCTAAAAAATATAGCAAATGATATGACAATTAAAAAAATACAAAACAACTAGCACTAAAAAAAACAAATTAGTAAAATAAGTTAATTAAATAAATAATAATAATTAAAGAAAATAATATATATATTTTTTTACCTGAACGAGTTGAGTTGCGTGTGATTGGCGTGTTTGTGTTGTAGACTGCATGAAGTTGTGTTCGTATGGGGCGTGCGTGAAGTTGTGTTTGTGATCATGCTGATTGTATGTGTGTGTGAGAGAAAATAAAGTGCAAGCGTGTTTGTGTATTTAACTAGTATATGTGTGCTCTTTGACCATGGACTATATGTGCATGTATCCTTTGATTGTGCTGTGTGTGTCGTGAGGGGACTGTGTGTGTTTATCAGATGCGTAGGTGTATGTGTTTATGTTGATCGAATGAGCTGTGTGGGGTCGTGAGAGTCAGAATGTGTGTGTGCAAGTGTAGGACGGTGTAGGGATGTGTTAGTCAGGTGAATGAGGGGCAATGTATGCTTACGTATTAGTGAGTTATGAGTGGTTTGTGCAATAGTGTGTGGCATGTGTATGTGTTTGGCGTGAGGGAGAGTGTGTCAATGCATGGTTAAGGCAGTGTTCAATGGTTTCATGCAACAGTGAAGTGATCAAGTGTAAGGTAGTGTATGCAATTAAGTGATGTGTGGTAAGTGATCAATGTGAGTGAATGTAAAAATGTGGTTTGTGTAGTGATGAGTTATATTACATGTTGAGGATTGTAGAAAATGTGGCTAAACTTCAATGTTGAATTCCTATTTATAAGCTATATGGTTAAATCTTTTGAACCTTTTTAGATATAGATTTAATTTCAACAAACCTTAGATACAATAATAAATCCTAGATACAGAAGATACGATTTAGATTCTTTGAAGATTCGATCTAATTTCTAGAAACCTTATTTTAATTTGGGCTTTTTATCTTTCAGGCTTGACTTAATTCAACTTTATTTACCCCAATAACTCATTTAATAAATCTTAAGTTTATTTTAGCTCAATATAAGTTAGATAAAAATCCACTTTATATCGATTAGACTAAAAAATATTTTAATGGAGCCTGATTATTTAAAGACTTAAAATTTATTAAATTGAATGTATACCATTATTTAATTTGACCCTAAATGACTCGACTCGATATAACTTGACACTTTATTTTTTATTATTTTTTCAATTTTCAATTTTTTTGTTATTATTATTATTTATTTATTCTTTTAATTATTTATTTTCTTTCTCTCTTTTTTTTCTTTTTTTTTTTTCAAACCTGGCTCAATAAAAACACTAAAATAAAAATGACAAAAATGAGGTGTTTATGATATCAAGTGCTTTGATTAGGTTAAGTAAGATCAATTTGTGTGTTATATTTGATTGATAGTTGCCTGGGTTTGCTAACCCCTTTCATTTTCTTTCATTCTTGTTTGTTGTAGTACTTCTCCATGTATACAACCTAGAAAGCGTATTACTTTGTCTCCCTTACCAAATTCCTATCCCTTGAGCTAAGACAATAATATAAAGCCCACAATAGATTTTTTCATGCTCCCTAGTTCTTGTAGCCTGTTTAACTAAGTACACAGCCAATAAAACTGCCATATTCATAGGATACCGTTGTATCATGCTGTACAAGGACAATAACTCAAAAGTGCTCAAGACACTAGTACTCTTCCCATGTCCTGCTATCATATGAGAAATCAACCAATGCACCACTCTATACTTAGGACACTTCATAATGGACGCCTTGTTAGATTTTACAATATATGGATGAGATTGAGTGATTTGCTTTTAGAATTGCGAAGCCAAAACTCTACGAGGTAGGCAATAGGGAGATCATGAAATTCTTAAGTCTAGACATATTCTTTACTATACAATCCCATATAAACTCCAAACTTTGTGATAGTAATATAGTAGGCATAGCCATTAACTCGGAATCTCATTTGCCTCTTAGCCTCATATCGTTCTCCATAGGGCTTCTCTAGTTGTAAAGTGCACAGGAACTCAAGGGTGAGTTCTTGCCAGATTTAGGCCTGAAGTATCAATAGCTTCTCCTAAGGTTCAACAAAGGCCATCGCTTGAACTTACTCTACTAAGTTCAATTGTTCAATCACTCCCCAATCCAAATAAATTGTTTCCCCAAATGTATAATTTTGAAACAACTAAAACCTCTTTTAGGCAATTTCATCTTAAAATTGTAACATGAGATGGATCGGAGGTTTGATAGCCATTAATGGTTGAAGGGAGTGCAGCGTATGTGAGGATGAAGTTGAAGTGATGGATTTATCCTTCCTCTTTACTTGAAGTTTAGCTCTTGGTTTCATCTTCCTATAAAAAAAGAAACAAGTTTTAAGTCAAATTTTTAGTACACAAGAGCTTCCTTACACTTAAACAAAAAGATAGACATAAAATTATAACTAAGTATGGAAAATCAAACACCATAGTCCAATGAGGAATTTTGTCAAACACTTGGTGAGCATGCATGATATAGTTGTTTTCTTGAGAAAAACTCCATGCAATCCTACAACTAATGACACAAGAGTAATTCCTAGCATGCTTAACACGTGATTCTTCAATTGAATGGATCAATAACACTTTTAATTTTGATGAAACCCTAAAACCCTAAGTGCTAAAGTGAGGAAGATAAAGAATAATTCATGTTAATCAAGAAAATCTAACATCTCAAATTGTGAAATCAAACTTCCCACACATGGTATTATGCACTGTAAGTGACACGATTGTATCACAAATTATGTATTTCAAATCCAAAAATGGCGCCTAATTTGAACAATATGGCTGTATCTTCTATGATCCATACTTCATACACTCAAAACATCTGTAAAACTACTTCAATCCCATAAAGAAATTAGAGTAATGCAAAAGCCCTAAGCTAACATCAAGATCAAACGTGCAACAAATCAATTTATCCAAGAAAATTCGCAACAAGCACACTGAGGAAAGAGATCAAGATGCATACCTTATTCTTGGAGTGAGATTGAAGTAAAATTGAAGATGGATGTGGTTTTTGCACAAAATAGTGTTATCTAGGGCGTAGAGGTGTATGTTCTCATGTAGAGAAAAAAAGATGAGAGCGAGAGTTTTGTGATTTTTGGCAAAGGAAGTGAAATAAAATAGCAGTTGCATCGGCCTTTTATATGATGCGTGATACGGTTGAGAGACACGATTGTGTCTCCCAAGTCATATCATAAGCTATAGATGCTCAGCTTGTTTACTACTGCAAGCGACAAGCTTCAGAGATACAACCATGTCTCTCTAACCATGTAACGTACCAAGCATCGTACTCAAAACTCATTGCTCCTAGTAATATGGGTAGAGACATAACCGTATATCTTTGCCCATGTAACTTACTGTGAATGCACAAGGATTATTGCCCTACAACCGATATAGGTAGAGACATGACCGTGTTTCTTGCCTGTATAACTTACTATACTTGACCTTTTTTTTTTTAATAAAAGAAAATAAGGTAAAGACTAAAATGTGTAAAAATAAAAGAAAATAACTAAATAAATAAAGCAAAAAAAATAAATGCGAAATCAAATTGTAAACATGGGTTACCTCCCAAAAGTGTTATATTTAACATCAATAGCTTGACAGAAAGCATAATTGAATTACCTTCATCTCGATGGAGATGGATCTCCTTCCTTACCTCTTAGCCATTGGGCATACAAATTCCCTTATCTAGTTATATGACTTCCACCAAATTTCTTTTTATTATGCCACTTATCAAACTCATGTAGCTTAAGTTTCTTCTTTTTGTTCGCTTTCTACTTGGATTCAATGATCATCAATTGCTTTGAGCTCCTCACTACAAAAGCACGATCCAAACAATCTCTTGATTGTTTTCATTCTAATACAGATGGTTTCTCTTTGGGAAGTTTTAACTTTTCTTCCTTTAGTCTACAGAATGGTTCAAACATCTTCTTTACCATAGTAGGTTCATTAGCTCTCAACTAAGCTACAACTTTAGAATGATTAAAGGTTTTCACCATCTCTTCATTTCCCTTTTCTAAGCAATGAGTCAAGGGTTTTTGGGCAAGAGTTTTCTGTAAACATTTAGTAACAATGGCATTTGATGGATTGCTAACCTCAAGACCTCTCACCCAAGCTCACCTTAAGGGTCTACAAGGTCTTGTAAGAAGGATACAGTCTTCTCAGCTTGGCTAAGATGAGCTTCGGTATTAGGAAGGCCTGCTGTTGAACTCTTTATGAGGCTAGCTCAGATGCACCCTGCTTTGCTCTGCTACCAACACAAATGCCGAGCTTACAATTCTTTCTAGTACGACCAACCTGCCTAGTGCTGAAGTCTCTGACCCTAACCTCTAAGCCCTTCTCTGCCGACCTATTCTCGCATTTGAATATCTTAGCTCCGATACTTTACCACCCTACGTACAGAGGCAATAATATCGCCCAATCTATCATAACTTTTCTGATATTTGTACTATATTCTCTTTTTGTCCTTAGTCACATTTATCCCTTTTAGTTTATACTAGGACTATTTGTTTTTGCATTACCCTTTTTTGTAATTTCTATCATTGTCTTATTGCCTTAAGAATTTGCTACAAATAGTCCCTTATCATTGTAGCTATAGTCATTAGATTATTACTAATGAATATTCCTTTCTTCTATCTTGCAAGAAACCCTCTCCAAGTTACAACCCCTACACCCTTATCTAATCTTGTTAGTAGCTCAAGGTTAGTGGCAAGTGAACCTTAGTTTTTTACTTGTGCGTAATAATAAGTAGAGCCTAAATCATGTAGTGTTTCTTAGTGTGTCATATCTAGCGAGTAGCTTCACGAAGCTATTGGAACTTCCAACCGACTATTTTGTGCTTTCTTTGATATCTTGAGGAACCCATTCAATCATTCATGGTAAGACCTTATGATAACTTAGCTCCAAAGCATAACATATATTCTCGATATCAGAGCTTGAGATTACGACCAAGAGCTAAGTGTTTATAGTGACTGGTTTATTGCGAGTAATATACATACCCTATTGTACTCTGTTTCTTTACTTCAAAACAGAGCAAGTTGTTAGAGTTGCCATGCGATATAGTGTTCAATAGTGTTATGTGGCATCTTTTGTTGGGTTGTGAACTTGTTGAAATTTTGTTGTGAGAATGTTGAATCCCCATGTACAATGAGAGATTGCCGATGTTAAGAGTAATGCACATAGTAGTGGTCATGTTAAACAATAGATTCCTTAAACTATGGATGAACAGATACTGAACCTCACCGCCATTGTGACTAACTTGGTTGTATTTGTACAAAGACTAGTGGAAACTTGAACATTGAGTATGGTCGAGGTGTAGGAGATAGGTTAAGAGGGCAAATAGTGGAAATCTGAGCTCTTGATGCTATGAATGCACCACCAACTTAGCCTCACCGAGCTAAAGGACTTACAAGATGAAGAGTTAATCTGGAAGAAGTTGACAACAATGAGGAAGAAGAGCAGTTTCTTAAGTATGACAAGCATGAGCTTCAAGCTCCTTGAGGGATTGAGAACATTAAAATATAGGTTCTAAGCCTCTCTAGAACAAGAAATGTAGATGAGTACATAGACTGGGAAGACAAGGTAGAGAAAATTTTTGACTTATATGACTATGAGGTTGCTATTTGAATTCAAGTTGCTACTTTAGAGTTTTCTAGATATGTAGTAATGTGGTGGAAGAAATTGCAGATTATGCGTTAGCAAGTACGACGTAAGATTCGAACTTAGAATGAAATAAAGTGAGTCTTAAGGAATAGATTTGTCCCTGAACACTATGAGTAAGACACTTTCTGATGTCTTCAAGAGCTTAAGCAAGGCAGTCGATCTTTAGATTAGTATGTTCATGAATTTCAGTTATTGATCATTCGATGTGATTTTGATGAGCTAGAAGCACCAACCATCGTGAGATTCATATCTAGTTTGCGACTTAAGATTAGAAACATAGTAGAAGTATAGAGGATAGGGACTTTAGTGAAATACTAGGCTAAAACTCAATAGAGGGGGTGGATTAAGTTTTAAGGATAAATTAATCTTCTTTTCAAAATTAAGCACTAGATGCAATAATGAGTATAATCAAAATAATGATAAACTAATAATAAGTGTGAAAATTAAAAGA
Source organism: Lumnitzera littorea (assembly GCA_024138015.1). Classification (NCBI taxonomy): domain Eukaryota; kingdom Viridiplantae; phylum Streptophyta; class Magnoliopsida; order Myrtales; family Combretaceae; genus Lumnitzera; species Lumnitzera littorea. The sequence goes on along the minus strand of JAMXBB010000001.1, from coordinate 88,593,534 downwards.
GATATGGATAGAGAAGATCAAGCCTAGATTTAACATGGAGTTTAAACCACCCCCTACTCTTTACAGATACAATATGCCTCCAACCAATGACTTCACACCACTTTATTGATTTCTCAATTTAAGCTCCAAGAGCTATAAATACACAAACTTGATTACACAAGTTTGACATTCACAACTCTCAACACAAATCACAATCTCAACTCAATACTTTGCAACTAATAGCTCACAAGCGCTATACTTCAAATCTCTCTAAATGTTAATAAATTAAGGTATAAGAGACAATGAGAATAATAGACAATAAGAGTACAAAAGAATGTTGGAATATTGCAGTAAAAGATCAATTATCTATTGTCCTTAGTCAGGCTGTTGAGCTTTTATAACAACTTTTTAAAAACTTCCTATTACTATGCATTATAAGTTCCAATGGCTAGTTGAAAGAGGCTTACTGTCATGATAGTATCACATTCTTACCATCATGTTGGTAAGACAAACAACTACCGGTAAGTCCACCATCATGCTAATTCTATGAACAGAATGTAATCCAACTTCTAATCCAGGCCACTTTACTGTCAAGCTAGTAACACTTTAGAGCTGTCAAGCCAGTAACACTTTAGAGCTGTTAAGCTAGTATGCCATTTTCACCTATTTTCATCTTTCAAACACAACGTATACAATACAACTATAAAGTTCATCATTTGTAAGGATCATCACATCTCTTAAACCAAATATATTAAGGAGTTGATTGACATTTAATTATTTGGGAAGATAGTTAGTGCTTTTCAATTGACTCACATATAATCACATGTTTGACTAAACTCTTTGGTTTTTGTCTCATCGAAATCAACTAATGAACTCTAAGTTCAACATTTAGATGAGACAATATACAGTACCTAACAAGTGGAATGGTAGAGGCAAGCTTAGGATAGCTGAGCTCAACTTGCCTAACCTGGACATGGCCGAGCTCCTTATAATTCCAAAGTGGAGCAACGTAGCTAAGCTCTGAGTATACCTAATGATAGCCGAGGTAAAGCTAAGGCTGAGGAGCATGAGGTTAAGAATGACTAAGGTCGGAGCTCAGGATGAAAGACCAGGGAAATTAAATGTCTTAGCTTTAGACATGTTGCCAACTAGTGTCCAAATCAATGTGTAATGACTATAAAGGGTGAGACCCTGCAAATCAAGGTAGAAAGTGTAAGTGAAGGAAAAGAGGAGATAGATGTAGGGCATTTGTTGGAAGAGTTCCAAGAAAACCTTGACATCCTGACCCAACCTGAATTTAGGGAATATTGTATGCTTGTCCAAAGAACTCTTGGCGCCTTTGCTACAAATGAGAATGAACAAAGTGAAAATCTCTTCTATACTAACTACCGTGTGAATGGCAACTTTCGTGCCTTAATCACAGATAGAGGGAGTTGTAATAATGTGGTAGCACAAGGAGTGGTGAAGACCTTGAAGTTGCCGACCCGTTCTTACCCCCGACCTTATAAGATCCACTAGCTTAATGAGGAAGGCGGACTCCTAATTATGAAGCAGGTAAGAGTATCGATCTCCATAGGGATAGATATAAGGATAAGGTGTTGTGTGACATCCTACCAATGTGTGCCTTATACATACTTCTTAGTCGACCTTGATTATTTGACTTAAGAGTCCTTTACGATGGATATACGAACACTTATATATTCCAGAAGGACGACAAGAAAGTAGTGTTGACCTCCATGAACCTTAAAGAAGTTCAAGAATCCTAAGTTAAGATCTCTAAGTCCTTATAGAAGAAGTCTTCAGTGATTTCTCAAGCTCAATTCTCTAAGGAAGTTAAGACGAAAGAGCATGTCTTCTTACTAGTTAGGAGACTACTTGAGCTGAAGGAGGACAGAGCCCTACTAACCAATGTGCAGGCTTTACTCTAAGATTATGTCAACTTATTTTCAAATAAGCTACCCCAAGGGTTACCCCTACTTAAAGGTATTGAACAACATATTAACCTCCAACCTAGAATGGCTTTACTGAATTGACCTTCTTATAAGCTCAATCTTGAGCAAGCAGTTAGACTTAAGAAATAAGTTGATGAGTTGATTAACAGAGGGTATGTTAGGTAAAGCATGTACCTTTGTGTCGTACTTGCTATTCTAGTACTAAAGAAGGATGGCTCTTAGGAGATTGCATTGATAACCGAGCTATCAACAAGATCACCATCAAGTACATATATCCAATACCTTGATTAGATGACATATTTGATGAACTACATGGTGCTCGATTCTTTTCGAAGGTGGATTTAAAGAGTAGGTACCACTAGATCCGAATGAAACAACGAGACGAGTGCAAGACAGCTTTCAAAATGAAGGATGGTCTCTTTGAGTAGTTAGTAATGCCTTTTGGACTGACTAATGCATTGAGCACTTTTATGTGACTCGTGAATTATATCTTGAGATCATGAATTAGTAAGTGGATTGCGGTATATTTTTATGACATTTTGGTATATAGTGCTGACCTCTCATTTCATGTTGGGTACTTGCGAGCTATGTTTAATATCCTGAGAGCTGAATACTTGTTTGGTAACTTAAAGAAATGTGTGTTCTATCGAAGTAAGGTTGTGTTTCTTGGATATGTTGTATCTAATGGAGGTATTTGAGTTGACGATGAGAAAGTCCAAGTTATACTTAATTGGCTTACGCTAACCTGTGTTGTAGATGCGAGAAGCTTCCGTAGTTTAGTATCATTTTATCGGCAATTTATTCGAAACTTTAGTTCTATAGCCTCACCTTTAATCAAGCTGACCAGGAAGAATTCAAGGTTTAAGTGGTTAGATAAGGCTTGGTAGAGCTTTAAGTAGATAAAGTCTAAGTTGACATGCCCTTATGCTTGCATTGCTAGATTTTGATAAGGTCTTTTAATTAGAGTGTGATGCCTTAGGAGTTGGCATTAGTGCAGTCCTCATGCAAGAGCGCCGACCTATCATCTACTTTAGTGAAAAGCTCAATGGTGTTACTCTGAACTATTCAATATATGACCAAGAGTTCTATGTTCTTATCCAAGGTCTTTAAAATTGACATCATTACTTGTTACCTCGAGAATTCGTTATTTGCATGGATCATGAATCCTTAAACACTTATGAGGTCAACAAAAGCTCTCCTAACATTATGTCAAATGGGTATAATTCTTGAAAACATTTTTCTTTGTAATCAAGTATAAGAAATGGAGTTCTAACGATGTGGCTAATGCCTTATCATGTTGACATGTGCTTATTTTGACTCTACAAGCTCGAGTACTAGGATTTGGTACTCTTCTTGATCAATATGAGCAAGATCCCTACTTTAGATCCATAGTGGTCAAGTGCAGTTATGGAGGTGTCGTGGATGGATTCTATCTGAACTAAGGGATTCTAATGAAGGGTAGACGTATATGTGTACCTAACAGTTGGGCCCGAGAACTATTAATTTAGGAAGATCATGTAGGAGGCCTAGTTGGCCACTTTAGGAAAAAAAGAACACTCGAACTGCTGAAGGAGCATTTCTATTAGCCAGGCATGGTGAGCATGGTGTAAGGTGTGCAAGCGAGCCAAAGGAAGGAAGGAAGGAAACCTATGGAGAATATACACCATTATCTATGCCTGATCGACCCTAGATCGACTTGAGCATGGACTTCATGCTTAGACTACACTGAATAACGTAGAAACATGATTCCTTCATGTTTGTGGTTGATTGGTTTAGCAAAATAAGCCACTTCATTTCTTGCCATAAGACTAATGATGCTTTATATGTTGCTAACCTCTTTTTGTAGGAGATTGTACTACTTCATGGAGTCCTTAGAAGTATTGTTTCTAATTGGGATCTAAAGTTCATAATCTTCTTTTGGTGGACCTTGTGATGAAGCTCAACTCTAAGCTAATGTTTAATATCTCTTATCACCCTTAAATGGATGGTTATGCTAAAGTGGTATATAAGACTGTTGGTAGTCTATTGTGAGCAACTGTTGGGAATAATTTATACGATTAAGATTTATGTATGCTTATCATCAAATTTGCCTACAACTGCTCCACCCATAGCTCAATAGGAAAGTCACCCTTCAAGGCTATCTATAGAATTACCCCGAACTTACCCTTGGACATGATTAATAGCTTCACCTCCAGAGAAGAAATTTAGTTGGACTTGTAGCACACCGAGGAATTTCAAAGACTACATAAGAAGGTCATTGAATAGCTAACTAAAACAATTGCCCAACAGCAAAAGCAAGGAAAAAGAGGTAAAAACAACATTGTCTACAGCCCTGAAGACTTGTTTAGGTTTACCTTAGTAAAGAATGATTTCAATGGAAGAGAAAAAATAGGCTATCCCTTAGGTTGGATGGTGCGTTTAAGGTTCTGCAATGGATTAATGACAACGCTTATGAGTTAGAGATGCCAAAAGGATAAAGAGTATCACTAACCTTCAATGTTTCCGATCTGACGCCTTATTTACCAATAAGAGAAGCTAATTAAGATTTGAAGGTAAATCTTTAACAACCTTGAGAAGCTAATGGATTGCCGACTTTAGGACCTATTGCTCGAGCTCGTCTCAGGGGTCTACAAGGTTTTGTAAGAAGGATACAATCTTCTTAGCTTGGCTAAAATGAGCTCTAGTATCAGGAAAGCCTACTGTTGAACTTATAAGCCTAGCTTAGACGTACCTTCCTCTACTTTACTACTAACATAGATAACGAGCTCACAATTCCTTTTAGCATGGCCAACTTGCCTAGTGCCAAGGTCCCTGACCGTGACCTCCGTTCTCTACTGACCTATTTTTACATTTGAATAGCTCAACTCCAATACTTCACTGCCCTATGTACAGATGTAATAACAGCCCCTCCATTTGTCATAACTTTTCTGACATTTGTATTTTATTCTCTTTTTGTCCTTTGTAACATTTATCACTTTTAATTCATATTAGGAATCTTTCCTTTTGCATTCCCCTTTTTTGTAATTTGTATTATTGTCTTGTTGCCCTAGGGACTTACTATAAATAATCCCTTATCATTGTAGCTGAAATCATCAGATTATTACTAATGAATATTCCTTTCTTTTGTCTTGCTAGAAACCCTATCTAAGTTACAACCCCTATACTCTTATCTAATCTTGTTAATAGCTCGAGATTAGTGGTGAGTAGATATTGGTTCTTTACTTGTGCATAATATTAAGTAGAGGCTAAGCCGTGTAATGTTCTTCAATGTGTCGTATTTGGTGAGCAACTTCATGAAGCTACTATAACTTTCAACCAACCATTTTGTACTTTATTCGATATCTTAAAGGACCCATTTAATCCTCCACGTTAAGACCCTATGATAAGTTAGCTCCAAGACACATCACCATCAACATCATAGCTTATGCCCTTTGGGTCATAAGACTTGTGCATCGAATCTGAAATTTGAAAAACAATTTCTTTATTTCCAACCTTTAAGATGAGCTTACGCTTACTAACATTAAATATAGCCTTAGTAGTAGCTAGGAAGGGTTTACTCAAAATCAATCGTACCTCAAGATCCTCATCTATATAAAGGATAACAAAATCTACAAGAAAAATGAACTTATCTACTCACACCAAAACATCTTCAATGATGCCTTAGGATATGTGATAGACCTATTAACTAATTGAAGGCACATGCATATTGGTTTAGGTTCTCTTAACCCTAACTTTTTGAACAATTTATATGGCATCAAATTAATACTAACTCCTAAGTCTGCTAAAGTGTTATCTACTAATAAGTTTCTAAACACACATAGAAAAGTAAAACTCCTTAGATCTTTTAATTTCTTTGGTAGCTTTTTCTGGAGAAGTGTTGAACGTTCCTCATTGAGTGTGACAATTGAAAGTCCTCTAACTTCCTCTTATTTGACAAAAGACCCTTTAGGAACTTTGCATACTTTGGCATCTGCAATAAAGCATCAACTAAAGGTAAGTTTATGTGTAATTGTTTAAAAAGATCGAGAAATTTACCAAACTGTTTATTTTGATTTATGCAATCTTGTTTAAGATGTTATGGATACGTAATGGATGGCTTATACTCCTTTACTTTTAGTGGGTTTGTACTCTCTTTTAATCTTAGTGGATTTGCAGTTTCCTTACCCTTGACCTCTACTTCCTTCTCAAATACTTCCACACTATCCCTCTTCTCAACTTATAGCTCTCTTCCACTTCTTAAGGTTACTGCATTGACATGTTCCTTGAGGTTTACTTCAATGTTCCCAAGCAAAGACCCTTGTTGCCGTTCATTCAGCATCCTTGCAAGCTATCTAATCTAATTTTCTAAGTTATGGATGGAAGCCTCTTGATTTCAGAAGGATGTCTCAATTTGTTGCATCCTACCTTCATTAGTTTGAATGTACTTTTGTAAGAGACTCTAATTTCTTCTCTAGGGATAGTTGGGAAGCTACAGATTATTGAAACCTAGGTGGGGACAAGTTTGATTTCTACTAAGGTTGATTCTTTGTCTACAATTGTTGACCTTAACTTTGATTCCGATTTCCTCATGAAAAACTAAGGTAATCTCTCCACCCTGAATTGCAGGTGTTGTTATATGGGTTGTACTAGGGGCCTTGAGGATTTCCTCAGAAAATTAGCTTGCTCCATCTATTCAATACCTACAAATCTTTCCTGGCAAAAGCTATTGGGGCTGAATTGAGGTTATTGAAAATCAACTGAGAGCGAGTTGATCATTTTACTCAACATCTCTACCGGAGTGGCAAAAGAATGAATTGCATCTAACTGAAATATACTTGTAACTCTTTGCCTTTCCTTGGGGCTTTCCCATTGATAGTTATTCATGGCCATCCCTTCAATCAAATTTTGAACTTACTCGGCCATCTTCATGTTTAGTATAAACCACCCCCTACCTCCACCCCCCCAATTGCCGCATTTAGCATTTACCTTGTGCAAGGGTTGGGACCGTTGTAGAAAGTTTGGATTTGCATTCAAAGGGGGAGGCTATGATTACTAATATTAACTATTTCTTTGTTATTTAACCAGTAAATTCAAATTCAAGAAACTAAAAGAAATTGAAATAAATTACTACTAATGACTACCTAACAACTAATCAAGGCTTAACTAAAGAAATTAATTAAGAAAGCAATTAATTCAGAAAATTGACCCAAGATTCAATAACGTATCTAGATCTTGCTTCCCTTAAGATTAGACATGGGACTTCTACAAAAAATAATTTAATTCTATCTCTAATTTCTTTGATCGAAAGAATTCTCTAATAAAATTAATAACTTTCTCAAGTTTATTAATTATAATCTTTAAATTACTATTAGAATTTCTTCTCAATAGCATAATTAAAATTCGCATTAAAGAAAAACGAATTCCCATAAAAATATCAATCAAGAACCGAAAAAACTTTGAAACTTTGCAACTTATTTCTAAGCTTGTAATAATCTTCATCAATTTTACTTACATCTAATCATACAAGTAATCTCTCGATTTTCTTATACATATTAAGTATTAGATCAATACCTTAAAAATATCAATCTAAAACAATTAAAGAACATATAATCGAATCAAAGAAAATAAAGATTTTCATTAGATCTAATAAACTTAGCATTATATGGCAATCCTATATTTCACAAAACCTAAATGTAATGAAATTACACGTAATTTATGGTAAAAGAGCAGTCTTGAATTAAATCTAATGAAAGCATGTAAAGAAAAGCCATGAAAACTAATAAAATCTCTGGAATTTTGAATTTTGGAGTGCGTTGCTTTTTTGTGTGTTTCTGCCCTTAGAGTCTTTTTAAAAGTCATATGAAAAAGTGTGTCAAAAACCACTAAGGAGCCCTTTTATAATGCTTGCAATCTTTTACTCTTCATTGCAAGTGATACGACCAAATGACAAAGTTGTATCATTAATTGTATCCTAAAGATATACCAAATCTCAACGAATCTTCAAAAAACCTTCTCAAATCTACTAATGACATGACTTAGGACATGGTTGTATCACTTTTTGTATGCTACTCTGTTCAACTTAAAAATCCTCCCTGCAGCAGACATAATCATGTCGTTAGTTATGTTATTTCCAAACTTTATAACCTCTTCATTTTAACTCTAAATTAAGTGAAACTTGTCTTTATTTTCTTATTTTCTTCTAAAGAACGTTTCAAAACCTAGAAATTAAGATTTTACTCATTTAAGTATAATTTTCTTAAAATAAACCAAAATTTCAAGGAAAGTCATTAAAAATCACTATATTTAATATATTCAATTGAGAGCTTATCAACAATTTTCTCTAATTTGCATCCATTATTGTCTTAAGGTTTTCTCAAAGTAAAGAGGGGAAAAAATGCATTGTGGGAGATGTGGTTCTTGATTGCCTAATTTGAAGCTTACAGTATGTTCAGTTATCTCAACCAAATGATTTTAGGTCTCTATAAATTTTGATTTAAACTTGTTGATAGCCTTTATTGTAGCAGAATCAGTTTTTGTAAAGAAACTATCATAAACTGCAATGGAATGATGATAGGGAATCTAGAAAAATAAAGTGCTAATCATTGTGTTTTGTTGTTGAGATGATGATTTGAAAATGCAGAAAAAGGACAAGAGAAATTGAATGTGTTATGCATAAATGATGGTAAATAATGGCCGTTATTGAATGATTAACCCTAAGAATAATACTATCCAGATAGAAAATATGAAATATGCCAAATCATTCAAATAGGATAATCTAACCATAATTTGAAAACTTTACAATTGAAAAAAATTGAGAATAACAATAAAAATAAATAAATGAAAACAAATAGACCCCTTTGATAAATTATTCATGATCTCACTTAACCAGTGTTGCATCTCTGATGTTTGTATCTATCTTAGTTCTTCCATTGCTCCTGTTTCAATTTCCCTCTTCATTTTCATTTTTAAATTTCTCTTCTTTTGTCTTCTCAATCTCCTTCTTCAAGAAAATATAGATTTACTTCTATAGATGTAGGGGTCTGATAGGTGTAGTTACGTACATGCTATGTGAATGGCATATTGCATAAGTAACGTGTTATACGTGGCTTGAGTAGAGCGAAGCGAGAATGACACTTGAAGAGATGATTATATTACAAAAAGGCAGGGAAGAGGAACTGGTAATCTCAATGTTTCAAATTTACAAGTGATAGATAAGGCAGTCTTAAGGGACTTTTGGCATTAACCTTATAACTTAACCAAGTGAGATCGAATCTTTACTTGAATTGCTTGTTTGATCGTGGAGAGCTGAGTCCTTGCAAAGCAATGTTGTCTCTTTGTTCTCTCTAAGAGTCGCAAATAAGGAGGAAAGGCTTGGTATTTATAGAATCTTAGGCAAGATAGTATCCGTCAGATCATTAAGGTGATTAACGGATGAGATGAAGCTTGCTCAATTCATGATTATCTAAAATGAATTAGCTAACGGGCCTAAAGTTAGTAACTTTCCTCATGAGTGCATTAACCTGCCCAAGAAAGGTTAGATGAAGATGGATTGGTTCAACGATTCTTGTTCCAAACCCACTAAGCTAATTCTTTATTAATTATCTCAACATGGACCGGACTCTTTAGATCTTGTCACCTAACTTAGGGAGTTAAACCCAAATAAATTTCAGCCCTCTACATTTTACTTCTTGACTAAAATTCTTAGATGGAGTTTAAGTATTTTGAGTATTAATTACTGCTTTTAGATAGCTGGGTTGCTACTCGATGCACATGCATAGTAAAGAATTGCACTACTACCAAGGGCGCTCACATAGCTGATAACTTTATTTAGTTTAGTGCTAGTACTACAAATTCACTTATTATATATATTTAGTGAAAAAGTTTGCAACACTGTCTGTTGACACACATCGCTTTAGTCATACTGGAGTGACATTGCCCCTATGAAAATATATTAAATAAATCTCCAATACTTATATGGGCTCCCTTGACACAAGCCAATTCCTCTTGTCTCTTTAGATTAAATTCGTGTACCAGCTTTGCATCTGCAACTTGAATTGATCTCTTGCTTTCGATCCACTAAGATGAACCAGCAAATTTACTTATGATGGGATATGTTTGCTCTGACGGAAAAGGGGGTTCTTGGATAAGACTAATGGCTTTGTGATTGCCATCATCCTTTTCTTTAATTACATATCGTGATGAGTTGACCTCATGACTTCTAATGGATATCCCAAATAGTGCTGGTATAGAAATGTTCCCAACATGTATTCACTTTTCTTTGGCAAACTTCACTAATGAGGAATATATATATTTCGATGACACGTATCAGAACGTCCATTAATTAGTGGAAAATACATATACCTTTATGCATTAACTTCCCTAATTCATGTTTGACAAGCCAAACTACCACGCTGTCACATTGATTAGACCCCCTAGCTCAATAGATATATGTACCATGAACCTTTGACAATCCACGTTAAAATCACGGACAGCACCTTGTGTGATTTCTCCATTACACATTATATATGTGTGTATATATATAATATTATTTTAATTTTTGGTTGAACCTGAGAAAACGTGACTTGATTCTTTCTTTCACTGGCTTCTTGCAGTACGGAGCAAAAGAAGGCATGATTTGAATCATATAACACCCTGGCATATCTTCTTCCTTGTTGAAAATTTGCAATAGAGAGATCTCCCTAAATCTTCTTCTTCTTTTTGTTTTGAGTCTTCAGCTTGCTACATCCTTACTCCATATCATAATTGATATCTTGTTTCAAATAAGAATCACTTAGAGGAAAAAAAGAAGCTTCATCAAATCATCCAAGTTTTCCAAATATGAAAAATTAAATCTTTGAACATGATCTTCTCAAGCACATCATGTTGGCTAACCACTGATTCTTTTTTAATCTAAGCTTTGCATTATTCAAACTCCCGATCGTCGATAGATGGGTACGAATGCTTAAAATGCTATACTCCTACGGGGACAAGCGTTGAGTAACTTCACTGTCGATATCAAGCAAATAGAAAAGAAATGCTATACTCCATGGGAGACAAGCATTAATAAATTATTAGAAGAAAAACCAGTAGCGGCTCTGACCAATATATTGTATCTCTTAGGACTAGTGATGTCTCGTTTACTTTTGTCAAACTTGGTTCGATCTAGAACAGTAGTGAGCAACTTGTTATCTCTTCTTCGTATCCCTTTTCAAATTTGTTTCTCCGGTTATCATGGAGTTGCCATGACAAGGGATGACAGCGTAACCCATCGACAATCGGAAGAAGACATCGATCTCCAATTCTTCTCAACAGTGGCCAATGCAAAGTTTGTTTGCTTCAACCTATCATGACAGGTTCTTTTTCCTTAATTTTTTTTTTTATTCTTTGCCAAATTACGAGCATCGACCCGAGTTCTTATGCATCAAAGGTACGAGCTTTTTCTTTCCCTGGTACTTTCTTGTATATAATCTTCCTCTTAATTAAGAATCGAGACATCTTCTTTTCCATATTCAGAATAAAGTTTCATATTTCCTTCAAGGCTCATTATAGCAAACTGACATCTCATCTCCGCAAGTGAGATCTCTTCTCTTGAGCTATCTAACATCATATTCTTGTCATGAACTTAGGCTTATGATACAATCATTGCTTTTTTTTTTTTTCCCCCTTAGCTTTCGATACTTAGATGGTTCAAATAACATGACTTGGTCTCTCTCTCTCTCTTATTATTATAGGAATTAGAAGATAGTAGTGTCCCTCGACTCTTCGAATTGCACAAAGTCCTACTATTGCCCAATAGCGAATCTGGCTCATACTGGCAATAGTGGCATAGCTTTTATAACTTGTCGAGTATAGGTTTCTCCATTTATGAAGATGGAAAAAGAAACAAAGAATAATCTAAGTTGAAGCACAAACACAATGAAGTAGAATGACTTGTTAGCGCATCAAGATGGATGCTCACCACTGATCTTAGGTCCTTAAGATACGTGGTTAGACAAGACTATTTCTGAAAACATATTCTGAGAGAAGACAAAACACTGAGAAGTCTACGCAACACCTTGCATTGATGGTGAGCTTTAGTTTATCGAGCGTAAGTCTCGTGTTGATTCTATAACTACCATAAGGAGAGATTTAGTATGGTGCTTTAGAACAAAAGCAGAGAGTTGCCTCTCCCTTTAACACCTAATTTGTATTTTTGAAGGAGTCAACCTCTAGATGAGATTATTGGGTGAAGTACATTGAAGAGAAGTTCAAATATGCATTTCTTTTGAAGAAGACTAAAGCCCTCCATGCTATTACCACTTCTACTCAATTTTGGTTCCCACATATGAGTGGAATGGAAGCATATCAGGCCATTACTTTAGGGTAGGGTATCCAAAGTTTTCAGAGACATCATCTAAAGATATTCATAATTCAACACCACTACAAGCATGGTAGGACATCTCTCATTATTTAGATGTTTTGCTTCAATTTTTTTTTCTTTTCTTTTTTTTCTTTCAAGTACCATGTATGTCTTGTCCTACTAACTTCTTCCCTTATGCTTTCAGGTGTAGTATCATAATAAATAATGCCCTTGATTAATCTTAATATCCACTTTAAGAGTTAAAGTTGTCTAAGAGGTTCCCTATCAGGGAATTGACTTCCAACTAGCAAGCTTCATGCATGGCAAGTCCCAATAAGCTTCTAGCATAGCAGATCTCAAGTAAGCAAGCTTCAAGAACATCAAGCTTTACATGGAGGAGCCTTGAGTAAGAAAGGCTCAAGTGTAGCATGCTTCAACCGTAGTGAGAATCTCGCTTAATAGGCCTTAAATGAAGTAGGTCCCAGCAGGCCTTAAGCACAACAAGATTCATGTACCGTAAGCATTAATAGGCTTCATGCGTAGTAAGCTTGTTCTGCAGTAAGCCTTGGTGGGACTGTAGGATTAGCATTATTATGTTAGTGTTCTAATTTCAGAATCAAGAGGAGAGAGCTGCCTTTCTCTCATCCCTTATTTTCCTTCCTTAGGAAGGTATAACTTGGATGGGTGCATAAGTTGATTGTATTACCATAAAGCTATAGTATATGGTTTCTATTAAAGAAGACTAAAATCCTTGTTACCATCACTACTTTCACTCGACCATGGTTCGTATGTGAGTGAGATAGAAGCATGGTAGGCTAGGATCTACTACTACATCACTACTTCCATTAAACAACAATTCCTACACGAGCACTAGATGCTAAAGCATTACCTAGGCTTAAGGCATGAGAGCCAAGATGTTAGGTTGTTACCCGTGCTTAAGGCGTAATAGCTAAGATAGAAGGGTATTGCTTAGGATTGAGGCATAAGAGCCGAGATGTTAGGGCATTGCTAGGGCTTGAGGTATAAAAGTTGAGATATCAAGTTGTTGCTTGGGCATAAGGCATGGGAGTCAAGATGCTAGGGCATTACTTAGGCTTGAGCCATGAGAGCCAAGATGCCAAGGTATTGCCAATGCTTATGGTAAGAGAGTTGAGATACTAAGGCATTGTCTGGGTATAAAACACAAGGGTTGAAATGCTAAGGTATTGCTTGCGCTTAAGGTGTAAAGTTAAGTTGCTAGGGTATTGTTTGGGTTTAAAGCATAGAAGTCGAGATGTCAGTATGTCACCCGGGCTTGAAGCGTGGAAGTTAAGATATTAGGGTTTCACTTATAAGCTCTACAATCAGCTACTCGGAGTTCGGTTAGTAGAATTTAGGGCGATCAAGTAAACTGTCCGATTTTGCCCAAATTCTACAACGAAGCAAAAGTGATCTCGTAAGTTCGAATTTAAGAAAATAAGTAATAAAATAAGAAAATATAAAATTTCCAAATTTTAAGTATATTATTCGTTATTTATCGAAAATGCATAAAATACATTCCGATAACTAACGAATCACTAGAGATAAATTATATATACACTAAAAATCATAAAATGACTTAAATAATATTTAAGAGTATTTATTTATACCACATATGTATTTATTTATAGGTAGAAATACTCGTAATTACTTAAAATATGTAAAATAAGCTAAAATAAGGTTAATTAATTAAAGAAAATTCATAATTAATTAACAAAAAATCAAGAAAATTATGGGAAAATATGGAAATTCCAGAAGTGAGGCATGGAAATCTGGAATTGAATAAATAAAAGCAACAAATTAGATTAATACAACAAAAAAGGTAAAATGAAAGAGGATAAGCTATTGTCTTATTCAATTTAATGTATAGAATTTGCTTTACACCTCTATAAATAGCAAGAAAATTTCAAAAGCTCATTTGGTCAATTAGAAAGGTAGAAAAATTAGAGAGGGTTGAAACAAGAAGAGGAATTAGGGTTTTTCAAAAAAATTTTCCTAAATTTGTGCAATAGGAGCTAGTGAACCGAACCCATACATTATCATCGCCTAGAACCGAGCCACCACCACCAACCTACTCCAATTGAACTACCTGGATCAACCGACACACCTTGAATTAGTGTTGGTAAAAGCTCAAGAATCAGGTGAGTCCTAAAGTCCATTCGATTTTGCAAAAATTATTAATTCTACCCAAAAAATTTTGAAATTTGTTATTATGATGTTTTATTGTATGTAGATTTAAGGAAAAATAATGATTAAGTTTAATCATGTCTATAAATATAGAGTTCTTAAGAAATTGAATAAAATCGAGCATGTTTAGAATTAGAAATAAATAGGCTTAAGAGTATAATTTAGAGCTCAAAATTTTTCTATAGACTATTAAGATAATATAGAATAGTGCTATGAAGCCATTTTTCTAAAATTAATTTTCAAAAATTTTAAGAAATTTTTAGGCCTTAAAAATGATGTATAAAATGGGTAATTTGGGGTTAATTAAGTAATTAAATGAGTAATTGCTGATTTAGGACATAATTATATATTTTAAGATGTTCAAATTTGATAAAGTGTGATAATTGTAGTATTTAGAGTGTTAGATGTAATTATTAGCGTATTATGTAGTATATATGTAATAGGTAAAAAAAAAATGGTATATTTTAAGTTAATTTTGAAAATTAGGGTAATTAAGAGTAAAAATCTTATTTAGAACGAATTTATATATATATTGAGATGTTAATTGATGTTGGGGAATGATATTTGGAGTGATAAAAATATAAGATATGTATTATGTACATAATAGGTAATAATACATAATATGCAAATATTGGAAATATAATAAATAGAAAATATTAGAATAAAAATTGATATTACACTAATTATAGGAATATATATAAAATATGATAGGAAACTTAAATTAAGGTAATTATATGAAAAATGTAAGATTTTCTTACATCAAAAGTAAATTTGGTAGTTAAATCAGGATTATGATATACTGTACAAATTAGAACATTGGTTAGAGATCAAACATAATATTGAGGATACCTAAAAATAATGTGATTAATTTCACATTATGGATTGAAACAAGTTTCTAGGGTTTGTGTATAAAACTGTACTTAGAAACAGAATTAGAATCTAATTTAGAAATCAATGCATAAATAGAAACTGAAACTGAAACTGAAACTGAACCTAAACTTAGCGCCAAACCTAGAATAATTGTAAAAGATTGGAGAACCTAGACAATTGGACATATTCAACCTTAAACCAAAGATAACAATAAGTATTATAGGATAAAAACTAATCTATAACAATTATATGAAAATTAAGACAACCTTGGTATT
Source organism: Lumnitzera littorea (assembly GCA_024138015.1). Taxonomy (NCBI): domain Eukaryota; kingdom Viridiplantae; phylum Streptophyta; class Magnoliopsida; order Myrtales; family Combretaceae; genus Lumnitzera; species Lumnitzera littorea. The sequence continues at coordinate 88,577,935 of JAMXBB010000001.1, read as the reverse complement.
ATAGGGATCATTGGCAATGGACTAAATGAGTCCTACCTCGAGTAAACAAGCGGGGAGTTGAGGTAAATTGGGTTTAATACTTCACTGTATTTTGGAGTGCTCATTTGTAGTACTCGGAGGCTTGAATTGTACTTGATTGTGCTTGTTAGATAGTTTGTTATATGCATGTGCTTGTTTTGAGCTGCTAATTTGCTATTTGACTTATATTTGTACAATTTGTATGGAACGATTAATCATCCTAAATTGGATTTAATCAAATATATGACTTGTAATCGTAAATTGGACATGCATAGCAACTTATTAGGGGAGCATTAAGATTCTTCGACTAAATACCGACCCCTTCAAAAGGGATAGCATTGGATGGCATAATTGGTCCCTTCTTCATCTTTAGTCAAATTAAGTAACAGGAGAAAAGGTCATGACGAGGGTGAAGTCAATGGTTTGAAGGTAGTCGCAGGAGGAGTAATGTCTCCATTGCATAAGCATGGGTTTAGTAGTGAGCTGTTGCATTAACGGAAACTCTTTAACCTAGATTAAAGCGGGTGCAATTTGTTTAATCTCATGATGGGCTGGACAACGTCGTGCGATGGCATTTGTTTGAACATGCATTGCATCTAATTATTTGATCGATAACCCTGTTTGTGTTTGTTATATGGTTTAAGTCTCCACCTTAACTTACTAAGTTGTGATTACTCACATCCTTATAAACTTTGTTGCAAGTGCTAGCTAGGAAACAGATTTCAATTACCTTAAAACTAGCAACTACTAGATCCTGGGGAGTAAAGAAATACATCTGAAGCACATATATACCTTTAAGGTCTTAACTTTTGTTTAGAATATTTCATTTTCAAATAATGTATTACTTAAGAAGTATAGGACAATAAAACCCTATAAACGTTATTTAAAATACTTGAATCTTAGTACATGTATATGTTTCCATACTTTCTTAGGTAAATAACTTATTTAATTTATGAACTGTTTACTTCAAAGCGGGTTAGTCGTAGACAACTTGTATAAATCAGGTCTAAAATGGCAGTTGTATGGTTAGCTTCTATCTTAGAATAGTTTGCATGATAAGATTATTATGACTCTACCGCTTCAGGGCGTGACGGTTCCTAGTTGGTATCAAAGTGTAGTTCTAGTGAACTTGCTTTAAATTATAATAATTCAAAGAAGTAGACACTATAGGAATACATTGAGAGAAGGTAGAAATAAGTGGGCATTAAAATAATGTACTATAAATTATAGAGTAGTAGCGACTATAATGACGAATTGAGAAAAATATTAATTAGACTTAAATCTAGTGATGAGATTATATGGAGAATTAGTGGTTTGTTGAAGTGATTTAAATTAAATGAAGAAGAATCTTTGAGTTAATACAGAGCTGAGATGTGGAGAGTATGGATAGAATTGATTAGTAGAATATGTTAATATTGTGGATGAGATTCTTAGGAAGTTTGTTAATGGAATTATATTGTAATTGATGAGACGTCATGAAGTAATGAGACTTATGAATGATAATGGAGAATTAATTCAAAATTTCAGTATAATAGAGATACTATAAGCTGTTGATTGAAGATGGATTGAAAGCAAGAGGTTGTAATTTAAGTAATATTGATGAGATATTTCTAGCAAAGATATGTCACGCCCGAAGCAGTAGAGTCATAACAGCCTCACCGTGTAAACCATTCTAAGATAGAAGTTGGCCTTACAATCGCTATTTTAGACCTAATCTACACAAGGCATCCACGACTAACCCGCTTTGAAGTAAACAGTTTGTAATTTAAATAAATCATTTACCTAAGATAGTGAAAAAATATATATATACACTATAATTCGGTTATTATAATTAACGTTTACAACGTTTCACCGTAATATATTTTCTAATTATTATATTATTCAGAAATGAAAAATTCTAAAATAAAAGCTTAAACCTTAAAAATATATGTTTGTTCTTCAAATGTTTTTCCTCACTCTCTAGGATCCAGCAGTTGCTAGCTTCAGGGTAGTTGTAAGCCGCTTTTTAGCCAATACCTACAACGATGTCTATAGGGATGTAAGCAACCACAACTCAGTAAGTTAAGATGAAGGACTTAAAACTACATTACAAACATAAACAAGGTTATCAACTAAATCATTTGGTGCAATGCATGTTTAAGCAAATGCTATTACACAACGTTGTCTGGCCCGTCGTGAGCTTGGAGAAATTGCGTCTGCTCTAATTCGGGTTGAGGAGTTGCCGTCGATGCAACAGCTCATGACTAAACTAAGTTTGTGCAATGGAGACACTGCTCCTCCTGCAACTACCTTCGAACCATTGACTTCAGCCTTACCGCGACCTCCTTACCTGTCACTTAGTTCAACTAAGGATGAAGAAGGGACCCATTATGCCATCCGGCGCTATCCCTTTTGAAGGAGTCGGTATTTAGCCGTAAAATCCTAGGTTTCCCCTAATGGGTTGCTATGCAGGTTCGATTTATGTTTACAAGTTATATCTTTGTTAAGTTCAGTTTAAGGTGATCGATTACTTCATATAATGCAAGCTAGAATAACAAACAGAATCATAGCATCACTCATAATCAAGCACATGCACACAACCAATTATCTAACAAGCACAACTAAGTATAATCTCAAGCCTCCAAAATACAGCATTGTATTAATCCCAACTTACCTTGACTCCTCACTTACTCACTCGAGGTCCAACTTGTTCAGGCCATCGCTAATCATCCCTATAACACAAATATGGTTTTAGTTTTTCATATAACTATTATAGGTTAATTTTTTCCTATAATGCTTATTGTTATCTTTTGTTTAGGGTTTATATACCTAATTATCTAGGTCTTAAGTCTTTTACAATTCTTCTTAAATTGTGTTAAGTTCTGTTTCAATTTTCGCATCGATTTCTAAATTAGGTTTTTAACTCAATTTTTGGTTAAAGATTTATATGTACACCTTAATAAATCATTTTGACTCATAATGTGAAATTAATCGCATTATCTTTGGATATCCTAATTATCGTTTTAGTCTCTAACTAGTGTTCTAGTCCGTATGATACACTCGGATCCTAGTTTAATTACCGAATTCACCCCCGTTATGAGAAAATCTTACATTTTTCATATAATTACCCTAATTTAAGTTTCTTATCAGATTTATTGTATATTTCTATTATTATCATAATATCAATTTTTATTCTAATATATTTTATTTATTATATTTCTAATAATTGTGTATTATGTACTATTACTTATTATGTACATAATACACATCTAATATTTTTATTACTCTAATTACCATCTCCCAACATCAATTATCATTTCAAAATGTCTAAATTGATCCTAAATCAGATTTTATACGTAATTAACTTAATTTACAAAATTAACTTAAAATTTACTATTTTTCCCTATTACTTATTTATTACATAATTAATCTAATAATTACATCTAACACCCTAAATACTACAAGTATCATACTTTATTAGATTTCAACATCTTAAAACATATAATTATTTACTAAATCAATAATTAACTATTTAATGACTTAATTAACCCTAAATTGCCCATTTTATGCCTCATTTTAAGGCCTAAAAATTATCTAAAAATTTCAAAAATTAATTTTCGAAAACGGGCTTCATAGCACTATTCTATTTCATCTAAATAGTCTATACAAAAATTTTGAGCTCAACACTACACTCTTAAGGTCATTTATTTCTAAACCGAAACATACCCGGTTTTGCATGATCTCTTAAGGACCATATATCATGAGATATATTTTCATAAAAATAATATTTTTTCTAAAAACTACATAAAAAAAAATTCCAGAATAACAAGTTTCATAATTTTATAAGAATATTTAATCTTTTTTACAAAATTAAACAAAATCAAGCTGGAAATCGAACTCACCAATTTGAGTGGCTCTAGCTACCTCCAGCCATCGTAGCCTTGTCGACGGTCTAGGCACTGCCACGATCGTGTGATGGTGGTGGTAGTCCACTCCTAAGTGCTCGTCTGGTGTTAGTTCCTTTTTAAGGCCCTAATTGCATAGATTTTTTGTGATTTTTCCTAATACCCTAATTTACTCTTAATTTTGCCTCTCTCTATTTTTCTCACTCTCCAAATTGACCAAATGAGCTTTTGAAATTTTCTTGCTATTTGTAGAGCTTTAAGAAAAATATTGTGCATTAATTTGATTAGACAACTACCTTATCTTTTTCTAATTTGCTTTTTGTATTGTTCTAATTTGCTTTTTGTATTGTTCTAATTTAATTGGCTAATTTTTTTCTTATTTTCCCCAACTGGCATGACCTAAATCTAGATATTCCTTATTTTTTCTGATTTTTCTTTATTTTTCCTTAATTAATTATGAATTTTATTTAATTCTTTAGTATTATTTTAGCACATTTCGTATATTTTAAGTAATTACGTATATTTCTACTTATATGTAAATTCATATATAGTGCAAATAAATATTCCTAAATATTATTTAGGTTATTATATGATTTTTAGTATACATATAATTTATCTCTAGCAATTCATTAATTATCATAATGTATTTTACGCATTTTCGATAAATAACGAGTGATATACTTAAAATTTGGAAGTTTTATATTCTTTTGTTTTATTGCTTATTTTTTTAAATTCAAACTTACGGAATCATTTTTACTAATATTTCTAGCTTTACTTTATAATTTAGGCTCGATTGGAATTTTCAATCGATTGGAATCTTGAGTGGCTAGTTATAGGGTTTGCAAGATAGAAGAGAGAAACCTTACCCTGTTAGTATAATTCATAATCTGATTGGTATATTATATACCTTCAGACGATTACCCTTCAAGGATTATTGATTTGGTTCCATATTCTTGGATCAGTTGGAGTAAATTATACATAAAATGAGAACACAGCATATGAGATAGTAGTTGCTAATAGTATTGAGGAGTCTGATAAGAATAAGGTACATGAGATGATTATTATTTTTGACTTTCCTAAGGAAGTATAAAGTACTGAATCAACAAGTGAAAGTGATACTAAATGAATTAGAAGATAGATGCAGTGGGATTCTTTTGAATGGATAGTTGTCATTGGTGATTTAAATGATGAATATAATATGATAGGTGGTTATGTTTTGTCGGAAGTTGGAATTTATCATATGATGAGTTATTTAAATAAGTGAACATCCTATTAATCTTTTAATGGATATAATTGTGCTTGTTGATGGATATGTATTCTTTGGATATATACATATATTATAATGTATAATACACTTGTGAGTAAGAATGAAAAAGGGGATTAGATATGTCTTACGTGATTGATTTTGGAAGTTCTTTGCATATATACAAATGGTGGTGGAAATTATAATATGAGATTTCAATTAGATCATAAATCCTTTAGTCTTTAATGAGTAATAAATTAAGAGCTTATACTCTAAAGATTGTAAGCAAGTGCAAATGAAGCAAAATATGTATGAAGAGGTTAGTGGGATCTTCATGTTGTGTTGAAGCAAAAGGAATTATATCATTATATGGTCCTTATATTTAATTGTAGGAGATGGATGATTATTAAATGGTATATGAGGAAAGAAGTACGATTGTTAGGTAAACTACAATTGAATATGTATCTAGACACTCTAAAATAGTAATAAGATGAGTAATTAATAACGGTGGAAATGGAATTAAAGCGATAAGTTGGAGATAATTAGGACTTTTAATCAAAAGTTACTTAGTTATTTCAAGAATCAATCTAAAAAGATATAACTCTCCAGAAAGTAAATTTTATAAGATGGTTATCTATTGACAAACTAATTATGATAAGATGATAAGAAGGTTGATCAAAGATAGTTATTTAAGAGAGTAAGATATAAAACATAGAGATGAGTAAGATAATAAAAGTTTTATTATTGAGTAGCAAAATTCGTCCTTTATTTACAAAAGTAATGTCATATCTTGAACCCCCTTTTCTTTTCTTTTCTTTTTTTTTTTTAATTTTCATGCCTAACAAATTATTAATCACTTTTAAAACACTCATGTGCTACCACATGGGTATCATGGCTTAGGAGCACGTTGCTACAAATGTCGTTATCTTCTATAACAAGCTCTCTATTTTGAATTCCTTCATGGAATATCTTGCTTAAGCTTCGGCAATCCTTAGTAGGGTGATTTACCATTCCATGAAACCGACAATATTTGGGATTTCTTCTTTCATTCTTCATAGGTTATCGTTCAACTCTTGGTAACTTGATGGCTTCATCTTACAGCTAATAATCAAGGATGGTATGTACTTTGCTCATTAGACATAGAAACGAAGGAGCTTCTACATTTTTTTTAGGTCTCTTATTGGCATTAAAGTCCTCACTACCAGTTGAAGACACGAATGCTACCTGTTTATTAAGCTTGCTACTTTCCTCTTATTACCATGTAATAGAGTTGTTTGTCCTTCCTACATTCTCAACGATTGCTGCGAAAGAACATAAGGAGATGTTCTCCAAGTGTACAACATACTTAGAGAACATTCCTTGGATGCAGATCTTCACTAGCTCTCTTTTATCATAGATATCTTGAATGTTTAGGGTGTATTCTCTAAAGCACTCTATATAATCCATCAAATCCTCTTTTGGGTTCTGTCATGTTCTTCCTATGTTTGTAAATGTTAACCGTTTCTAAGTAAAGAAAAATTTCTCTAAGAAGAGCTTACACATAGTCCCCTTTGAATCAACTGACCTCGAAGGGATATTAACATACCAAGTGTATGCTTTCTCTATCAATGACTTGGAGAACTCTCTAAGCTTCAGATCATTATTAAGCTCATAAGGCTCCAAAGTTTCAATAAATTTTAGCAAGAATTCCCTAGCACTTCCCTTCTTGCCATCGAACAGCATGAATTTAAGACTTACATAGTCTTTAGGGTATGGCTTCGCTGTAATGCATTGATGATATGAGTTTTTAGCTCTAATACTCTTGTAAACAAATTAGCTTGTATTTCCTTTATATAAATGTCCAAGTCTTCCTTTGTTATAAAGGAAGTCCTTGGGGTAGAGGTTATGGATGTAGGTAGTAGAGTATAGTAGCATTAGGATGGGAAGTAGATCTACCCAAAGTTGGGATGGTAGGATTGGATAGAGGAGTAGGCACGTTTGAGGATGAAGATTCACCTAATTAGATTCTTACATTCTCTATTGTAAGGGTTGATTATTGTGTAGTATCTAGTAAGGGCACTTGGTCAACACTTCCTTAAAGGGAATCTTCCTCAACAGTTAGAGGGTTAGTTGGTTGAACTGAAGCAGTAGTGCCTGGCTATGCAGCAGCAGTAGGGTTTGGTAAAGGCATACTCTATTGCGTAGTAGTATGGCAACTAGCTTAGTCAAGAGGGGTTAGAATATAGTCATGAACTGATTTAAAGCCCTTATGGCTTCCTACATTGTCTATAAGGATCTAAAGGAGCCTTAAGTACTAAATGGTCCTAACTAGTGTTCTCGAGTGGTGGGAGTGGATTTTACTTGGTAAGCTCAAAATTAGTATTGAGCTCTTGAGATGTGATATCAGACGATGTTGGTTGTTCTCTTCCTAGGAGGTAACATATCTTTGTAATTACTCTTCCCTAATGAAGTCACCAAAATGTAGATGTAGGGTCCGACAAGAGTAGTTACATGCATGCTGCATGAGTAATGCGCTACAGATGACTTGAGCAAAGTAAAGCAAGAATGACACATGAAGGGATGATTAGGTGAGAAAGAGGTAGGGAAAAGGAATGGGTAATCCCAATATCTCAAAAGCATAAATTATAAGCAAGACAATCTTAGGAGATCTTAGGCATTCACCTTATAGCTGGAGCAAGTGGAATCAATTCTTTACCTAAATTAGTTATTTGATCTTAGAGAGTTAAGTCTTCGTAGAGCAATGTTGTCTCTCTGTTCTCTCTAAGAGTCACAAATGAAGAGGAAATGTTAGGTATTTATAAGATTTTAGGCAAGATAGCATTCGTCGAATCATTTAGATGATCAATGGATGAGATGAAGATTGCTCAATTCATGGTTATCTAGAATGAGTTAGCTAATAGGCCCTAGGCCAGTAGCCTTTCTGATAAGTGCATGAGCCTACCTAAGAAAAGTTGGATGCAAACAGACCGATGTAACAATTCCTATTCCGAGCCCACCAAGCCAATCCTCCTTTAATTGTCTCAATATAGACCGGACTCCTTGGGTCCTGCCACCTAGCCTAGGGAGTTAAGCCCAAATAAATTTTAGCCCTCTACAATGTCTTATAAAATAAAATTATGCTTCTTAGCTAACATAGGAGAGAGAATTTTAAGAGGGATTAAGTGAATTTTAAGAAGAACGAGTAGTTATAATTTCTCCCAACAATTTCATTATTATCATCATTTATGGAAATCCTAACTCCCACAATCAATTTCCCAATTGCTAAGTTGTATAAAGTCAGAAATTAATATCTTAACATCAATCATGGCAAAACAAAATTATGCTTCTCAGATGAAAGATTATGGTAACATAGGAGAGAGAATTTTTAGAAGGATGAGTAAATTTTAAGAAGGATGGGAGTAGTTGTAATTTCTCTTAACAATTTCACTATTATCATTAGTTATGGAAATCCCAACTCCTACAATCAGTTTCTTAACTACTAAGTTTTGTATAAAGTTGCAAATTAATGCCTTAACATCAATCATGGCATCCTACGATTATTTTCCTAACTGCCTTGTTTTTGTACAAAGCAACAAATGGATGTCCTTAATTTCAACATATAAACCTTTTTTTTGTTTTGGGGGGGGGGGGGGGGGGGTGCAGACTTACTTTATAAATAGTAGAGTCGAATGAAGGCAGANGGGGGGGGGGGGGGGGGGGGGGTGCAGACTTACTTTATAAATAGTAGAGTCGAATGAAGGCAGATTGCATTAATAATAATAGATAAAATTTGGAAACACTACCAAGGTCTAAATAATAGAGAGAAACATACAAAAAGTAGCTTCTATGTAAGAAAACACCATAATGAATAATGGAGAAAGAAAGGGATTTATGAATTGTGAAGTGAAATCTCATTTTAGGCTATGAAAGATGAAAAAAGAAGGACGAGCTATGATACGAGGCAAGCGTACCTATCAATTTTAATATAGCGGATGTAAGTCCGAGTCGATCCCTCAGAGATTTTGAGTACTAATATTAACTTTAGCTTTATTATCTAACCGGAAAATTGTGATAAATTGAATGAATTAAAAATACTGAAATTAACAACTAAACTACTTATGAGACTTAATTACGCAAATTAGAAAGCAATAAAACTACGAACGACTTCAAGAAATTAATAACGTATTTAGGAATTATTTCCCCTAGTGTTTAACATGTGACCGTTTAAAGTATATTCAATTCAGTTTCTATTATTCTTGACCGGAGGGATTCACAATTAAAGCTAATTCCTTTCTCAAGCATATTAACCCTAATCCTAAATTATTTACCGGAATCTCTTCACTTAGCAATATAACTTAGAATTGCATTAATGTATAATGAATTCCCACACAAATAATTAACTTTCCGGAAGAAACATGTATCTTATCTCTAAGTATACATGTAATTTTCTCCAATTATGCTAAGATCTAATTACACATGCAATTTCTCAATCAACATGCATAATATCATATATTGACACTCTAGAATTATCAATTCACAATTAAACAACATAATTGAATCAAGAAAAGATAGAAACTTTATTAAAATTATAATTCAATCCAAGGGTTACATGAAACCCTAGGTTCCATAATCCTAAATACTCGAATTCTAAGCTATCATAATGAATCTAAAAATGAGTTTCATCAAAAACGTAAAATAAAGCATGAAAACCCTTCTTGATTTGATGAACAATCTCTTTAATCTTGAAATCGATGTTGTTCTTGCTTCTTGGTTGATGTTCTCCTCAAGTCTCCTTTCGTCTCTTGTATCTCTCCGTTTCTGTAATATCTCTCCTTCTTTGAAACCCTAAGATATCCTTTTATATACGTATTACAAAGATTCTATTTTCGTCACCAGACACGGCCTGGGACATGGTCGTGTCCCCAGGTTGTGTAACTTTCTGTACTAAGGCAAAATTTCTGCATAACTTCAAAATTTCATAACTTCAAAATTTCATAACTTCTTCGTTTGAACTCGGAATTGAGTGAAACTTGATTCCTTTTCTTCGTTTTCGAGTCTAGAACGCGTTTAAACCCTGAAATCAACATTTTACTCAATTAAGTATCAATTTCTTTAAGGAAAACCAAAAATGTGAGGGAAATGCTATAAAATCACCATATGAAATATGTTTAAAATCAGAGTTATCAAGCTATTAAAGCAAGGACTCATAAGGATATCAACACTAACATATTAACTAATAAGTAAAGATTATAAAACTTTTAAAAATGCACAAATAACATTCAAACTATTGTCAAAATTTCAACATTAGCGATTTTTAGTTTTAGTGAGGGTTTAGATGTATAAACACATTTTTTAAAGTTATAAAAAGGTAAATTTACATTTTAATAATTTAGAGAATTAAGGATAAATGACAATTTACCTAACAGTAAATACATGTAATTAAATAAGATTCATATAAAGTTCTTATGCAATTCATTAAATGAACTATAATTTTTGCACAATTGGGCACAAATCTTCACATGTTTAACTAAGGTCATCGTAACATAATGACTTAACCATCATCTCCCAATAGGAATATGGTTCAATTCCTTACTCCCTTAAAGTTGTAATATTATAGTTGGAAAAAAAAAAAAATCACATATTATGTTTAAGTGTCGAATTATTACTCTTGTAATGTGTTTCATAATATTATGTCAATTAAACAATATTTTCATGTTTTTCTTTTGATAAGACAAATAAAGCAACAATAAGTAGATTTGTCAACAAGATTATGAGAAAAATAATGGTAACTTTTGAATTAATATTTACAAAAACTAAGATTTAGATATTAAATTACATTTATAAACATTATACATATATATAGAAATAAAATATATAATCTCCACTATCAAAATAATAATGTCTTTTGTGCATTATCAAATATTATTAATTGTTTTAATAAGAATAGTTAGGCTCCTCATTATGTGGTAATTCATGGTTTTGTATTACCTTTTTCTCTTCCTAGATTTTTGTAAGATACTGTTCATGGATTTATATTGAGCTAGAGTTTTCTTGCATGTTTAATTAAACCTTACTATCATTTCAAATTATTTTAATTTGTTTCAGTTTAATAATTTGAAATGCTTAAGAAAATTATTCAAAAATAAGGGTGTTTAGGTGATTTCCCTTTCTAATCTTTTTCGAAACAAATTTAACCTCCTCTTTATTTTATATAAAACTAAAATTGGACTTATAGGGTTTTAAAACCCACTTATCTCTCTTCTTAATAACCTAAACTAAAAACTCTATTTTTCTCTCCTTTTATGTCCTGTTGATAGGTTATTTTAGATACATCTCTCCAAGCCTAATTTAACCTCTCAAGAATATGAGCATAGCTCTTATAGCCCTAACCTGACCTCCAAGCTTGACCTAACCTACCCATAGCTTTACCATTATAGTAAAACTTAAGTGTATAGGAGTTTCATCAACCTCACCGAAGATTATACTAAGTTACTAATTGCAAGTCTAGCTTAACTAGAAGGGAGACCTTTGAGCTCTTTGGTCTTAAGCCTTTAGGTATAAGTTGACTAGGCTCAACCCAAGAGTTCAAATAGAGACTGTATGGATAGTTTAGTAAATAAGGTAAGTTACAACTATCACCAAATATTTCCCATTGAATCTAAGGCAAATCTCAAAGGCTTAAGTACCTTCCTAAATTAGCTTAGCCAATCCCTTACAAATCACCAAATAGAGGTTACCTTGTTTTTGAGTTTGATGATATGATTCTGGTTTATTACTTTAGCTTGTATTCGTGTGATTTGTTGAAATGTTTGAACATTTTAAACTGGATCTAATTAAATACATGATTTGTAATTCTAAATCGGACTTGCATAGTAACCCATTAGGGGAAATATTAGGGTTCTCCAACCAAATACTGACCCCTTTGAAAATGATAATGCTAGATAGCATAATGGGTCTCTTCTTTATTCTTAGTCGAATTAAGTAACAGGTGAGGAGATTGTAGCAAGGGTGAAGTCAATGGTTCGAAGATAGTCATAGGATGAGTAATGTCTTCATTGCACAAGCTTAGGTTTAGTAGTGAGCTGTTACATATACATGGAAACTCCTCAACTCAGATTAGAGCGGGTGTAATTTTCCTAATTTTATGATAGACCAGACAACATTATGCGATGGCATTTGCTTAAATATCTATTGTATCTAATTAATTTGGTTGATAACCTTGTTTGTGTTTGATGTATAGTTTTAAGTCTCTATTCCAACTTATCACATCCCTATAGATATTATTACAGGTGTTAGCTAAGAAGCGATCATATAACTAAGGATCGGATATACTATCAAGTTTAGATTTTATCTTTAAAGCTTTTAATATTAATTTATGTGTTACTTAAGTAGGTTGTGATTAGGCTACTAAATCCTATAAACATATTTAGATTATTTAGTGTAAATATGTATTTTTCATAATTACATAGTTAAATAACATGTTTAATTTATGAATTATTTACTTTAAAGCAAGTTAGTTGTAGACGTCTTAAAGCCTAAGATAGTAGCTGTAAGGTTAGCTTCTATCTTAGAATGGCACAGCGAGACTATTACAACTTTATGGCTTCGGGGCGTGACAGTTTATTGTCAATTGAGATGACTAGGTTAAATGGCGTACTTAGAAAAGACGAATTGACACATGTTAGACCACTACCCTAGGTGGCTACAATAATAACAACAACAATAATAGAACCCCCAGTAGCATCATCAACACATCATTGAATGCCCCTAAGGAGAAGGTCTATCAAGTCCACAAAGGTTGATTGAGTTCATAAAGCTTAGCTAGCTTGATTAAGGCCTAACTTTGCTAGTGGTTTACAAGCTTGTATGAGAAACAACTGAAAATAGACAACTTTCTCATTCTTGGATGAAGATCTAAAGTAAAGAGAGTTCAAATTTCCTTATGACCATGCCCTTGTGATCAATGTGAGGATAGTAAGGTCTGATGTCTACAAGATCTTAATTGATACAAGGTAGCTCAATGGACATAATATTCAAATATGCATATGACAAGATGAAGCATAAGCTAAAGGTCAAGTTAAAGCCCTACAACCAAGGTTTTTTTTGTTTCAACAATCAGCCAGTACAAGTAGAGGGAATCATCACTCTCCCCATAGGGTTAGGTGACGAGTACAATGTCATTAAACAACTTATGAAATTTCTAGTGATGGATTCTTTGTTGTCCTATAATGTTATATTAAGTTGACTTAATCAAGATACCTATAAGATGATCTTTCAAGTTAACATGCCTCAAGGCCAAATTTCGTACATCATTAGGGGTTAGCATTTGTTAAAGAGATTAAGAATTGGCAAGGACCTTATGCTTAAAGGCCTCAAAAAGGGAAGAGGTCTTTAGTGTAGAAATATAATTAGAGGATAAGTTAGGAAAAAGGGGAGAACCTACCTAAGAGATTGAAATTATTTAGTTTGGTATGGCGTAGAGTAGATCATAAGGACTATGATGTAAATACCCACTAAGCTGAAATAATAACTTGTCGAATTCCTCTAATCCAATAGTGATATATTTTGCATGGTCACCATTCGACATGCCATGCACTCCCCCTAAATAGCATGACACACCACCTTAACATCAATTTGAATGCTAAAGTGTTTGAATAGAAGAAGGGGCACTTTACCCTTGAGATGGGCAACAATCGAACAAGAGGTGTAGAAGTTGTTGAAAGTTGACTTTGTAAGGGCAGAGTCATATTTAACCTGGCTAGCCAATTGTGTGTTAGTAAAAAAGTCTAACAAAAAGTGATACATGTACATTAACTTCACTAACCTTAACAAAGCTTTCTTTAAGGATTGCTTTCCCATTTTAAGGATTAACCAGCTTGTCGACTCAACCTTAGAACATGTACTCCCCAATTTTATGGATGCATTGTTAGTTTATAATTAGATTCGTATGCATGAGGATGACAGGATCCATACATCATTCATCTTTAACTTCAGAACCTATTGCCGTAAGGTGATGTCTTTTAGTCTTAAGAATGCTAGAGCAACCTACCAATGACTAATGATGCATATGTTTAAGCCATAGATCAAGAGCAATGTAAAGGCTTACATTAGTGATATGATTATGAAGAGGCAATAGCTTGAAGACCATCTTAAGGATTTACAGTAGACCTTTGATACATTGAGCCGATACAACATAAAGCTTAACACCCAAAAGTATCTCTTGGGATGACCTCTAAAAAGTTCTTCGAATACATGGTCACAATGGATGGAATCGAGGAGAACCTTAAGAAGATACGAGCCATCTTCAACATAAAGCTCCTAATATATTGAAGGATATCTAGGGGCTCACAAGGTGAATTGTCTAGAGATACGACCTAATATAGATCCGTTGATGAACAAACGTCATCCAGTATCACACAAATCGTAAGGGAGTAGGTTCGAATCGTGAGATAGTTCGAAGGCTAAATGAAAGTTGAAGGTTGAGTAGGAGTCCTTGTCAATCGATGGTAGATATGACGCACCAACACCTCACATGAGCTCATGTCGCACTTGATATTACATACAAGTGTGGTCGAAGAGTATTGGCCACTATTCCACGCTCATAATGGATTAGATAAGAGCAAATAAGACTAAACCACAATGAACTAGATAAGAGTAAACAAGACTAAGCAAAGGATACTTATCTTATGAAAAAAAGAAGTGTTTGAAATTCAATTGTCACCAACTGTTGTGGTTGTTATCTATTACAAATATTTGTATGGCCCAATTAGGGTAAGTCCTAGTTATATACAAATTACAAAAAGGATTTCTACTAGAAAATGAAAGAGGAATAAATTATAAGGGTAGAGTTGTAATCAGACAAAAAGGGATATTCGAGTACAAATAGGACGGTATAGATGTCAAAAAATGGGGTGTGTGTCAATTGTCTATTATGTAGTTCTAATGATGATGTTTGCCAAGCAAAACAGGTTCTAAGTAGATCAGGTCAGGGTCGATAGCTCGAATGTTTTGAATTGAGGAAGGATTAGTTTAAGGGGTGTCCATTGGCTGGTCAGCCTTAGTTGGTTGGCTGGGGATCGGGGCCTTCCTTTTTTATTTGCCCCGAGACTTCACTCCTAGTAAGATGCATTTTTCACTGTGCCATTCCCACAGTATGGCGGAAATTTAGCTAGTTAGCTCAACCTCAACAATGTATCAAGTTGGTAGCAGGTAGGTTTAGTGCTTGACCTTGGACTCATGCATTGTGAAGAGGTTCGCTTGATAACAGGTCAGTCACCTTAAGAGTCTCTTTAATGAGATAGAGAGCATAGTAATTTGGTAGGTTGGACTAGAGAAAGGTTTGTTCTTTAGAGTTCAACTCTCTTTGGACAATTCAGCAAACCAACCCATAATCCCTATCATGCACTAGACGAGCCATGTTGGATGGGCTTTATCCTAGCATACTTAACATGGCACTGTCCCTAATGTCTTATGCTAAAGGAAGCACCATATGTTCTAGACGACCCATATGCCAGAGTCTGCAACAACCATATCAAGAGTCAAATCCTCTACATCATAGCTCTCCAACTTAACTACTATTGGTTGACCAATGGGAAAGATACGAAGGAGATGGTTTAGAGGTGCACCTAATGTCAAAAGCACATACCCATTGAGCATTCCTTGAGCAATAACCTCCTACTTATCACTAGCCTATGACCCTTTGCTTAGTAGGGGATCAATATCATAGGTCATTCTCCTAAGGCAATTGGCTAGGGATTGTACATCATCTTAGTTGTCAATTATTTCATTAAGTTGGTAGAAGCCAAAGCTAAAGTCATAGCTACGATCACCAAGAAGAGTATTAAGTTATTCGTCTCAACTCCATATTTTATAGATTTGGGATCCCATATGCCGTGACCACGTATGATGGGGCTCAGTTCAACAATAAATAATTCAAAGATATTTGTGAGAAGGGTATGAGGGCTCACTATACATCTATGGTACATCCTTAATCTAATGGGTAGGTCGAAACAGTAATCATGATCATCCTCAATAGTCTTAAGAAGATAGTGAACCAAGAAAAAGATAAATAAGCTAATAAGCTCCCTAGTATCCTACAAAGATATCATACTACAAACAAGACGATGATAGGGGGAACTCCTTTCCAAGTTGCCTTTAGCCCTGAAGCAATCTTGCCCATCAAACTTAAGTTTCTCGGTATCCGAACTCAGGCTTTTGACATGTTGGCCAACAATATCGGCCTCCAAGCCAATCTTAATACAGTGTAAGAAATCTGCAACCTAGCAAATATACAAGTAGCTGCCGACCAGCAAACGACAACTCGCTATTATGATAAAATCATCAAGAACAAGGTCTTTTGAGCTGGCGACCTGTTGTGCAGAAAACTAGAAGCTATAGGGTCTAAGGAAGGTGATAAGTTGTAATTTTATATAACATTTATTATTTTGATAGGAAAAATCAACGGATTCAAAAATTATACTCTATAGATAATTCAAGTGAAATTGGAGCCAACATCACGTCCCAAGCTTTATCACCATGCATGCAACAACCGGCTAGGATTTGGAAAAGCCAATATGAAGGGAGATTAGCCCATGATAATGTAAGAAGCCAATCCAACAATTTTTAATGTCAAAAGCCCTCCATGCCAGTTTCACAATTTCAAGCCCAACATTCATGGTCAGTGGACAGCATCCCATAGCAATTGAACTGCATTATAGTAGCCAACACATTCCAACAAACATTGTTCGTCTAATTTCAGTTCCAAGCCGATCCAATGTTTCGGCCTAGTCCACGAAGTAGCCCGTGCTCGGAATAAAATTTCATTTGATGGCAATCCACATTCAGTTTGTGATATCCACTGTAAATTCCACGTGCCAATTCAAGTCTTCACAGGTCAAAGATCATCATTTATGAGATAATCAATTTTTGTGACTAGAGGAAAATAGTAATTATGATCATTATTTCTCTTCAAAAAGAGAGGCTGAATTTTTCTTATAAATAGAGGAGGAATAACGCTATATTGAACTTCTTGTAATATACTTCTCCTATCCTCTCAATAATATTCTCTTGTTTGCATTTCATTTTATTATCTTCTTGTTATTTCGAGGCCATGCATGGTTCAGGATACATGAAGAACATGTAGCAAAGATGAAAAAGAAAACAACGAAGATTAAATCAATTTTATTAATTTCTTTTCCGTTATATATTTATTTATAAATCATGTATCTTGTTATTTCATGTGTTGTGCTTATTGTACCCATGAACTAAACAATGCACGGTAAGAATATGGCATAACTTGATGACAAAGTAAGGCACGACTCCATTATATGCTAATATTTAAAAATTTAGAATCTTAATTATGCAATTTCGTAATTCATACCATAAAGGCAATAATAATTCTTTTTATCAATAAAACTTGACAAACTTGAAAAAGAATTGAGACTTCGCATAAAACTTGGACTAAAATCAATTTAATATTGGTATGGAAATATGAAAATTAAAGAGATTTTAGGGTTCACTTCTTAATGCAATTAATGTCAATACTTGTTACATAAAAATGTGGACAAGTACTAATATTAATTAGTATAATTAAATTGTGAGAGGAATTAATTATATACTTGATGATTTTAGAAAAACTACAAGAGACATTTTTGTGATAATCAGGATTTTTACAAATTGAAAGATGGATAAATCTTTATGAATGTAATTAAAAAACATATAATTAATATTATTATATCTTGAGAGCATGCAGTATTTGGTTAAATAATAGTATTATCATGATCTTACGCTTGTGAATTATTGAGTTTCTACCTCGGAGATATCTTTTGTAGTTCTTCCATTTTATTTAATCATCAATGTTGTATTTATATACTAGGCTAGCTAAAGAATACTTAATTTTTAGTTTTAAAGGACAACTTAGGTCTCACTAGTAATTTTTACTATAGTATATAATTCGATCTACTTCTACTTATTAGTGTACTTTTTCATTGAAAACTTTATTTGAAAATAATTGTACACATTGGAAGGTCAAGGCTAATTGACACCTAACTGGGAGGACATGCTCAGAATTAAGGAGGTTGTAGGATATGGAGCGTATAAGTTAAAAGAGGCTTGATGGTCCGGTCATACCCGAAACATGGAACGTAAACAATCTTAACTTGTAGTTTGAATGATATATTTCGAGCTCATGTACTTGTATTGTTATTGTACAATTAATGAGAAGATCAATCTTTTGTTCTTATGCCTTGATTGGATCAATGGAACTGATACGATTACTACGTCCCAACCTCTCCCAAGGTAAATGGATCCTTGTATCCAAAGTCCTTGCCTATTATAAGGTAAATATACTCATAATTATCTTAAGTCCTAGCTCACTCGTGAGCTCCTAACTCACCTTTGGATAAACGAAGTATTTGGCCTCTTAAAGCCACGTTGGACGATGTCCTCGATCTAACCAAATAGGACACCTCGTAGACTGGACTCAGGTCTAGATGTCCAATGTACTCTCCATAACGAGGAATTCCTTCTCATTAAAGTTCCGAAAGAACTTGGTTGAGCTAAGCTCTAGTTAATGGATCCCCTAAGTATATGTCAAATATAAATGGAAAAAGAAAAAAAAAAAAAATAGTTCTACAGTGAAGAAAAGGGAGGACAGTTAAACAATTTTCAAATTCATTAAAAAAAAGCGTCCAATAACATTATACATAGTAAAGGTCAAAATATTGACTTAACATTCATAAGATGGAAAGAGAGAAATAACAACAGAGACAAGAAAAATAAGGAGCATAAAGAGAACATCATTCGACAACTGGAGGGTCCATCACAGCTTTAGCGCTCTAGCAGGCTTAGTTGGCTGATCCTTAGGCTGCAGCTCGGTTGGAAGTGCTTGGACATTGGGTGAAACAATGCTAGGCAGCGGAGGGATCTCTTCTATCCGCTCATCCTAGAATTGGTTTTGCCAATCCTCCACTTCAGGCTCTTCCTTTTGCATTCTCCTATTTGGGTGCTTTGAAGTCCTTCTTAAGATTATGGGACTGAGGTCAAGGTGGGGATATACATTCAACACCTCAGTTTTTGGCGCCCTCATGCCCTTCATCATAGTATCCTGTTGGAGCTATAACCATTCCGAGCTTTTTATCATCTTTTGGAAGATCTCCTTCTCCTTATCCTCCGTAGTAGCACCCGCGCCACTCTCCAATTCAGAATTCTGCACTTAGTAGTATTTGAACTCCTCCTTTAGCTGGTGAATCTCCTCCCCATATCGTTTCTCTCTCTCTCTCTCTCCATGAAATAATTGGAAAATCTTTCTGTGGTTTCGAACCTAGCCTTGAGCATCATCCAATCAAGAGAAAGCCTCTTTACTTCGCTGCTCAACTCTTCATTACACTGCTTAGCTGCTGCGAGCTTGGAAACGAGTTTAGAGTTCTTCTTGGTTTCGAAGTCTACTCGCATCTTCAGTGCCTTAACATTCGAGTCAGCCTCCTTCATAAGCTCATTAATCTCGGCCATCTTTCCTTTGGCCTCCTCTTGAACTCTTGTGAGCTCATTATCTGCTTCTTGAGCCCTCTCCAATAGAATTAAAGTGTTTTTAGACAGTTTCTTATTGCTAGCGAACAACATCTCGTTTCTAGCAATCAAAGAGTCTTACTCAGATTGGAATCAAGCTACCTTCTGTCTATCCATTCTTTATGCATTGAGCAACTTCATAATGTGCAAGTTCATCTGCAATAAATAATCTTGAGGACAAAGGGGGATTATCAGGCGTAACAAAACTAACACTTACATCATAGAGCTTTGCACACATTTCTTTGAGTTTCTTAGCAGTCAAGTCCTTAAAGCTCTACTTGAGAGTGAACTCATCCTTGGACAAAATCATGCCTCTTAACCTAGCCCTATGTCCATGGTGCACATGCTCCACTGTAGACTAAACCTCTGACCCCGACTATTAGAGTAGTGTATGCGAGCCAAGACCCTAGAATTAACAGGTTCTTTCAACCTCCTATAATCCTGCCTAGTCGATCTAAGGTTGTTTCCCTTTTGGTGCACCAATTGACTAAGGGCTCTAACTTCTATGGCTCTTCATCCAAATGGACGATATTATTTATCTAAGCCACTAAGGGATCTTGACCAAAGGCATGATTGCATGGACATTTCTTGGACGTGTTGCTTGCCTCATCTCCCATTTTGGATTTCAACTTCTTCCTTACATTAGGATCCACCACAAAGTAAATCAGCATGTCCCCGTTAATGTTCTTGATCAACGCTACCCTTTCCTAGGTCTGAGGGAGGAAGTCTTCTTGTTGCCACTAGCTTCCTGACTCTTCTTCGCATGGATCATCGCCGAGCAACCAAGAGTTTGTCAGGGTCAGTCAGCTCGAGATTCATGTTTGCAAAAAGTAAAAAAGTTACTAAGTACACAAGGAATGTCCATGCAAGGCACTGTATTGAGCACGAGCTCTCAGGGGACCCTATCCCCCCAGTAAGAACAAATAATCAGCTCCCCCATAGTAAGCCCACTTCGGCACAGCAAAGTTAGCGATCATACCTCCCCTATCCTCCTTATCCGAGTCATCCAAAAGGATTGAGTCCATTTAGAGATATGACAAACTACTCTTTCAGCATTCTAGACTCGACCAGATCTTATACGTAACTCATCCTTCAAGCATTAAGCTGTCCTATCATCGTTGGGTAGAAGTTTTAGAGTAGTTGTGCTCATTGGCTCCACCCAGCTAGTCCATAAGTAGAGGTTAACATCCAACCCAGTCATAATGTACTTATCTCGATGCCATTTGGTTGTCAAACTTTCATTCTATCGAGAAGTAGAACGTATGGAATTATAAACTCGTGTAAAACTGGTGGAATCGTACGTTTAAAGTTATAATTTTATAAAGAATCTATACTAAGATAATTTTGTATTTATTTTAACTAGGAAAAACTCATAGATTTACAAAATCGTAGAATCGTATTAATACTCACATTTTTGACAATTATGAATGTACTTATCCTTTTATCCAAACATAGAGTACTCCAGCCGTTCCTGAAGCTTTTCTGCTAGGTTGGCTCATTGAATGGTACGAACCCTCATTGTAGAGCTTTAGCTTGTAGAAGTATTTGAAAGCTAAGGAGTTGACCTCCAAGTGAACTTCTTGCAAAGCCTCAAACACGACCAATAAACGATATGTGTTAGATACGAGCTAGCTTAGGTTCCATCTCTGGTAGTTAAATAATGTTTTTTGAAAGATTGAGAATGGAATACGGCGAATGCTTGTAATATAGACAGAATTGGTTTCCTCTAGTTAGAGCTATTTGGTTGTTTGCTTAAGGCCTCTTTACTAACCAGCCTAAAGGAAGGGGCAAAGCACATTGCCACTCTTGCAATCTCTTCACCCATACGATTGTTGCTTAATTCATTATATGTATTATCGACCTCCACCTTATCGAACAGGGGTACTATGGGTTTATTGTCTTCACTATCATTTGGGTAGACGTCTCTTTAAAGTTTTTCTATCACTACTAATCTATAGATGATTTTGCTAGTGTCTCCACTCATCAACACCATAATACCTAAGTCTACCTTGGAGGAACTGCCGCCATAACTACTAAGGAGGGAGTGACCTTCTTAATATTTCACAATTGATTATTGGTTAGTGTGTGGGACGAGGTTGATGAGACAACATCCATGGCATTTGCACCTTCTAAAGAGTTGAAATGTCAAAAAAAGTCTGGAACTTTGTGAGATTTTCAAAGAGACAAAGAAAGGGAAGTTTTCAAAAGTTTGGAAGAAGAAGTCAAAGGTCGAGTATTTATATAGATGCAATTAGATACAAATAGGCGGCTATCGCGGAAGGAAAAATTTGACATCTCCCAACCCAATTTTGCCACATATTCGATGTCTAACGTAAAGGATGAATGGTCCAGATCACTTGACACAACTGTCACTCATACGTGCGCCCAATAACTTAACAATGTACATCCCATAACTTGAACGTGTTGAAATAAGTGTGTATGCGAAAAATTGAATTGAAGCTTCTCTAGGAAGCATGATTACCTTAGATCCAGTGCTTTGTAGCAAGATTGTAGCACTCAATCTAGCTAACTTCGAAAATCAAACCTCTCATGGCTCGATTCGGGTGAAGGGAGGGTAAAGCCTTACGTGGTTTGGTAAGTTAACTACTTGGCATACCTTCTTGCATACCGGCTTGATGATGATTCCACAAAGCTTTACATACACCATAATCCACTAAGCATGGGTTAAGTCCTATTTAGACAAGCTTCCTACTCAACTTCTCCATCCCAGTCAAAGTTTCATATCACTAAGTCAAGGAGAAGGTTGGAAGCATTAATGAGACACTCGCTCTTTGGACTTGGCTCCTTTTTGGCATGTAATAGTTCATCTAGAGTCTTGGAAGCCCTTCAAGGAGCTTACTTTCTTTGCTGATCTATCATTAACCAATCGAGTTGAGGGAGGAAGGGAGGAGTGAGTGTTGATAGGGTACTTTAGACATAAGTTTCTAAACCTAGTTTGACTTCTCTAGAACATTAGCTGAGCTCTTATAAGCCCTATCCAACCTCTAAGCCTAGTCCAAGCTACCCATAGCTTAGGTACCATAGCAAGACTTAAGCCAAGCGCCCAATTAGCTTTGCTAATCTTGCTAGAGACTATGTTAAGTTATTAGTTATAAGTCTAGCTTAATCAGAATGAAGATCTCCAAGCTCCTTGGTTTTAAGCCTTTAACCTCCTAGTAATGGATCCCAACTTTTACATAATCTCACACTATACACTCTACCTACTTTTAGCTCTTGTTGACTTAGGCATATACCCAAATGCCCTCTAATACCTCTTTAGCCTAATCTTCCTTATTTTCTAGGTAATAAGCCACCTCTCTCTCTATTTCTTTCCCTTTATGCTATATTCCTTTTTTTTTTTCCTTAACAAGTGTTCATATATGCTTGACTAAAGAAAATCTCCCTTGTCTCTATGGATTTATCTTTTACACTTCTAGTAGAGATTTTAATTGAGGATTTTTGTAGTTTAAAGCTACTATAATATGGAGATTGTGGAATGAAAATCACATGAAGTTCGAAAGTGATGGTTTCAAATTAACTTTGTGGTTTACCGGTGAGTTTCTAATTGAAAGTTATCAATTGTTCAAGTAGACTATTTAATCAAGTAGATTGGAAAAGTTTGCAGATTTGTGTTTGGAGCTTTCCATTGTTGAATGTGTGATATTTGTTGGTTGTCTTATCCTTTTCCTATTCTAGTTTTTCCCTTGTTTGAGTAATCAAATTAGGATTTAATCTTTTAAGATTAAGGCTAGGAAGGGATAAGTCTAAATCAGATTTATGAGAATTTTTGTAATGTGTCTATTGAGTACTCCCTTTTATCATTCTCTATAAGGCGGAATAAGAAAGATGAACTATTAAATTGAAAGTGTAAAATCTTATGATTAAGTGTCCTACATGGATTGTTGGAGGTTATAATACTAGTTTATAAAGTCATGGTTATGAACATTTTGTCAATACAAGTTTCAAACTTTTGGGCCAACTAGCTGAAAAGAGCCCGTTAGTGTTTTTTGGCTTAGGGCATTACAAATGGTATAAAAGTAGACCCCCTTACTAGTAGGTAGATAATTCAAGTCTAGATCTAATTTAGAAAAAATGGTCTAAGGAAGGTAAAGAGTGTCACCAGGGTGTAACTCCTTACATTCTTCCAAGATGACTTATAGATAATGGGTGGCTTGAATCGTATATCAAAAAGAGGGAAAGATCTGAACTCAATTGTAAGGTTTTGTGACGAAGATGTTGTGTATTTAAGGGGGAGAGATTGTAAAACCTCATGATTAAGCGTTCTATTTGGATTGTTGGAGATTGTGATACTAGTTTACAAGGTAATGGTTGTGAATACCTTATTAACATAAATTTGAAACTTTTAGATTAAATAGTTGAAATGGGTCAATTAGCATTTATTGGCTTAGCTATTTACTGCTTTTTGCTTGGAGTGTTATAAAAAGGCTTACAAAGATATCAACACTACCCCAATAACTAAGGAGTAGAAACTATATAACTTTTAAAAATACATAAATAATGTTCAAATAGTTATTCAAATACTCAAAACATTTTAGCTTTAGTGACAATTTAGACGTGTAGACATATTTTTGAATGTTATAAAAGGGTAAAGTCACATCTTAATAGTTTAGAGAGTTAAAAGAATTATAGGCAATTTGCCTAAAAATAAATGCATAAAATTGATTAAGGTCTAGAAAAAGTTGCATCATGAAATAATTTACAATTCATCAAATGAAGTTTAAATTTTACAATGTCACATAAGCTCCATCAACATAAAATTCTTGTCATTTAAGACTCTATAGATTATATTTAATGCTTTGAACAATTGTATCTTATGATATGTATAATATCAATTAAGGAGTATTTCATATTTTTCTTTAAATGAGACAAGACAAACAATAATAAATAGATTCATCCATGGGATCCAAAGAAAAGTCATTCTAAATAATTAATTAATATTTATAAAGATTATAATTTAGATATTAAATTATATCTATAAATATAATATATACATATATATATATATGATCTCTATTACCAAAATACGAGTCTTCTATACATTTTCAAAAATAATTAGTTGTCTTGATTCATGTGGTTACTTTTCTCAGTACTTGGTAATTCTTATTACCAAAAATACAAGTGTTCTATGTTGAGACAAGGTGCTTTTCACATGTTTAATTAAATTATATGATCATTTTAAATTATTTTGATTGATTATGGTACGGTTATTTAAGATGTCTTAGTGAATAATTTAAGATTTTGGTGCTTTTCCTTCATAGTCTCTTCTAAAAGAAACCTAACCTTATTTTCTTATTTTGTGTAGAACTAGAGTTGAACATACAAATCAAAAAATGAAAATTGCAAACTCTCTCTTTTCCTCTCCTTTTGCACTCTATGTCTCTCTTTCTCTTCCTTTGCGCCATCTACCTCTCTTTCTCTTAGGAAGTGCTCCCCTTTTCAATTAAAAGTAATCTCTCTCATCTTTATGGATTTATCTTTGAAACTTCAAGTAGAAATTCTAATAAATGATTTTGGCAATTTAAGGCTAGTATGACATGGTAAGTGTAAAATGACAATTATATAAGATTAGAAATACATGGTTTTGAATTAAGTTATCAACTAACCTCTTATTAAAAGTTATCAATTATTGAAGGATTATTGGATTAAGCAAAATGGGAAAGTTTATGGATTTGTGTATAGAGGTTTTATTGGTTGTATGTTTAATATTGAGTGTGTTTTTCTCATCCTTTCAATGTTCTTGCTTTTTTTGTTGTTTGCAGTAATCTAGTCAAGGTTTAATCATTTACGATCCGTTTACTTTCTAGAATTGAATAGATAGGGAATGAGAAAGTTATGTCTTGAGAATGACTATTATTGAAAAATGTTAGAAATTTCTTTTCCAATGTTTATTTCGTGTAAAAATTTATTGCAAGGAGTACTTATTTTAGTATTTACTTCACCTCTTTAATTGTAGTTTTAAGTTAAGAATATAACTAAAGATTACCAGTTTTCCCTATTTAGTTATTTGGAAAATAACCAAAAGTTATTTAACTGCAGTATCTAATGAGGGTATAATGGTTACACTATTTAAACTTTTTATTTCCTTACTAAAGGGAATATAATATCCATATTTTCTGATGTAATGATTATCCCAAATGAAGTGAGAGCAGAAAAATCCTTGGGAAACAAATTTTCTTACCCATTATTTAAGTAAATATGATAACCAAAAGTTGATTATTCTCTCTCTATTACCTCAAATGTGTCATTAAAATTAAGATGGGAATGAAATAAGTCCACATTAATTATCTAAGAGAATACACATAATATTCCTATTTAATGCTTGCTTCCATCTTTCCATATGAGGTATAAGAATTGGGATGGGGTACCAACACGTAAGATTACAAGGGTATCGATTAGCCTAACAACTAATAAGCGGGAGCTATATAAATTTTAAAAGCATCTAAATGATGTTCAAGCAATTGTTAAAATATTTAAATTAGTTGTTTTTGTAAATGAATGTAAATTGCTAAATTAATATCTATGAAATCAAACTTATAGTTTGTAAGAAATTGCCAAAATTGAATGAGAATTGGAAAGCATAATAAGATGTGTTAATAGCTGTTATTCTTTCCATGATATGATCACTTGTAAGACAAAAAACAACTTTGAAGATGCTAAAGTGTACTTTGGGCAATTACTCCGATACCTAAGTTAACCAAGGTTATGAGAGAATAAAAACCCTAACAAAGTAAAGTAAGAGAGAGAGAGAGAGAGAGAGAGAGAGAGAGAGAGTCAAGTTCCTTTATTTAGGGGCCTCATCTCCTTTCCTCCTATAAATAAGAGATGAGGCTAAGTTGTCATCGAGTCAAACTATTGAAGCTAAGCCCCCATTGTGGGTAAGTTAGTTTAGGCTTGGGCCTTATGGCTAGAAAAGCATATCAACACTTACACTCCTTACCCCCCTTGGCAATAGGTTTGGCAAGGAAAGTAAGCATATGGATAAGCCCTCAAGGCTCCAAACCAAGCTATCATACTGTAGAGGGAGCTTCCCATAGGCATTTTTACCTTATACATGACCTGTTAAGCTAAAGTATTCACTTAGATGGAGTAGCTTAGCATGCAAAATATATGAGCTAGACTTAATCCATGATGGATAGAGAGGCGGAACAGTAAACATTGGACAGGATTTCTTTAGGCTTCTACACCTTCAAAGTTTCTTGGAGGACTTGAAAAGGCAAGTGGGAGTTCCTATGGCTTTTATACCAATGAGGTTATTTGAATAACTTGAAGAGGTAGGCCGAATTTTCCTTTAGCTTTTATGTCAGCGAAGTGTTCCAAATGGTTCGAAGAAGTCAAGAACAAGTGTTCCTCAAGTTTCTTATGCTTAAGGAGGTGAATAGGGTTCTCCTTAGGCTTGCAAGCCTATGAGGTTATCCAAATGGCTTGAAGAGGCGAGTTAGATATTCCTTAGATTTCGTGCTTTTGAGTTTATTTGAATGAGCAGAAGAGGCCTTTTCCTTAGGCTTTTAAGCCTATAAGGTGATTGAATGGATTGAAAGGACAAGTTAGATTTCTCGACCTTCTATGCCATTGAGGTTATCCAAATGGCTTGAAAAGATGAGTTAGATTTTCTTTGAGCTTTCATGCCTTCGAGGTTTATCTGAACGCTTAAAGGGGTGAGTTAGATTTTCCTCGAGCTTCTATGTTATTGATGTTATCCTAATGGCTTGAAAAGGCAAGTCAAATTTTCCTTAAACTTTCATGCTGATGAGGTTATTTAAGGTTAAAAGAGGCCATTTTAGACTAACCCAAGTGAAACGTGACTTGTACAGTCGAGCAGGCAAGTCGTCCAAGTCTACAAGGTTAAAGTACTTACATGACGCTTAAGCAGTTGTTAAAATCTCAAAATTATTGCTTTTGTAAATGAATGTAAATTGTTGAATTAATATTTATGAAATCAAACTTATAGTTCGTGAAAAATTTCCATAATTGAATGAGAATTGGAGAGTAGAATAAGATGAATGTAAATAGTGTATTATGCATTTATACATATATATGTATGTATATGTACAAATTAGAGTAAGTGAGCAAGTGTTATGACATATGTATAAATAAAAACCTATAATATTTCAATACTTTCCCTTTCCCCCCTTACCCTAAAGTTAGACTTTGAAAAAGTTCCAACTTGACAGAAAGTTAGCTTAACTGCTATTCATCGATTGCCTTGGTCATCAAATATGCTAATTGAGATGTAGAAGGTATATGAACAATTTGATGTAACCTAAATTATATCTAATGTAGTGTGAACAGTATGTCTAATTCAATATGTTTTATTTTACCATGAGTGCAAGGATTTTTTGCTATAAGTTTAGTAGGTTTTCCGTTAGTAACTAGTGCTTGGGAGCTCAACATCAATAAGAAGGTCACAAAAAATAAAAGAAGTTTGTAAAAGCATCCTAATGTAGATACTCCATTTTTGCTCACTAGTTTTTTATTTTGGGCCAAGTTTACCAAAAATTCTAAAAAAAAAAAATGAAAAATACAAAAAAAATTGAAAAGAAAAAAACACACAAAAATTTTCTTTTAAAGAATTGAAAAAAAAAGCATCAAATGAGTCTAAATCAAGTCAATAAGTTGTTTAAGGTTAGATTAGGTAATAGTTAAAAATATACATGCAATTTGATAAATTCATAGTCTTTAAACAATTAGGCTTTAATGAAAAAATATATTTTGAGAAAAGTTCATTAAGAAATTGAACTCATGCAAGTGGGTTTTCGTTTAATTTGAATAATTGGACGAATGAAGAATAAGACTTGGAATTTATTAAATTAAGTTTGCATTGAAAAAAATCCTTAGCATGTATATTTTAAGTCGTTAAAATGTGTTTAAGTCATTTTAAAACAAGTTAGAGCACTTTGGGTGTAGGTTTGGAAATAAATATTAAAGTAAGGCTAAGATTGAAAAGGATTAAGTACATGCGAAAGGCATTTTATAGTAAGGAAAAATCAATAGCACAGTTGATAAGGCTATATATGTATATAGGAGTGGTCATGGGTTCAACTCTTAGTAGGGATAGTATTGAATTTAACTTCTTTTTTTTTTTTTGGGCTCTTTGCTTGATTAAGTGCCTGGTATGTGACCATCCTTTTCTAAGCAATGGTAAACAGCTAGAAATGTCAGGAAAATGAAGGAAAAATATTGCAAAAGTCTAGAACCTAATCTCAACAAATTTCATCAATCATGATCTATTTCTTTGAGGATTTAGTTGGAATCTTGTTCAATAATTATCAAAAAGACTAAATCTTTAAAAGATTGGTGCTAATAACTTTCAATAAAAGCTTTGAGAAAATTGCATCTTAACCAAGTTTGATACATGGCCACCATATCCTTATTTGAGCTTTTAATTAGATTCAAACTTCAAAATTTATAAAAACAAGTTTGGGAAACTCTTAAACAAACCAAGCTCCATCAAAATACATCACACCACTTAACCTCGCTCTCTTGTGCAATTAACCCCCTACCGGAACTTAAAAACCCAGCTACCTTTTACAATACATATACGGTCCTCTTTCGTCAACCCTTTCTCATCCTCTTACACTGCCACATGTACACAACCAAAAATCATTCATGGGCACTACCCACACATCAACCCCACTATACAACAATACCTATGACCAAAGACTTATAGCCACACTCATGCCTCCCCTATTAACAAGCCTAATGACAAGCCATAATAGATCACCGATGCTCCATCTGTAATGGCCTTCACTTGCGTAACCAAACAACACAATAGATGCAACAATATGCTAACCAACTCTAATGACCTTCTCTTATAAACATTCCAACATAATCCACGAACGTCCTTACTCGTGCAACCAAACAACACAGCAGATGCGACACTAACCCATGATCCAACCATATTTTAGACATCTTTCCATATTGTATGAAAAATTGCATTGTTTAGCTAAAATTGCATATTTTAGGTACAATAATATATTTTTATTAAGATTCAAATCTTTAGGATAAAATTTGCATCCAGGTTGCATATCTTAAAAGATTAGTATAGGATCATTTCTTTTCCATAATTAGACAATTTTTTCTATGATTTAGTTATCTTTTCCATAATTAAGCATGTTTTGTATGATTTAGACATGTTTTCCATGATTTAGTATTTTTTCCATAGTTAGGAATTTTTTCTATTATTTTGACATCTTTTTTATAGTTAAGTATTTTTTCTATGATTAGGCATCTTTTCTAGAATTTAAGCCTCTTTTTCATTCTTTAAACATTTCGAGCATGTTTTCTACCTTAATTGCATATTTCATGAAAAATTGAATTTAGGCATTTTAGGGTTTTTTACTAATTTTTTTTATCACATATGAAAGGTTTTTCTCTAAATAAAAATCTGAATTTAGTCTTTTTTTTTTTTAGTTAAGATTTTCAAAATTGGATAATAAAAATTAGGGTTTCTTTTTTAGGATTTTCTTAATAAAAATAACCTAGCTAAAAACGTAAACTTGGCTCGTTTTAAAAAATAAAAAGAACCAACTTACTAAAGTTTTTTTTTTTCAAAAGATGAGAACTATAGTCGGTTTGATCCCAATTAACGGGTATGGACCCAATTAGCAGGTATGTAGACACCTCTAGGTTAACCGTAAAAGTTGTAAAATATTTTGTTTTTCTTTTCATTTTGTAGGGAACTTTTGTAATAAAAAAAAATAAAAACCATTTTTATATATTTTCACATCCTTTGCATGCTTTCTCATTTTTTAGAAAAAAAATAAAATAAAATAAAGGCTCATTTGTTATTTTTTCTTTAATTTTTACATGATAACTTAGTTTTAATATGTTAGCTTTTGAGCTTGATTATCTGATTAATATTTTTTAAAAATTATTTGTTAAAAAAATTTGCAGACTTGTGACCTGATTAAGGTTTTTCCACCCATAAAACCCTAATCTTATTTTTTTATTAGTTTTACTGGCTAACGATTCTAAATGATTTTCAAAACATTTTTTAGAGAAAAATATTTTTCCTTAATTTTATGTCGAATATTTTATATTAAGTAAGCTAAGCTTAGTATAAAATAAATTAAGAAAAATCGAAATATAACTCAATAGAATCGATGACTCCATTAGGGACGCTAATGAGGTAACCACATAGGAATTTTAAAAAATTAATCAATGGGCCTTTACTCTTCTTATTTTTCTTTTAATTGTAATTTGTACATTATTATATGTAGTTATGTTGACTTTTTTTGGTGATGTAAGCCCACTAGAAAGAATTCGGCCTAATGGGCTTGAGTTTGAGGAATTTGGGGGTTTTGTTTTTTTAATATCATACATGTGTGTTTAGATGTGGTTAAACTTAGACTACCTTAAGAACCTAGGATGAGCCACCATTGTGTAACTCTCAGATTGCTGGGGTCTTTACTCTCGCCTAGTGATGATAGGTGAGCTCACTCATGCTTAATATAGCCTACTAAGTATTTCTCTATGAATGCTTAAGGTTATAGAGCTTGAGACTTATAGATCTCACCTTCCTATATAATTATTTTTAAAGATATTAGTAATTTTTAAATATAGGGGCTAGAAAAAAATTATTATAACCTTTGATCAATTGGGCCTCATTTCAAAATTTAATATACTTATACATATAAGTATACTTGAGCTTTATTAAAAAAAAAATTAGAAATTCATACACTTATATGTAAGTTTACATGAATGTTGATCGCAAGTTTGTAATAATGTTGTTCCTATAAGTTATTAATTATCGACTCTCATTGCATTGCATGCATGTATAACATATGGCATCACATTTATTTTATATTTTTACTTTGTGTGTATTTCTCTAACATTTTCTATATTGTGTATATTTGTTTTATATGTTATCATATGTAATATATGTGATTGTTGTAGATTTTGTTTTATTTTATAAGGAAAAAGGTTAAGTAACATAAGATTTATCATAGAAGGCACAAAATCATTAGTAATCCCTTTGTACCATGATGTACCAATGTTAAAAAAGAAAAAGAAAACCTTCAATACCAACTCATAAACTTTCTTTTTTCTTTAGGGCATGTAATTATGAAGATTAGTTATGATAAAGATTATTATGAAACTTTCATTTTCTTAAGTTTTCCAATAAGTTTCAAAAAAGGGAGAGAATTTTCGAGAGATGTTTTATTATAAAAAAAAAAAACAATTTCATGATATTTTTTATTTGGTTGATTTCTATTGCAATGCTCCACATATATCATACTGTTAGGACCTACTACAATACAAAAATAAAAATTAAAAAATAAATAAATAAGATTTAATCCTCAAATTTCCATTGTAAATTATTCACCACCTTAAAGTCATCAATCTTGTAAATGTCTAGTTCTCATTCATTACCCATTAAGTTGTCATAATTTTGATAGAGGTTTCTCGTCACCCTTATGTTGTCTGTTTAATAAGTTTCTCATCATAAAATAATTTTCACTTCTCTATATCATCCTTGTAATATAATCATCATCTTATGTCTTCAGTTGTTAGTCTTAATGTTCCATTTTTTTTTCTTTTGTCTGTATAATAAGTTTATATTCGTTAATGACAGTGTTAGGCAGTCTGTAACATAAAATAAGTATTGATTTTATAATAAAAGTTTCCAAAAAAAAAAAAAAGAAAGGTTTGAAAATGGAAAACTTGATTTTTTTTTTTAAAAAAAAAAGCTTAAGAGGGGATATGGTGTTGCTAATAAGAAGGGATTCTTATAGGTTTTGAACTATTATTTTTAAGTGGTTAAGTGCTTTTTTTTTAAAGCCCATAGCTGTTCATTTTGAATTCAAGATGACTGACAATGGCAATTTTAGCCCAAGCATAATCTTGGTAGTCACTCATTCTGAGCTTAGGGTGTTGTGTAGCCTATGAGTTAAACATGATATTGAAGTTAATGCTGAAGGGCCTAAAAAGAAAAAAGAAAAAAAAAAAAAGAAGGAAAGCACATTGGAAATTGGTACATGAAAAGAGTGGAGACATAGTGCATTTATCCATCCTTGAAATAGACACAACTCTTGATTCCCTAGGAAAAGCCCAAGCCAAACACAATCCTTAAAGAGAAGTCCATTACCAAACCTTTTTAGAAACCCTAGACACAAGAGCCTAAACATAAACAACAGACCTCTTCACCTATTTCTACCCACTTCTAACCAGAAAAGACCTAAACACATGGCTTATTTATCTATACTAGTTCTCTTTAAGCCTAGAAGGTCTTAAACACTCATTCTACAAAAACTGGCCTACTTGCTCCAACCTTAAAATCAAATACAAAGTTTCTCTCCACTATGAATAAGTTTGGGCTAGGAGGCAATAAAAGACCCATTTAATTGAGTCTAAAAGGGCAATCTTTTAAAGGTAGAAGGGAATGTGTAGTGCGTTTAGGGTTTGCTAAGGAAAAAGGGGGAGAAACACGATAGTGAGATAGAAGTATCTAAAGGAGGAGATAGTCTCAGTTCATGTCTTGTCACTGGAATTCATAATATATCTGTTGGTAGTGTAGACCGGGGTTAAGTTGACTAACATATAGGCTAGATTAGGCCATGGTGGCCCATTTATCTAGATAAACACTAATACTATTAGTTACATAACTGTAATTGGTTTGTTGGCATAAGACTACTCATTAGAATATTATATTCACATGAGAGAAAATACACTATATATAGCACTCTTTAGACATACAAAAATTAATTAATGAAAATTACAAAAACAATTGCTCTCCTAAAGTTTTCTTGCATTGGAGAAATTAACTTAAATTTGAGCTTTAGAATTTCGTGTGTTTATGTTAATCGATTGACCTTACTATAAATGGTATTAGAACTTAATAGGGTGGAGGCTCCATGTCAACCAAAGATGATGCAATAGACGCTCGTTTGCAATCTAAGTTTGATTCCAACTAGAAACCCATTAATGAAACATCGAAGCTAATGCAAGAGTGCTTAAAGAAATATGGCCAAGACATTATGGAACTAAAGGCAAAACAAGTAGAATTGACTCCTTTTGCTAACATTTCCATAGATAGGGGTAAGTCTCCTATGATTGCAATTCTTATTAATCTAGGAAATCTAATGCAAACCATACCTGAGACAACTGCACTAATTGCTGTACCTAAGGTTGAATTTCCTAATTTTAATGGTGAAGGATTGAAGGATTGGTTATATAAGCCAGAGCAGTATTTTCCACTTGAAAACACTAGACAATTGGAAAGTTCGATTGGCTTCAATGTACTTTGAAGGGAAGGCATTACAGTGGTTCTACCACTTTACTTAAATGCATAGTGATTCCTAGAATCTTGAGTGGGTTGAACTTGCGGCAGGTATGCAAGCTAAGTTTACGTATAAGGCTTTTGAAGTCCCCATGGGGGAGTTTAAGGAGTTGTATCATCGAGGGAATTTGCAAGAGTACCTAAAGGAGTTTGAACATTTATCAACCTTAGTAGAGTTACTTGAACACCATCTAATTAGCATATTTTTTTACTAGATTAGATACAGTTGTCCAATTTTCCAACCGAAAACATTGCAAGATGCCATTACCCTAGCAAAGGAATGACATGATTGAAATTTAATCAAAATAAATATACTTAATCATATTATGGATTTTTTAAAATTTCATTTAATCTATTAGGTCTATATCTTGTTTGATTATACTTAAACCTGTATTCTATTTATAGATAATTATATCTATTTATAGCTAAGATAACATAATGTTTTTTTTCCTGACGAATCCTTTTTTTTTTTTGTCATATTGCATATCGAATAAGATTGAGTAACCTAACAAAAAACTTCGCAGGCAAATATTTACTCTTTCCATATCTATTTCAATTCTAAGATTAGCTTATGAATTTTCAAACTAAATGAATTGAATTGGTCCCTGGTTTGTTCCACCATCTCATCCAATGAATTATTAGAATTCTTTTGTCAATAGAATCTTCAGTATTCATAGGTTCCATTGTTCCCATCGCTTCTCAATTAATGGTTAGGTTTGAATTTTACAATGAAGCCCCCATGAAATTTTTTCTAGAAGCTAACCTTCTTTCTTCTAACCAAAACCTAAAAATTAATCAAACCCCATCTAGTTCTTCCCTTAACTTCCACAAGAACCAAAACATACAAAAATACAACCTTATACCTACCAACACTATACACAATTGAATCACCCCTACATCCAATTTGTACCTACCAAATAAACTAAACTTTTCACCTTACCCATTACCAAGGAACATTAAGAGAATGACCCCCAAGGAATTAGAAGAGAAGAGGAGGAAGAAGATTTTCTTTTGGTGTGATGAGCCATTTAAGCTAAGGCATAGGTGTAAAAATAGGCACCTTAACATGCTGATTACTGCAGATGAGGAAAGAAGTGATCTAGTCGAAGAAGAAGAAGTAGGATTGGTTGATGGATTAGATGAGGAGTTATCTAAGCTTACATTGTGTTCCCTCAAAGATGATGATACAGGTGAAGTAGGATGTGTAAGAGTTATTAGCTTCTATAAGAGAAGGAGACTAAATGTGCTGGTCAACAGTGGAAGCTCCTTGAACTTTGTTCATACGTATTTAATGCAAGGAGTAGGCTGTCTTGTCAACCCTAATAAACCCTTATGTGTCATGTTGGCTGATGGCAAAGAACTAATGAGTCGAGCTAAGATAGAGTAGTTTGTTTGGTGTATGCAAGGGCAACAATTTGAAGTAGAGGTACATGTACTGAGCTTAACAAGATTTGATCTTATACTAAGAATTCCTTAGCTTACTATGTTAGGAACTATTAGATGAAATTTTTGATAACTCACTGTGAAATTCAGATGGAAGCAGCAAGCTTACTCACTACGAGTTGAGAAGGAAAAATTGTACACCATTGAGAGCACTTCTCTATCCAAACTTTTACTCTTAGCTCAACCCATATAAGTA
The DNA here is from genome assembly GCA_024138015.1 of Lumnitzera littorea. Lineage (NCBI taxonomy): Eukaryota > Viridiplantae > Streptophyta > Magnoliopsida > Myrtales > Combretaceae > Lumnitzera > Lumnitzera littorea. The sequence goes on along the minus strand of JAMXBB010000001.1, from coordinate 88,542,308 downwards.
TAATGTTCAGTCATTTGTGGTCAAAGGTTAGGAGAAGCCAGCAATGCATTCAAATTCTTATTGCTTAAATTACAAGATTTATTAGAGGAGCTCCACAATGTTTTTGAGGAACCTAAGGGTTTGCCTTTAGATAAAGTTTTCAATCATCGTATTTGCCTACAATAAAGCTTATGAAAATTAGGCCATATTGACATTCAGTCATGCAAAAGAACATCTTAGAGGACATGATCAAAGATATGTTGGAGAGTGGTGTTATATGACCTAGCTACAGTCCGTTTGCCTCACCCGTAGTGTTAGTAAAGAAAAAAGATAACACCTAGAGGATGTGCATTGATTATCGTGAACTCAACAAATATACAATTAAAGATAGGTTTTCGATACCAATTATAGAAGATCTTTTTAATGAGCTTCATGGGGCCAGTAGGTTCACCAAATTGGACCTAAGATTAGGGTATTATCAAATAAAAATGCATGCTGCAAACCTTTAGAAGACGGCTTTCCACATATACGAAGGGCACTATGAGTTTGTTGTCATGCCCTTTATACTAACTAATACTCCCTCTACCTTCCAAGGGTCAATGAGCCACATTTTTAAGGAGCATTTGAGGAAACATGTGTTGGTATTCTTTAACGACATTTTGATTTACAGTCATAGTAAGGAAGAGCATGTTGAGCACCTACGGGTGGTAATGGAAATTTTGAGGAAGGAAAGACTTCAATTAAAGTGGAGCAAATGTGTTTTTGGTGAAAGAAGGATTGAGTACTTAGGTCATGTTATTTCTTAAGAAGGAGTTTCTAGCGAACCTAAGAAGGTAGAAGTTATAGCTAAGTGGCCAAAGCTTACTACACTTAAGGAGTTACGAGGTTTCTTAGGCTTGATTAGGTATTACCGAAGGTTCATACAAGGGTATGGCGCTATCTCTAAGGTTCTCACTTCATTGTTGAAGAAAGGGCAGTTTAGTTGGAATCAATAAGCTACACTTGCATTTGATAAGTTGAAAAATGCACTCATGAGTCATCCGATTTTGCAACTTCTCGACTATACCAAGACCTTTGTTATTGAAATCGATGCTAATGATGAAGGGATATGGGAGGTTTTAATGCAGGAAGGACACCTGATCACTTATCTAAGTAAAGTCCTATCACCTAGACAAGTTGGATTGTCAACGTTTGAGGAGGAGTTGCTTGCCTTAGTTCATGTAGTGGAAAATGGAGGAATTATCTTATGGGTAGAAGGTTTATTATTAAAACAAATCACTACAGTTTAAAGTACCTATAGGAACAACAACTAGTTACTTTTAGCTAACATAAATGGTTTATAAGATTGCTCGGACTTGATTACGAAATCCAATTTAAGAGTCGGAAGAGTAATGATGCAGTTGACATACTATCGCAAGTTAGAACAGCTACTTTACAAGTTATGAGGGTTAAGGTGGCATCACCTGATCTGTTAAAAAGAATCAAGAATAGTTGGGCATTACCTAATAGGTACCAATCAGTTGTTAATAAGCTTAAGAATGAGGAGGAAAGTGGATATTTTGTGTTGGATAAAGATATTTTGAAGAGGAAGGGGAAGATAAAGGTAGGATCTTCAAGGAAACTAAAAGAGCAGCTCTTAAAAATATATCATGATAGCCTAATTGGTGGACATGCTGTTGTACAGCGACATATAAGAAAATTAGATCGATCTATTACTAGCTTAAATTAAACAAGGAAGTTAGGCAATACATGAGGGAATGTGAAGTTTGTTAGTGATAGAAAAGTGAGAATGTTGCTTTACCTAGCTTACTACAACCTCTACCTATACCAAAGGAGTTTTGGATGGAGGTTAGCTTAGATTTTGTAGAGGTTTACCTAAGTCTAATGGGAAGAATGCGATTATGGTTGTGGTGGATCGACTAAGCAAATATAGCCATTTCATTGCACTAACACATCCATTTATTGCTCAACAGGTAGCAGTAGCATACATGGACAACGTTTTTAAGTTGCATGGGTTGCTTGAGAATATAGTTAGTGACAAAGACCTTATCTTCTTGAGCAACTTTTGGAAGGAATTCTTTAGATTGCAAGTCATTGAATTGCACTACTACAAGGCCTATCATCCTCAAAGTAATGGCCAGACCGAGGTAGTGAATAAATACCTTGGCACCTATTTACAATGTATGATTAGAGAAGATCCGAAATGTTAAAGCTACTATTTGACACTAGCCGAGTGGTAGTACAACACTGACTTCCACTCAAGCACAAGAATCACACCTTTTGAAGCCTTATATAGATACATTCCTCTTGTACATTTACCCTACATTTCTAGGGATTCCAAAAATCAACTAGTAGACACTACATTGATAGACAAAGAAAGGAAGATTAAGACGTTGAAATTTCATTTAAGATACGCGCAGAATTCAATGAAACAATAGGAAGATAAGAAAAAGACAAATAGGGTTTTTAAAATGGGGGATTTGGTGTAGCTGAAACTATAACCCTATGGACAATTTAGCTTGAAGAACGGACATGGATAGAAACTGATGGCTAAGTATTTTGGCCCTTACAGAATTAGGGATTGCATAGTTGAAATGGCTTACCAATTGGATCTACCACCTGAAGCTTCAATCCATTTAATGTTCCATGTATCATAGTTGAAGTGTCATCACAGTCTGACTTTAGGAAGTGCCATCTACCCACTTGTAGAATTAATAGTTAAGTTAGTTCCTGAAGAGATTTTAGATAAGAAGTTTGTGAAGTGAAGGAACTCATCTGATGTGATGATCCTTGTGAAATGGAGTAATTGCTCTACTTCAGAAGCAACTTGAGAATTTTTGTTTGACATGTGACTAAGGTTTCCTAACTTACCCTTGTGGACTGGGGTTTTTGAAGGGGAAGGTGCAACATGTTTAGGGTTTACTAAGGAAAAAGGGGAGAAACACTATAGTGAGATAGATAGATCTAAAGGAGGAGATAAGCTTATTTCATGTCTTGTCATTGGAATTTGTAATACATCTACTGGTAATATGGACAGGGCTTGAGTTAACTAATGTATGGGATGGATTAGGCTAAGGTGGCCCATTTGTGTTAGCCTATTATAGAAAATACTAGATAAACACTAATATTGTTAGTAACATAACTGTAATGGGTGAGCTAACATAGGACCACTCACTAGAATATTATATTCACATAGGAGAAAATACACTATATATAGTACGCTATGGACATACAAAAATTAATTAATGAAAATTACAAAAACAATTGCTTTACGGAAGTTTTCTTGTATTTGAGAAATTAGCTTGGATCCAAGGCTTAGAAGTTCATGTGTTTGTGTTAATCAATTGACCTTACTATAGCATGTGACTGACTGTGGCATCATAAAATATCTACTGGGGCAAATAGAGACAAACAAATAAAATGCTTCAAGTCTTTCTAATAGAAAAGTATCTCATTATTTGATGAATTTAAAATGATAAGAGGTATGCCCTAATCCTAAACACTAACCCTAAAACACTTATGAGAGTTGAGAGACATGAAAGTGAGGATAAGATTCATTGCTTAAAGGAGGCCTATCTTGCATGCAATATGCAGATTGAAAGGACAATAGGCATTGATTTAATTATCCCAAACACAACTACCCCTTTCAAGCTCATTTGAGCCTTTTGAAGATTTTTAAAGTTACCTTGTCAAGAACCACCCCACATTGGGACAATTAGGAGGCTACGATCATTAATTTGGAGAAAAGAGATAAGCCAACTTGTGCTTACTTTCGTTGTGTTGATTCACAAGCAATGATAGGCCTATACATTTATTCAAACACTTCAAGCCCATAGATTTTTCCAATATACTCCAAAGCCATATGCCCTTCACTCGTTTATACACCTTAAGCCTAGGGTTTTGGATCTCTTTAAATGGAAACTTAGATACATGGAGAGTGATCACCTTGACAAAGAGAAGAAAAAGAAGAAAAAAAAGAGAAAAAAGAAAAAAAAATAAAAAAATAAGAGAAAAAAAAGAAAAAAAAAAGTAAGGCAATCGCATCCAAAAAGGTAACCTAAAACTCCTATAGAACTCGAGGCTCAAATATGTTAAAATGGCTAAATTATGAATTCCAAGATAAAGTACTGGAGTTTTTCCTAGTATCCTTTAAGGCACAAACTTGAACGAGATTCCAAGCTAAAAAAGTGAAACCTTAATTCTACAACCTTACCCACTATAACGCCTTTAACAAAACTCTTTTAACTAAAGAATTTGATTTATCTTAAGCCGTAGTTGTTCGTGAAACTAGGAATAGTCCATTAAGGTTCTTGACTTATAAACACAAGTTGAGATTAAACTTTCGAAATTGGCCAACATATCAATATCTCCTTTTGTTCACGTTGATGACTAAAAGCTTATATTACAACCTTAAAGAAGAGACCTATCGGATCAATTAAAGTGTACCACTTATAAGACTAACTATAATTTTTGGAATTGCAATCAAGAGCGAAAACAAGCCATTTGAGAGTGTAAGGAAGTCCTTTTAGATTAAACAACTCAAATAATTGAGATACTTTCCTTGATATGAAACTTATGAATGCAAAATTCAAGCATGCCTTAAGGGTAAGAGAAGCACTTCACCCAAAATTAAATGGGATTCCCTACAGCAAGAAGAACAAATTGTTCGGTGGAAGCTCACCTATTTACATATCGGTAGTGGATAAGCAATAGATGAGAAACGAATGGCCAATGAGCTAAAAGAATGAGCATACAGCTTATTTGTAACATTTAGAGTTGGTATAATTTTGTTACATGTTAGCAAGAAAAAGATGAACAAATTTTTTTTTTTGAATAAAATGCACCAATTTTTCCTTCAAGATTTAAAAAGTGAAAAATTTGAGAATTTGCAATGTAAACTTTAGTCATCCTCAAGTTAGGATCTTCAATAATCCCTCGAGGAAATTTCAAGGAGCCTTAGTTATCCTTTCGGAACTTTATTCATCTTAACAAAAACCTTAGTTATCCTTATTTTAGGAACCTTAGTTATCCCTATCTTAGGAACTTTGATTATCTGATGATTCAAGAACATTAGTCATCCTTATCTTAGGAACTTAGCCATCCTTATGGAGCTTTGATCATCTTATCGCTTAAGAACCTTAGTTATCCTTGAATTTAGAGACTTCAATTATCCTATAATTCAGAAGTCTTGGTTATCCTTAGATTAGAAACTTTGATTATCCTACGATATGAGAACATTCAAGAGCTTCAACCATCTTATGAAAAGAATATTATTCAGGAGCCTTTGTCATCATACTAGGAGCTTAGACTATCCTAAGAATTATGAGAACTTTAATTATCTTGTGTTCAGAGTTCAGAAAGTTTCACTATAAGAACTTTTATCGTCTTACATAAAGGAACATCAATTATCTAAGGATAAAAAACAAATAGTTATGCCTTCAAACCCTATTCCTTTTGCCCCATTCATTCAAGATGGGCCCCTATTCTTTTTATCCTATCCTTTTAAGGTAGGCCTCTTATTTGTTTTGCCCCATCCTTTCAAGATGAGCCCCTTAACCTTTTTTCCCCATCTTTTCAAGATGAGCCCCTATTCTTGTTACCCTATCCTTTTAAGATGCACCCCATTCATTTTGCTCTTTCCTTTCAAGATAGGCCTTATATCCCTTTTGGCCTATCCTTTTAAGACGAGCCCCTTATTTCTTTTGCCTCGTCCTTTCAAGATGAGCCTATATTCCTTTTTCCCCATCCTTTCAATGCTAGCCCTATATCGCTTTTACCCTGTCCTTTTAAGATGGGCCCCTATATCTCATTTGTCCTGTCCTTTCAAGATGGGCCCCTTATTTCTTTTACCCTATCCTTTTAAGACAGGCTCTTTATCTTTTGCCCTATCCTTTTAAGATAGGTCCCTTAACCTTTTTGTCCCATCCTTTCACGACAAGCCCCTATTCATTTTGTCTCGTCCTTTGAAGATGGGCCTTATATCCCTTTTGTCCCATCCTTTTAAGATAGGCCCCTATTCTTTTTGCCTCGTCCTTTTAAGATAAGCTCTTATTCTTTTTACCTTGTGATGAGTTACCACCACTAGTCTTCTTACGTGCGCATGACTCCGAGGCCTCCAATCCCTTACTTGAAGAATCATCTCTCGGCAACCTATCGATGATGAGAGACTCTATGCGGGAGGAGGATGGTTGAATTCCTTGACAACTTCGGGAGGTTACACCCTACTCTGTTTTATCTCTTATGCCTATGCCGACTATTCGCTTACTGAGGGCTCTGTATCGAATGATCAAACTTTCAATTGCTGAGAGATTCTTACCGGGTGACGAGACACTCTTCTTTAAGTTGAATACTTTCTTCCGGCTTCTTACCAATCCCTGATGTCACAACATCTTGAATCCCCTCGTGTGCTATGATCAGAGAATCTATATATGGAACTAATGTTGTGCTGCCACCTATCCCTTTCACCTGACATTGTACTTTTTTCCCTTTTTGTTGTTTGTCATTTTTACCATTTTTCGTATGTACCAAGAATTCTTCTTTTGTATGCCTTTTTGAAGTTTCTTTATTTGTATGGTTGCCTTAGGGACTAACTATAAATAGTCTCTCTTGCTTGTAAGTCGGGATCATCCTACTTTATAGATAGACATTGAATATACTATTCTTACGAGACAATCATCTTTAGGTTCATTTTCGTACACTCTTATCTAATCTTACTGAGTAGCTCAAGATTTGTGGCGAGTGGACCTTAACATTTACTTGTGCATCATATCAAGTAAAGTGTCAAGTCGTGTTATGTTTGTTGGTGTGTCATATCCTCCAAGTAACTTCATATCTGTTACTCTAATTGGTTTGTAGACCTAATCACTTTATTTTCTTTGATATTTTGAAGGACTCATTGGTTTGAATCTGCTACGATAAGTCCTAGTGATAATTAAACTCCTAAGCATACCACCCCGTCCTTTTAAGACGAGCCCCTATATCCTTTTGCCTCGACCTTTCAAGTTGGGCTCCTTGTTCTTTGCATCAACCTTTTAAGTTGGCATTTTAAATTAGTATTCTTTTACCTTGTCCTTTCAAGACAAAATTTTGCTCAATTGACCATTTAAGTCAGTATTTCTTACCTTGTCAATTTAAGTTGGGATTCAACAAAAATGGGCATATCTTTTTTATCTTTATAGCGAAGTTTTATTTAAACTTCCTTACAAAAGGGAGCAACTGTAGATACCCCATTTTTACCCACTAGTTTTTTATTTGGGCTAGGTTTACTGAAAATCCAAAAAAAAAAATGAAAAAAAACACAAATTTTTTTTAAAGAATTGAAAAATAGAGTATCAAATGAGTTTAAGTCAAGTCAATAAGTCGTTTAAGGTTAGATTAGGGAATAGTTAAAAATATATATATATATGCAATTTAATAAATTTAGAGTCTTTGAAAAATTAGGCTTCAATGAAAAAAAATATATTTTGAGAAAATTCTAGCAAGAAATCAAACTCATGCAAGTGGTTTCTTGTTCAATTTAAATAATTAGACAAATGAAGAATAACACTTAGAAATTATTAAATTAAGTTTGTGTTGAAAAAAATCCTTAACATGTATATTTTAGGTCGTTAGTGTTCGGGTCATTTTAAAACAAGTTAGAGCAATTTGGGCATGGGTTTGGAAATAAATATTAAAGTAAGGCTAAGATTGAGAAGGATTAAGTACATGCAAAAGACATCTTATTGTAAGAAAAAACCAATAGCATAAGTGGTAAGGCCACGTATGCATATAGTAGGTCACAAGTTCGATTCTTAGTAAGGATAGGATTGAATTTAACTTTTTTTTTTCTTTTGGTTTCTTTTCTTGGTTAGATGCCTAGCATGTAACCATCCTTTTCCATGACACGGGAAACAGTTAGAAACATTGGGAAAATGAAGGAAAAATATTGCAAAAAGTCTAAAACCTAATCTCAACAAATTTTATCAAATCTCGATCTATTTCTTTGAGAATTTACTTGGAATCTTGTTCAATAATTATCAAATAGACAAATTTTATCAAATCTTGATCTTAACAAATTTTGGGTTTTTTGCTTGATCACATGCTTAGCACATAACCATCCCTTTCCACGACGCGGGAAATTGCTAGAAATGTTGGGAAAATGAAGGAAAAATATTACAAAAGTCTCAAACCTGATCTTAACAAATTTTATCAAATCTTGATCTATTTCTTTGAGGATTTAGTTGGAATCTTGTTCAATAATTATCAAATAGGCTAAATTGGCTTTTAGTGTGTCTTATTTTTGTCGATGGCTTTATTTATTAACATATTACATAGCATATATTAGCTTTTGTATAAAATTGCATGATGTAGGTAATTTATTCACATGGTACATTTACTAACATGAGTTTCTTGCATGTTTTGCTATATTTTATATAAATTGCATCTTTTTTTTTTAAACTACATATCATTCCATATTTGAGATGAAATTGCATTTTTTTAGACATCTTTCTATATTGTAGGAAAAATTGCATAATTTAGGTGTAATAGCATATTTTTAACAAGATTCATATCTTTAGGATAAAATTTTCATATAGGTCACATATCTTAGAAGATTAGTATATAATAGTATTTTTTTTATAGTTAGACATTTTTTTTTATGATTTAGTCATCTTTTCTATAATTAAGCATTTTTTTTTATAGTTAAGCATCTTTTTTATAGTTATGTAGCATTTTTATGATTTAGGCATTTTTTCTATAGCTTAGGCATCTTAGACATGTTTTTTTTACCTTAATTACATATTTTATGAAAAATTGCATTTAGGCACTTTAAGGTTTTTTACTAAATTTTTTTTACTACATAGGAAAGGTTTTTCTTAACAAAAATCTGAATTTTTTTTTTGTTAGGGTTTTTCAAAATTGGACAATAAAAACTAAGGTTTTTTTTTTTTAGGATTTTCTTAATAAAAATAACTTAGCTAAAAACGTAAACTTTGGTCTGTTTCAAAAAATAAAAAGAACCAACCTACTAAAGGTTTTTTTTTTTTTTTTTCAAAAGATGAGAACTATAATTAGTTTGATCCCGATTAGTAGAAACATAGGCACTTTTGGGATAACCGTAAAATTTGTAAAATATCTTGTTTTCTTTTCATTTTTTAGGGAAATTTCGTAATAAAAAATCATTTTTATACATTTTCACATCTTTTGCATGCTTTCCCTTTTCTCTGAAAAAATTATAAAAAATAAAGGCCCATTAGTTGTTTTTGTTTTTTTAAATTTTTACATAGTAACTTGATCACAATAGATTAGCTTTCAAGCTCAGGTTATCTGGTTAATATTTTCTAAAAATTATTTTTTAGAAAATGTGTAGGCTTATGACTTGGTTAGGGCTTTTCTGCCCAAAAAAAATCCTAATCTTATATTTTTACTAATTTTACTAATTGGCGACTCCAAGTGATTTTCAAAACATTTTTAGAGAAAAAATTTTTTCCTTAATTTTATGTTGAATATTTTATATTAAGCGAGTTGAACTTAGTATAAAATAAATTAAAGAAAATCAAAATTGGACTCGACACCTAGTAATGGACACAAAATTATAATATTCAGTTTTCATGGAGGCATAGATACAATTGTTTGCTTCTTAGATTTTCATGAAATTAATGAAGTACCAAGAAGCACAAAAAACGAGATAAAGACCTTTTTGTCAACCTTATTAGATCTCTAATTAACATCTGAATATGTAACAAGTGAGAGTGAATTGTTGGATGCATTGAAAAGCTTTTTGTTGATTATGCCTCTTAAGTATTTCAAAACATGAAATGTTGTATGAAGATGTGTTGTTTTAAGCATAGAAACAAATTGGTTGAGTTGTTGTACTGCAAAAGAAAGATTTAAATGACTTATTGTAAGGTACAATGGTCGGCCTATTATTTGTCAATATATCGGTGGATCGGCAAAAAGATCACCAGATTTATTATTGACACAAATGAGTAGAAAAATGAATTTTACTGGTTTAGCACTCACAAATTCAACATCTTATCTTACCAAGATCCTTAATTGTAAGGACTTGATTAATAGAACCTTTAACATCTACTATAGCTTTAGCGTTACCACCAACTAGTAGAACATCACCAACATGTACTTTTACAGCCATGAAACCATCACTATTGTTGTAAGTGAATAAGGAATAATCATCCTTTGATTGAATAAACCCAAGAGAAACTAGAAACTTACTAAATTCCTTATTTCATTGCCTTAACGCTTGTTTTAGACCATATAACAAGCAAACAAGCTTACAAACTTGTCTTAGTGATGTAACATAATAACTTTGGGAGGCAATATGTATATTTTTTCATTAATGTATTCATGTAAAAAAGCATTGTTAACATCTAGCTAATGAACATGCCAATGTCTAATGGAAGCAAGGGCTAACTAAATGCATATAGTGGTTAGTTTTGAAACCCTAAAAAAAAAAAAAAAGAAAAGAAAACTGCTTATGTAATCTTTGCCCTCAATCTAATTATAAACATTTGTTTCTAATGTGCTTTAAATCCTTCAATAGATCTATTTAACTTATGTTTAATTTTATATACTCATTTACTCTCAATTGCCTTCTTACCTAATGGTGAAGTGTTATATCCCATGTTTCATCTGATTCTAAAGTAAACAATTCCTTCTACCTCCCCATGATCCTTCATTGCTTCATATTATAAGTTTTGGTTCATGAATGGCAATACATTTGCTAATGATATAATGTACTCCTTTAGATAGTGGGTGAAAAAAATTTCATGAAACAAAAGATATGAAGTGCTTTAGTAATAGTAGATGAAATTGTTGCATTAGTTGATGAATTGGTTTAGATATACTAGATAAAATCATTCAACAATGTTGGTGGTCTCCTATTTCGAATGAAAGTATGAATGGACACAGTTTTTTATTTAGACTTAGTGATGTGCTTAGGAGTTCGGTAATCATTAAGGCTTACCGTGAGTGATAGTAACCAAAAGGGTCTTTTGAGATATTGAAGAAAAGGGAATGGAAGGGTTAGCAAACACAGTAGTTTCCATAGAGTTGCTCGAAAGATATGATGCACTAACAAACATAATATAACTTAACACTTCACTTAATATGACTCACAAGCTAATGTTAAAATCCACTAGCTACTAATCTTAAGCTAATTGGCAAAATTAGATAAGAGTGTAAGGAAATTGTACTCGGAGAGAGATATCTCATAAGAATAAGTATATTTAATATTTGAAAGGACGTAAGATGCCTTGCGACTACAGTAAAAGGACTATTTATGGTAAGTTGATAACTTTTATTCTAAACATATTTCACATAGTGATTTTATAGTATTTCCCTTACATCTTTGGTTTTCTTTAAAGAAATTGATACTTAATTGAGTAAAATTTTGATTTCAAGGTTTAAACGCGTTCTTGGATTGAAAACGAAGAAAAGGAATCAAGTTTCACTCAATTTGGAATTCAAATTAATGAGTTATGAAGTTTTGAAATTACACAGTCTGGGACACAATTGTATCCCCAGGCTGTGTCCATCCAGGAAGATTTGCTAAGGTCAGAAAGTTACACGACCTGAAGACACGACTGTATCTCAGGCCGTGTCTGGTGACGAAAATAGAAACCTTACAATATATTATAAAAGGACATACTAGGGTTTCGTACACAACATTGGACACTCAAGAAGAGAAGAGACTTAAAGAGAAGGAGAAGAAAAAGGCGAAAGCAATACCCAACTTCAAGTTTGAAGAGATTTATCATCAACAAAAGGGGTTTTTCATGTTTTATTTATTGGTTTTGTTGGAATTCATTTTTAGTTTCATCATGATAGCTTAAGATTCTTGTATTTAAGATTATGGAACCTAGGGTTTCATGTGACTATTAGATTGGTTGATAATTTTCAATAAAGTTTCTATCTTTTCTTGATTCAATTATGTTATTTAATTGATAATTGATATTTCTACAGTATTAATCTATGATATTATGCATGATGATTGAAAAATTACATGTGTAATTAGATCTTTACATAATTGGAGAGAATTACATGTATACTTAGAGATAAGATACATTTTTCTTCCGGACAGTTGTTATTTTGTATGGGAATTCATTATACATTAATGCGATTCTAAATTATATTACTAAGTGAAGAGATTACGGTAAATAATTTAGGATTAGGGTTAATATGCTCGAGAAAGGTATTAACTTTAATTATGAATCCCTCCGGTAAAAAATAACAGAGATTGAATTGGATACATTTTAAGCGGTCATATGTTAAACACTAGGGGAAATAATTCCTAAATACGTTATTACCTTCTTGAAGTCGTTCTTAATTCTCTCGCTTTCTAAATTGCTTAATCAAGTCTCATAATTAGGTTAGTTTGTTAATTTTAGTATTTTTAATTAATTCAACCCTTCATAATTTTCCGGTTAGATAATAGAGTTAAGGTTAATATTAGTACTCGAAGTCTCTGAGAGATCGACTCGGACTCACATCTGCTATATTAAAACTGATAGGTACACTTGCCTGATATCTAGTTTTTGGTGCCATTGCCGGGGACTTTCGATATTAAGAACACTAGTTACTTTATTACTTTAACCATTTTTTTTTTCCCTTTTGTTTTCATTGTTTATTTTATTACCTAGAGCTACAATTGATTCTGTATTTCTTGCCCTTGTAGTGCATGACCCGAAGTAACCCGGAAGATTTGGTAGAACTTGATCCTGAAATTGAGAGAATTGTCCTTCAAAATTTGAGATTGCGACCTAGACAAATTGTGGCTACCATAGAAGATGAGTCAATCATTGAGATTAAGGAAAAGGGTGAAGAGGCCAACACTCAATTCATCGAACAAGAAGATCCACCACATATGGTTAACAATGGTAATGAAGCAAATCGGATCATGTCCGACTATTTAAGGCCTACACTTATTGGAGCTAACTCTAGTATCGCAAGGCTAACCGTCACGGCTAATAACTTCCAAATTGCACCTAACATCATATAAATAGTACAACAATATGTTCAGTTTGACGGTCTCCAAGATGAAGATCCTAATGCCTACATCTCTAGCTTTCTAGAGAATTGTGATACATTTAAAATCAACGGAGCCACGGATGATGCTATCCAATTGCGGCTATTTCCTTTTTCCTTGAGGGGTAGAGCAAAACAGTGGTTGAACTCTCTACCACGAAATTCAATCATAACTTGGAATGAATTGGTAGAGAATTTTTGGAGAAGTATTTCCCACTTGCGAAGACCGCTAAACTTCGGAATGATATTTCTTGTTTTGCTCAATTGGAAGCGAAGACTCTGTATGACACTTGGGAGCGGTTTAAGGACTTGCTCAGGAAGTGCCTACATCATGGCCTCCTACAATGGATGCAGATTCAGACCTTCTATAATGGTCTCAATTTATCTACGAGACAGATGATTGATGCATCCGCAGGAGGTACTTTGAACACAAAGACACTTGAGCAAGCATAAAACCTAATTAAAGGAATAGCGATGAACAATTATCAGTGGGAAGGCACTAGAGCCAAGCAAAAGGTTATGGGAATTTATGATGTGGACTTGACCACTGCTTTAGCAATCAAGGTGGACCTATTGAGTAAGAATATTGATGCATTCTCTGTTGGCCCTCAACAAGTACAATCAGATGTAAGTGACTTTGGTATGCAGGGTTATGGAGCACAAGAACAATTGGAATAGGTAGATTATTTAGGAAATCTACCCAAGCAACAAAATAACCCTTACAGTAACACTTATAATCCCGGATGGAGGAATCATCCCAATTTCTCATGAGGAAATCAAAACCAAAGCCAATAGAAGACCAACTTTGGCCTACTTGGATTTCAAAAACCATTCCCACCTCCTCTTCCTCAAGAAGAGAAGTCCAGTGTGGAACAACTTCTTACAAAATATATTCAAGGCAATGAGGCTCGCTTATCCAACATTGAATCATCATTGAGGAATCAAGAAGCTTCCAATCACAACCTTGAGAACCAAATTGGTCAACTTGCGAAGCTAATCTCTGAAAGACCATAGGGAACGTTACTGGGGAATACATAACCCAATCCAAAGGAACATGTCAAGGTAGTGACACTTTGAAGTGAGAAGGAGTTGCATGCCAAGAGGAAGGTTAGCGAGGAGACTAGTAAGAGCAAGGAGGGGATGAAAGCAATGGAAGATGTAGAGTCATCTAAGGCAAAGGAATATCAACCACCTATCCCATATCCCCAAAGACTCAAGCAAGATCGCAATGACCAACAATTCAGTAAGTTCCTTGACCTTTTTAAACAACTGCATATTAACTTACCTCTCGTTGATGCCTTGTCACAGATGCCGAAGTACGCTAAGTTCTTGAAAGATTTGTTATCCAACAAGAGGAAGCTTGAGGAGCTTTCTACAGTCATCTTGGGTGAAGAGTGTTCAGCGATCGTGCAAAACAAGTTGCCCAAGAAGCTAAAAGACCCAGGAAGTTTTACAATTCCTTGTCATATTGGTAACTTATTAATTGACAAAGCTTTAGCTTATTTGGGTGCTAACATCAATTTAATGCCTTATAAAATTTTTAAGAAATTAGGATTAGGGGAACCTAAGCCTACACGCATGAGCTTGCAATTAGCTGATAGATCTATGACGTATCCTAGAAGCATTATTGAGGATGTATTAGTCCAAGTGGGTAAATTTATTTTTCTAGTTGACTTTGCGATATTGGATGTGGATGAAGATTTTGAGTTGCCCCTTATCCTAGGTAGACCATTGTTAGCTACCGTTAGAGTTATCATTGATGTTAGTGATGGTAAGCTCATTCTTCGAGTAGGAGATGAAGAGATCATGTTTAAAATTTTGGAAGCTATGAAAAAGTCTGTCGATCAGGATGATACTTGCTACCTTTTGGATGTTACTGATACTTTTGTTTCAAGTTATATGCAGGAAGTTCTTCTTAAGGATCTGTTGGAGAGTTGCTTGCAATTAGGCATGGAAGAAGCTTCAGAAGATCCTGTCAAATTCGAGGTGGTAGCCCAACTGGAGGCAAATAAACCTACCTTTATTGAGAAAGGGTTTGAAGAGTTTGAAAAGAGGAAGGAAGCACAGTTAAAATCTTCGATTGAGGAGCCACCAGTATTGGAGTTAAAGCAATTACTTGATTACTTGGAATATGCCTTCTTAGAGAAGGACTCCAAATTACCGGTAATTATAACATCCAATTTAGAAGAAGAACAGAGAGAAAGGTTGCTGAAAGTACTCAAGGAGCATAAGAAGGCCATTGCTTGGAAAATATTCGATATTCAAGGTATAAATCCCTCCTTTTGTACTCATAAGATTTTAATAGAAGAAGACTACAAGTCGGTTGTACAGCCCTAGAGACGCTTGAATCCAAACATGAAAGAGGTAGTTAAAAAGGAAGTTATCAAACTCCTTGATGCAGGTATAATATATCCTATCTCTGATAGTTCATGGGTGAGTCTAGTGCAAGTTGTTAAAAAAAAAAGTGGGATGACAGTAGTTCCTAATGAAAAGAATGAATTTATCCCAATGAGAACGGTAATAGGTTGGCGTGTATGTATCGATTATCGAAAGTTAAATAATGCTACACGTAAGGACCATTTCCCCTTACCTTTTATTGATCAAATGATTGAATGACTAGTTGGGCATATGTTTTATTATTTTCTAGATGGCTTATCTGGTTATTTTCAGATACCTATTGCACCGGAAGATCAAGAGAAGACCACTTTCACTTGTCCTTATGGCACCTTTGCTTACCGCAGAATGCCTTTTAGTTTTTGCAATGCACCTGCTACATTCCAGCAATGCATGTTAACCATTTTTTATGATTTGATTGAGGACATAATGGAGGTATTTATGGATGATTTTTCAGTTTTTGGCAACTCATTTGACCATTGTTTGAATAATTTGGACAGGGTACTTATCAGGTGTAAAGAGACCAATCTTGTCCTCAACTGGGAGAAGTGCTACTTCATGGTACAAGAGGGTATTGTACTGGGCCATAAGATCTCATGTCCAGGAATTGAGGTGGATACTGCTAAAGTGGATGCGATTGTAAGACTCCCATCTCCAACTTTGGTTAAGGCCATAAGAAGCTTTTTAGGACATGCAGGTTTTTATAGGCGATTTATCAAGGACTTCTTGAAAATTGCCCCCCCTTTCACTAAGTTATTAGAGAAGGATGTGCCTTATGTTTTCTCTCAAGAGTGTTTAAAGGCTTTCAATATCCTTAAAGAGAAACTTACCAATGCTCCAATCATGGTAATACCTGATTGGGCACTTCCCTTTGAACTTATGTGTAACGCAAGTGATCACGCAGTTGGGGCAGTGCTGAGGCAAAGGCGAGACAAGCACTTTCAACCAATTCGCTATGCTAGCAAAACTCTTACTAATGCTCAGGAGAACTACACTACTACAGAAAAAGAGTTGCTAGTAATTGTTTTTGCCTTCGATAAGTTTCGTTCTTATTTGCTTTTATCTAAAGTGATTGTTTATACTGATCATTCTGCCCTTAGGTACTTGTTAGCAAAACCAGATGCAAAACCAGATGCAAAACCAAGATTGATTAGGTGGATCTTATTGTTACAAGAGTTTGATGTGGAGATCAAAGATAAAAAAGGCGCTGAGAATTTAACAACAGATCACCTATCTCGTTTGGAGAATCCAAACTTGGAAATGCTCGACGAGAATGAGATTAAAGATGAATTTCCTAAGGAGTGACTCTATGCCATCGCCTAAGTAAGTGATATGGAAATTCCTTGGTTCACGGATATCGCTAATTTTTTAGCTACTAGGATTATACCAAAGGGACTTCCACACCAACAAAAGAAGAAATTTTTTTCTTATGTGAAACATTATTTTTGGGATGATCTTTACCTGTTTAAAGTATGTACAGATCATGTTATTCGAAGGTATGTACCACACCTCAAAGGATGGAGAATTTTGAGCCACTGTCATTCAGGGCTTACGGGTGGGCATCATAATGACAATAGGACAGCTCATAAGGTCCTAGAGGTTGGATTTTATTGGCCTACCTTATTCAAAGATGCCTAGAAATACGTTGAGATTTGTGATCATTGTCAACAAGTGGGGAATATATCTCGTAGGGATGAAATGCCACAAAACCCCATCATCGAGGTCGAGGCATTCGATGTGTAGGGGATCGATTTCATGGGTCCTTTCCCGAACTTTAATGGAAATAAATATATCCTAGTAGCTATTAACTATGTCTCTAAGTGGGTGGAAGCTAAAGCCCTACCTACTAATGATGCTAGGGTAGTAAAAAAATTCTTGAAAGGCCTATTTTCTCGATTTGGCACTCCTAGGACAATTATAAGTGATAGGGGAACGCACTTTTGTAATGCCCAACTCGACCAAGTGTTGAACCGTTATGGCGTTACACATAGAATAGCCACCTCGTATCACCCACAAAGTAGTGGCCAAGTGGAAGTTGCGAATCGTGATCTTAAGCGAATTCTTGAAAAAACCGTAGAATATCATAGGAGAGATTGGTCAAAAAAGTTGGATGATGCTCTATGGGCATATAGAACCGCTTACAAAACACCACTAGGGACCACACCCTACCGACTTGTATATGGGAAGGCTTGTCATTTACCGGTAGAGATTGAACATAAGACTTATTGGGCAATTAAGAGTACTAATGTTAATTTTGAGCGTGCAGGTTCTTACAGGAAACTTCAATTGAATGAGCTAGAGGAATGGCAAGCAACAGCATATGAGAACTCCAAATTATACAAAGAAAGGGCCAAAAAGTACCACGATCAACAAATCAAATAAGGTCGACAATTTAAAGAAGCCGATCATGTTCTTTTGTATAATTCTGCCTTCGTTTATTCTCAGGTAAGTTGAAATCTAGGTGGTTTGGACCATTTACAATTACACAAGTTTTCCCATATGGGACTGTTAAAGTTACACACCCGGAGAAAGGCACATTTAAGGTAAATGGGCAACGATTGAAGTTATACTTGAGTGGAAACTTGGAGCATGTTGGACGAGAGGAGTTTTGTCTCCACCCGATAGAACTATCATGAGAAGACATATCCCGTCGAGCTATCGACATTAACTATAGTGTTTCTTGGGAGGCAACTCATGTCTAACTTTACTCACACTTTAGTTCTTTAAATTTATTCCATTTTATTTTTCTTTTATCTAACTTTGCTTTGCTTCTTTTATTTGTTTCAATTTTAGTCATAGGCTTTTCCCTTTTAGTTTCATTTTTTTTTCTCTCTTTAGTCTTCTTTGTCTTATTTTTCTAGTTTAAGTACTTTTATTTTTTTTTAAGTTTCTTGTATTTTTAAATTCATGAATTTAGGTTAAAAAAAAAAACAGAACAGAAAGTTACACGAGCATGGGACACGATCGTATCCCAGCCCGTGTCCATCCAGGCCCCTTCAATGACCTGTCGGCATAGAAAGTTACACAAGCGTGGGAAACGGTTGTGTCCCAGCCCGTATGCACCTAGCCTTATGCAACACCCACAGAAAGTTATACGGGCGTGGGACACGGTTGTGTCCCAACCCGTGTGCGCCCAGTAGTCACGTTCGATAACAGAAATTTACACGGGTGTGGGACATGATTGTGTCCCAGCCCGTGTACGCCCAGTGTTCATGCCAGAACACAAAAAGTTACACGAGCGTAGGACACGGTTGTGTCCCAGCCCATGTCTGCCCAAGTAAGGCACTACCAACAGAGAGTTACACGGGCGTGGGACACGGTCGTATCCCAGCCCGTATGCGCCTAGCCTTATGCAACACCCACAGAAAGTTATACGGGCTGGGATACGACCGTGTCCACCTAGCTCCTACATGACTTAGCACACGCCCTGCACAATTTATTAAAACACACACACACCCTCTTAAGCACTCACAAACTTCAACACATTTTCATTTCATATTCCCTCTTCTCTCTATCTTCTCCTCATGTTCCTGATCCAAGTAAGTTCTCCTAATTTTTTTTCTTATTTTTCTCTTCTGTCCTCTCTTGTTTATGCTTCATTTTTCATCATTGTTTAGGCATGTTTAGCTACCCGATATTTAGGTCTTTTGTGAATTGGTACTTGCATTTGGTATGAGAATTTATTTCGTTTTTTCATATTAGACATATACAATTGCCTTGTATTGCTAGATTTAAATGCCTTTATGATGCCTCTTCTAGTTAGATATTCCCGTATGATATCTCATATCTGAATTTTCTTTGCCAATTTCATAATCATTATTCAATTACGCCTGTTAGGGTTAGCATTGTGAGAGTGATTTTGGGTCATTTAGTGTCTTTGATATGTTGGGACGCCTGCTTTTCAAGCTGATTGTATTGTAGTGGGTTTATTGTATAATTAGTTGGTTGCATTTGCTAACCATTTCTTTTACACCAACTAGTTTTGTGGATGCACTCTACATGTTTGTTTAAATGTCCCAATGAGAATTTTTTCAATATTCTTCACTGTTAATCCTTTCTCCCTCTGTCTTCGTTTGAACTACGTGTGGCAAGGATGCGCGTTTTTTATTTGGTTTGGTGTTTCTTCTTAGGTAATCAATGGCAAATCGCGCAAAGCTTACCGTTCGACGAAAATCCAAATATGCAGCATCATCTTCAATGCAAGAAGGTGCAATTGTTGAACCATTAGCCACTCTCCCTCCAATAGAGCACCCAATGCTTCAATTCAAAGAAGAATACCAGTCGCAATGATATAATTTACTTAAGAACAAGCCTTTCAGCAACACCCTTCATTTGGATTAGGATGTTCTCGCTCAATTGGAGCTCACAACGAAAATGAAGGAGCTCTTGGACGGAACCATTTGGGAGCGATTTTTATCTCTTAAAGCTCCAGTTTATAAAGAGTTGACATTGGAGTTTTTATGCACATACAAACTCGATAAAGAGAGTGCTAGTGGCATAGGCCCTAAACGCAAACTCCATTTCACTTTGAGTGGCCACTCTTTCTACATGATAATAGCTCAATTGGGCAGATATCTCAATCTTTATGAGGATAGATACACATGGACAGATGAGTTCCAACGTCTATCATGTCCTTTTCCACGTGAAGTAACACTAGGGATGTTTTGGAACGAAATTACTGTTGGTGATGCGTATGACCCAGCAAAGAGTAAGGCTTCTCAATTGGTCAAATCTGAATATCGTGCTTTTCATTGGCTCTTTGCACATACATTGACTGGCCGAGGCCTCAGTACCAGTGTGATTTCCAATAAGGATTACCTCTATTTGTATAGTGTTATTCATAAACACCCCATCAATCTAGCCATCGAGCTAGCTGAACTTTTCAACCACCAAGCCACCACTACATGGAAGAAAGGGCATATTTGTTGTGGCCCCTACATCACCTTACTTGTGCATGCCATGCGGACTAAGGTTGTCGTTTGGTCCTCGCTTACCTTAGTCAATCAAGTTACTCCTATGCGACTTAATTCATTCCGACTCATAAACCTTTTACTAATGAGACGTCAAGGTCGACACTCACGCAGCACATCTCGCAGCCAAACGTCTTCAGCAAGCTTTGAAGACAAATTTGATATGTTGATGATTGAGGTTCGTTATATCTGAGAAAATGTGGATAAACTTCATATCTGCCAAGACAAAATGAAAAAATTTCTCAAGATGAAAGAGTCGGATGCACATGCTGAGGATAGTGGCAGTGAAGAGGATGTTGAGGGCAGTGAAGAAGACGATGATGTAACCATGGCGGAGGCACCATCTGATGAGGATGATGGAGTGACAGATTCTGATCCCTCTTCTTAGTTCATTTTTGTGTGTGTTGTTTTTAGTTAGCCAAGGCATGTGCAATTAGACATGTAATGACGATGCTTCCTCGTTATGAACTTCTTCACTTTATTTTCGACTAGCAGGGAAGTATTAGTTTCTTTTTCAATACATATATTTCCTGTTTCCCTATGATGATTTTTCTTGTTTCATATCTTGCTACTATGCTGTCTTTGTCATACATCGAGGACAATGTACGTTATTATGTGTGGGGAAAGGATATATATGAATTTGTTACTGTTTAGGAAACCAATTATTCATATTTGACCCAATTAATTTTTAAGTTAACTTACAATAGGTGATTAACAAGTATTGAGCCAAATTAACTGTGTTATCTTGATTATTATTGATCTTATTATATTTTACTAGAATTGATTAGTCAAATTTGTGGAGGGCAAAGTTACAAGTTATTTAGCTTAGGACTCTAAGACTTGAGATTAGAGCAACATCACTAGTTGAGAGTTAGTCATGGTTATTTTTAAATTTACTTTTATGTATACTTTTCTCTTAGAAATTTTTAGAGCCCCATAATTTTTAGCAAACAAACAAATGAAATTCTTCTTTTAAGAAACCCCTGAAAAATCATAAGATTGGAGGTCAAAAGTAATAACAAGTGTATGAATAGAAAAAATTGGTAAGGATTCGTCTTGGTCCGTCAGAAGAGCGAGATTGAGTCCCAATGCCAATTCTAATGAAAAAAATTGGTATGAATCGGCTTTGGTCTGTCAGAAGAGCAAGGTTCTTTCTTGCTATCAATATAAGGAATAAGTTGGTATGGATCGGTCTTGGTTCATTAGAAGAGCGAGATTCTTTCTCTCTACCAACACAATTGTGCTTAAATAAAGTAAATTTAAAAGACCTCCTAACAAAAGCATGAACTAGGGGGATGATCAGAGGATGAGTAGATGTAAAATGTGTTTGTTTTAGATTATGACGCTTGGTGAGATGGAAGAGAGAATTGTATACACTTTAGTCAAATTAATAAAATTTTTATGACTCTTTCCCGGTTAGCGAGATGTTAAATCTAATTTTTAGTTTAAGAATCTTTGGTTAAATGACTCGGGTAAACTTCAACTTTCATAAATTAACTAATGAACTCTAGTATTAAGTATTGTTGGAGCATTCGAATATGGTCAGGTGAAATTATGACATTGTTAAGGATGAAATTGGTTGACTTTATTATTGTAAGTTAGTTGAGAATGATTTTTTTTTTTTTTATGGGTCAAGTGTATTCATTCATCGGTTTCCTAAATAGTGATAAATTTTGTTTAGCGTTTCTTGTCCCAAAAATTGTTGTTTTGATTTATTTGCTTGAGGACAAGCAAATGCTCAGGTGTGGGGAAGTTTGATAATTCTTATTTTAAACATATTTCACATGGTAATTTTATAGTATTTCCCTTACATCTTTGGTTTTCTTTAAAGAAATTGATACTTAATTGAGTAAAATTTTGATTTCAAGGTTTGAACGCGTTCTTGGATTGAAAACGAAGAAAAGAAATCAAGTTTCACTCGATTTGGAGTTTAAATTAATGAGTTATGAAATTTTGAAGTTACACAGTCTGGTACACAACTGTGTCCCTAAGCTGTATCCATTTAGGAAGATTTGCTAAGGTCAAAAAGTTATACGACTTAGGGATACGACTGTGTCCCAAGCCGTGTCTAATTCACAGTTCCTTATTACCCTTGCTTCTCTTGGATTTTTGTAAGACATTATACATAAATTTATATTACGATTGAGTATTTTTAACAAGTTTAATTAAACCATATGATGATTTCAAATTATTTTGACTAATTTCAGTTAAATAATTTGAAATTCCCTGGAAAATAATTAAAAAATAAGTCTTCTCCGTGATTTCCCTTCTGACCTTCTTTTTAGAACAAATCTAACCCTACATCTTTATTTTATGTAAAACCATAATCGAACCTTTTAGAGTCTTAAAACTCATTTGTTTCTTCTTACCCATTTTGATGTCAGAAACCTAAACTGCAAACTCTTATTTTTCTTCTCCCTTTGCAACCCACCTCTCTCTTTCTCTCCCTTTGTGACATATCTTTCACTTTTTTTCTTAAGAAGCATTCATCTTCTTCTCAAATAAAAGAAATCTATCTTAGGTGTACGATATTATCTTTTATACTTCAATTAGAAATTGTAGTTTAGATTTTTTTTTTTTAGTTTAAGGCTTTGTATAGTATAGTAAGAATGGAACAAACATCATGTAGTTGGTAAGTAATTGTTTTAGATTAAGGTAGCGTTTGGTCATAAAGATCGGATTAAACACAGGTATAAAGAGAACTAGATAGTATAAACTTATTATATTATATTTGTTTTGTATAGTG
This sequence comes from Lumnitzera littorea, assembly GCA_024138015.1. Taxonomy (NCBI): domain Eukaryota; kingdom Viridiplantae; phylum Streptophyta; class Magnoliopsida; order Myrtales; family Combretaceae; genus Lumnitzera; species Lumnitzera littorea. The sequence goes on along the minus strand of JAMXBB010000001.1, from coordinate 88,519,199 downwards.
CTAAACATAAAATTTATATTAAAAAATTAATCTTTTACATTATAAAAAAATATTTTTTCATAATATTTAATAAAAATAATATTAATTTACACAATATTATAACATAAAAGGATATTTTTTAGAATGTAAAATATTTTTTATTTTTATTTAGTAAATATTATTTTTATATCATAGTGTAGATGAGATAAAATACGAACCTTTTATCCAGTCTATCAGCTCAATTTTTATCTATTCATTAAGTAAAATTACAAACCAAATATATGAAAAAAATTTTTATTTGACTAAGTACCATAAAAATTTTACAATTAAACGCAACATAAGTCTGTGGTTTACTAGCGAGTCTACAATTGAAAGTTATAGATTATCAAGAGAGACTACCGGATCAACTAAACTGAATGTTTTGCTCGGAGGATTCAATTGTTGAATATATGATATCAGGTGTGGTTTTTGTCATCCCTTTCCTATTCATAGCTTTTCCGTATTTGTAGTAATCCATTTGGAGTATAATCTTCTAGTGTTATATATGGCTGCAAAGGAATGAAAATGTCTTCAACAAGACCGTCCTAAGTCCACAAAAGACAATAAAGCAAATCTGTCATGAATTATAGCAGCGGGGCTTGATCAGTTTGCAGAATAGCAGTAATGAGAGCTGCATATGGAAGCCTCCCCCCCGAATGATGTGGTGAAAATTAATTCTGATGGTGCGTTTGACTACTCCTACAATTCAGTTGGCGTTGGTGTGGTTTGCTGCAACTCTTCAAGCGATCAGTATGAGGATAGAGGCTCGTTTAATAGAAATGGTTGAGGCGATGGCTATTAGAGAAAGTTTGCTTCTAGCAAGATGTAAGGGATGGCAAAAGATTATTGTGGAGACAGATTCAAAAACTTGCTATATTCGAATTATTAGTGATGTTTCTTCTTGTTAGAGGACGTGAAAAATGTTCTTTTTCTTTGGTGAGGCCTCAAGCCGATTCTTGTGCGAATTGGGCAGCAGCTCAAAGAAAGTTAGGAGTGTGTTGCTGTTTTTAGGTTGAAAAACCCTATCCCCTTTGATTTCTTTGTTATGTTAAGGTTTAGAATGTTTGCCCAACGGGCTGATATATGAATGATCTTTATTTGGAAGAAAAAAAAAAAAAATCTTGTAGGGTTAAGATTATGATGGAATAAGTCTGGATGAATGATCTGAGAGAAATCTGTAACGTTCTTTTTGAATACTTCCTTCTATCTTTCAAAGTAATGTAAGGTAAAATAAGAAGGATGGACGTTTAAAAATGTATATGTAACTCCGAAAAAGTTATTAAAATCCCAAAACCTTCTTAAATTAGTGACAGTTTTGATGTATGAGTACATTTTTGAAAGTTGTAAAAGAATAAAGTCACATTTCAATAGTTTACAGAGTTAAAAAGAGAAGTAGTACTAGCATTTTGTCCAAAAATAAACGCATATAATCAAATAAGGTCTAAGATAAAGTTATTACATCAAAAAATTTACAGTTTATCAAGTGAATGTGTTGCACATAAGCTCCGTAGTAATTGTCATTTAAAACTTCACAAATAATGTTCAACACTTTGAATTATATGTGTTTCTATAATTATGTCGATTAAACTGTATTTCCTATTTTTGTTTGAATAAACTAAATCAAATAATAAGAAGCAGATTCATCGACGGGGTTAAGAGAAAAGTCATGCTGAATTTTTTTTTTTTTTTTGGCAACAATGAGGAAAAAAATTTATATATTTTTTGTCAAATTGAATTAATATTTATTTAGAATAAAAATTAGATATTAAATTATATATATATTTATAAGATCTCTGATACCAAAATGTAAGTCTTTTGCGCATTTTCAAATATAATTAGGTGATAAACCAACTTAATCTAATATCATCACTGACTAACTTCATACCATTGTCATTCCACACGTACTGACTATACGAGCCTTAAATCACTAAAATCCTTGAATAAAATTTCTACTTAGAAGTTTAAAAGATAAACACAGAGAGATGAGACAGATTATCTTTACTTGAGAAGGAGATATGCTTCATGAGAAACAGAGAAAGATATGGCATGAGAAAGAGAGAGAGAGAGAGAGAGGGAGAGAGAGATGAGTGCAACAGGAGAGAAAAAGAGAAAGGGTTTTGAGAATTAAAAAGGTTACAGAGAAATAAGAGAGTTTTAAAACTTGTAAGGTAAGAATCTAGTTCTGTATGAAATCCATTAGATTTGTTTTAAAATGGTCTAGGAAAAGTACCAACGTGCCCTTATTTGGAATTATTCCTCGGAGTTTCAAATTATTAAATTGAAATCAATTAAAATTATTTGAAATAATCATATGATTGATTAAACATGTACAAAAATACTTCAACTTAACATAAGTTTGGGGATCGTTTCTTATGAAAATCCGGAGAGAAGAAGGATAATACAAAGTCTTAAATCACCTCATAATAAGAGAAGGAGCCATGTGAACTAAGGTAATTATTGACATTTGAAAATGCACAGAAAAATCTTATATATTGGTATTAGATATTATTATAGATATAATTTAATATATAAGCTTTAGTCCTTACAAATATTAATTTAAATTTAGCATTACTTTTCTTCTAACCTCCTTAATGAATCACTTATTGTTGTTTGTTTTGTCTTATTTAAAGAAAAATATGAAATATTATTTAAATGACATAATTATACAAAATACTTAACATAGGAGACAATAATTCAAAGTGTTAAATATAATCTGTGAAGTTTTAAGCGGCAATATAGTTTATATCTACGGAATTTATGCGCAACGTTGTAAAATGTCGAATTTATTTGATGGACGGCAAATTTTTTAATGCAACAGCTTTACTTAGACCATTATTTATGCATTTATTCTTGGACAAAATGGCAATACTTCCCTTTTAACTCTGTAAACTATTAAAATGTGACTTTGCTCTTTCACAACTTTCAAAAATATGTATATACATCTAAACTGTCACTAAAGCAAAAGGGTTTTAAGATTTTAACAATTATTTTAAGTTAAATGTGTATTTTTAGATATTATTTAATTCTGACTTGTTAGTTATTGGGCTAGTGCAGATATCTTTGTAGGCGCATCACTTTGATAGCCTAGATGAAGGTATTATCAAAATAAATAGTGATGCGGCCATGGACTTGCCCCATAACCATGTTGGATTTGTTTTTTTTTTTTTTTTTTTTTTTGGAAAGAAACAGCAATGCTAATTAGTGGGCTCCGTTTTGCAAGGAGAGATTGACTTTTTGGAAGCTACTGCAGTCCATGAAGTTATGTTGTTCGCAAAGGAAAAGCGATGGAGGAAGATAGTTCTTGAAATTGATAACTATCTATTACATAAGAGTCTTATTGATCCAAATAAAGCTTCTTGTCACAAGTTGTTAGTGTCAAACATTTTATCTCTTTTAAGTCTTCTGTTTTTTTTTTACTCTTTTATTTCATTGTCTTCAATAAATAGAAAAGCTAAAGCATATGCAAATTGGATCATAACCCAAGGAAAAAGGGGGTGTGCAAAATCCACATAGATAGAAATCTCCCACCCTCTTTTTTTTTTTTGTCTTTTCCTTTATATTTTTTTTTACGCAACAATTTCATATGTACCTTATTTAATTACAAGCATTTATTGTTGACAAATTACTAATACATTTTAAACTCTTTATAATATCAAAATGCGACTTTACTTTTTTATAACTTTTAAGTAATCCTATCCATACATCTAAATTGTCATTGAAATTTTGAAATTGTAACAACTACTTAAACGTCATTTACTTATTTTAAATGTTATATAACCCTTTCTTATTAGTTATTAGGCTAGTGCTAATATTCTTATAAGCCTGAGCTTTAATAGCCCATCCCTCTTCTTCTACCTCATACTAAAAAATAAGGGATATTTGTGATTTCTATGCCTAACTTCTTTTAAAATAAACATAATACTATTTCTTAGTATTCTGTAGGATCAAAATCGAACCCTGTAGAGAACTCATTTATTTTTCCTTGACCTTTCTCTTATCAATAACCTAAACTACAAACTCTATCTTTTTCCTCCTTTGTCTGCCCTATCTCTCTATTTTTGTCCCTCCATCCTATATTTTTCTGTTTTTTTTTTTTTTTCTGAGAGTGTTCATCTCCGTCTTGACCAAAGGTGATCACCCTCATCTCTCTAGGTTTAACTTTTAAACTTAAAGTTGTAATTAAGGATTTTGGTGCTTTAAGACTAGTAAAGTATAGTCAGTATTAAACAACAACCATGTCAAGTTGTTAACTGATGGTTTTGGATTAAATTTTTGGTTTACCCACAAGCTTCTAATTAAAAGTTATCGATTGTTGGAGGAGACTGCTCTCGAAGGTAAAGTCTATGGATTTGTGTTTGGAGGTTTCAATCGTTAAATGTTTGATATCAACGTGGTTTTCGCGTTCCTTTCCTATTCTTATTTTTCCATTGTTATGCGGTGATCCAATTAGGATTTAATCTTTTAGGGTTAAGGTCAGGATGGGGTGGGTTTAGATAAATGATATCGGAGAATTTCTATATTTTTCTTATTAAATACTTGCTTTGATCTTTCTATGTAAGGTTAAAGAAGAAGGATGGACTATCAAAAGGACAAGCTTAAAATGATATCACCACTAGCCTAATAACTAATAAGTGAGGGCTTATATAACTTTTAAAAATATATAATAACATTTAAACAATTTTTCAAATCTCAAAAGCTTTTGGCACTAGCAATAAGGGCTGCAAATGAATCGAATCGAGTTGAACTTCTAGATTTTGGCTTAGCTCGCTTAAATATTATCGAGCTCGAGACTTTTTCTTGAGCCTGTAATTAAGGTTCGAACTCAACTTGTTAAAATAAACAAGTTTTGTTTTAAGCTAAAGCTCGGCTCTTTTACCAATCAAGTTCAAGCCAAGTTAAGTTAAGCCTAAAACAAACCGATCTCGAGTTTACTTACGAGTATAAATATACAAAATGAATAAATAGATTAACAAATAGTATACAAGGATTATATTATATATCATATATTATCCTATAACATCTTATATATTTATATATTAGTGTTACATTGTATATAATATATGATATGTGTAATATTTGTAATATATATAAAGCTCAGAAGCTTGCTCACTAACCTAAACGAGTTAGCTGGCAAGACTAAGTAAGCAAACTCACAAGCCTAAACTTAGAGCTCGAGCTTAACTCGTTTAAATAAAGGAGTTTTATCTTGAACTTGAGTCAAACTTAAAATGAGCTAATCTTGTATAGTTTGTAAGTAATTCGATTTATTTACAGCTCTAAGCAATGGTTTATATATATGAATACATTTCTAAAAGTTACAAAAGGACCGTCACATTTTAATAGTTTAGAAAGTTAAAGAGAAGTATTGGTAATATGCCTAAAGTAAACATAAATGCACATAGTCAAATAAGGTCTAAATAAAGTTGTTGCTTTAAAAATGTGCAATTCGTTAAGCAAATTCTAAATTTTACAACGTTATGTAGATATAAAATTTATTTGAATAGCACCAACTTAGAATTAGGGGAAGCACCTATTTAGACTTATGGGAAGCTATTTTCAGCATAAGAATTTGTTTCACTCAATAAGCAGAAAACAATGTATTGTATTAAAGAAAAAGAAGAACGTGGATTTCAAGGAGACGACTTCATGCTACAACACTGTTTGTGAAGGAATTCGCCAAAATAACTGCCATTGCCAACGACAATTATTTTATTGAAGACCCATTAGGCCAAAGCAAATCAAGACTTAGAAAAATTCATCATCCAGGGAATTCTTTAAAACCCTAAACATCTGTCAAACGCTTGAAAATTTGAATTTTCTCTGCATGTCATGAAAGGAAAGAAATTCTTGAGTAGGATCCATGGTTGTATCCTTTTCCTTTATTATGTCACTTGATTTCTCTTCTATTCTAGCCATAGTCTATCTTCATCCTGAATTTTTAAGCTTTTGTGGTGGCCTTGCAAGCCTCGGAATTCGGATGGTGCACTCATCCCTTACGATATGCTATCCTCTTCCTCCGGTTCCTTAATGCTCTTCTTAATTTGGCATAGTCTACTTACAGCTTAATCCTATCTACTCTCTTGTTGTAGTTCTAGCAACATGTTTAGGTGGATCTAAATTCACAAATCTTTGAATTGGTCAAATCCAATAAGCTTTCAAAGGGAAAGAAAAAAAAAAAGATTTATGAAAATTAATCAATACGAATACAAAATCTCACAAGGTAACAATAAAAACAAACTATCGAAAGGAGAGAAAAAAAAAAAACAAAAATAAATAATGAGACAAAAAACCGACGAGTCCAAAGTGGAGTAATGAATGCAGATCAACAAATCCAAATCAAAACAACATCCCAAGTAGAAGCAATAGCCGTTAAGTTAGGGAGCGGATGTCCAAAATATAACGAGCACACTCCTTAGATTTTTAGATAGAGTGCTATTAGGTTTTGTCGATCATAGAAACGCAAAAATTTAAAATTCCCTGCAAAAATCTATCATCCATGTATACCATGAAAAATAAAAATAAAATTTAAGAATTTACAAAAATTACCTTTTCCTATAATTCTTAAAGATAAAGTTCAAGTGCGATCAAATATTTACTCTACCTCTTATGAAAGTAAAGTATGTTCAAGATTTCAATTACAGTTTCTCTGATAATATCTGCATACACGTGCAATAATAGAAAATAATCTCAATAGCTTGGATTAGGATAACAGCTCTAGGATGGAAAAACTGCATACACAATGTATTAATATATGCGTGTAAAATTATCTCTTTCTTCCTAAGCTTTAAAACCGTGGCAACAAAATTGAAACCAAAAATTCTCTTACCTCCTTTTCAGTACATTATGAGAGGTAAAAAGTAATGAAAAGACACTGTCCTCTAAAAAGCAAAATGTAAATGGTCGCACGGTTTTCTAGGAGCATTTAATATTTCATTCAAAGTTATATATATGACTTTGAATGGCTAATTATTCCATTTTCTTTATGTCACCGATCGCAAAAGCAATTATCAATGCAATGCATTTTATTTGCTTCATTGAATGCATTTGACCATTATTCAACTTCCTTTCATTTTATTATTTTGGAACGTTAATTCTAACCTTCAAATAAATATTATTGATATAATTTTAATACCCTTTAAAATCTCCAATCATTCATTTTATTCCAATTAATCGTGCTCTTATTTACAACCTTCCAATTTTCCATATATAAAAAAAAAAACGTGTCTATATACAAACTAAAATAATCATTTAGCAATGATTATTATTCACCCAACATAATAAAATGGTTATGAACCATTCATAACCATTAACGATCAACCACTGCATAATTAAATATTTTTATTAGAAATATCTGAATTGAATCATGCATCAATATACAATCATTTCACTTTTTGTTCTCAAGATAAACTTAACTTCATAAAACTTATGGGGACCATATGCTTTTGGGTCACTCTTATCCCAACCAAGTGATCTTAGCCATTAACTTTTTAATTTAAGACAGCAATGGATTCTATCTTTAACTCATCACTATTTTCTTATATTTCATGTTGTACTTAATAATCATATTATTTATAATTTGAATGAAGACTTTATTTAACATTATCAAAACAAAACATTTTATATATAAGACGTATAAATGTCCTAAGTTTAGGGATTATTTACGCTCATTTACGTAGAAGAAAGACCAATAACATTAAATTTGTGGTATACCTACTTAATTTTATATGCTCACTTATATAACTTAGATATTAATCCATTGAGAGTGGTCTTAACCATGCAAAATGTTTGTCTAAATATTTATATATTTTTAGATATTTATCTAATCAAGGATGTTTTTAGATAATATGATATTATGAAATCTTGCTTGATTTATTCAATGCTCTAATTATCTATAGTACTTTATCATAAACATATATAAATAAAAAAAATATGCATATATAATGAATACTTACTTTTTATTAATAATATTAACAAATACGTTAAAAGTATATTGTGCACAAACTGAAACAAGTGCCACTATATAGTTCAAAAACATACTTTTCAACTAAACTAATCAGCTTTCAACAATTTAACAATCAAATCCACTTGGCTCAACCACATCCACTTGTCACAATCACAAGATATTTGGAAATGCAGTTCAGCTTTAAAGTTTTGGATTTTTAAACATTCCCCTTAATTAGGTAAAAGAAGACTCTAAGATAGGGGTTAGGATTTGCAGTTTTTGAGGTGAGGTTAAAGTGGGGTTAGGAGCAGAGAAACACATACAGCTCATTCACTTTATTGAATAAAACAAGGAAGGAATATAATTGGAATTTTTAAGAAATATAATAAGGGTGTAATACTTATTGTTTTACTTAGTTGGATTAATAAATAACTTAAAAATAGACACGTAATAGAACTTTAATGACTAAATTATCTTTAATTTATTTATTTTTAAATAATTCTAAAATAATAAATGATGGTGGTGGAAATCAACTGTAGTGGCGGTGGCGATGGTGGTGGCGATGGCGATGGCAGTAGCGGTGGTTGATGATAGTGGCAATAACTGAGGTAGCGGTTTAAAGGGAAGGTGAGGGTAATTGCGGCGGTAGTGACAACAATAGTGGTGGTGACGATAGTGGTGATCAAAGGTAACGGTGGCGACGGCGGTAACAACAGCAGCGGCTACTACAGTAGTAGGTAGCGGCTGTGACGATGGCGGCAACAGTGATGGTGGTTACAATAGTGTGATGATAATAGTATTGGTGGTAATGATGGTGATGGTATTAGTAATGATGATGGTGGTAGTGGTGATTAGTGATTGGTGATTGGTGGTAACAATGGCGATAACGGTAAGTGGTGGTTAGTAGTAGTGGCCAGTGGTTAGTAGTAGCGGCGATGGTAGTAGCGACGGCGGCGATGGTAGTGGCGGTAACAGTAGTGGTCGATAATAGTGATGGCAATAGTGGTAATGATAGTGATAGTGGTTATCGTTAAATTGATATGGGGTTATTTTTAGAAAAAATATGAAATTTTATAGGAAATCGCGATTCTTTGATTGAATCAAGAAATCTCTATTACTTGATTTCACATAATAGGAATTTTTAAGAAATTATGATTTAAAAACAAAAAACTAAATGAGCACTCTAATAAAAAATAAAGGGAGGAATTGAATTCTAATTCTCCTCAAGTGAACAAGGCAGTGATGCATTTACTTAAGGAGAATGATTATTTCATTCTCCCTTTTATTCCTTAAAAGAAGTGTATTACAATGTTCATTCACCCAATTGTACTTCCTAAAGAATCTCAATTCCTATGAAATCCCAATTCTTAATAATTCTTAAAGTCTAGAAATTGAAATTCCTTACCAAAACTTGAGAATTGAGATTCCTTACCAAAACTTGAAAATTGAGATTCCTTAAACAAAAAGACTCTCATTATCCCTTCTTATTTTCTTTACCACTAGACCGCCTACCATGATCACTACCCACCACAATCACCCACCCACCCACCCACCACTACCCTTCTAACACTCTCCATTGTGGCAAGAGCAAGTAGCATGACGACCTAGTTGTTGAATCGGTTCAGTTCGAGATGTATAGCTAGAACCTAATTTAGTAATGCAGTTGAAGATGATGTAGATATGGGATTGAGATGGAGATTGGGACCCACTTACGGATTAAAGTGAGGGGAAGAGGAGAGAGGAAGGTGGATCATGGATGCGAACGGAGGCATTGGTGAGTTGGTAAGGGAAGACATCATGGAAGGTGTGTTGATTTACAAAGAGATAGGGATTGAAGGCAGAGTTGCTGAGTTGAACTCGAGAGAGTTTTTGAGTTTGGACCCTACTCGCAAACAGTGATTGACTTGCTTTTGAACTCGTTGGACTTGACTAGCTTTGAAAGGCACGGTGGATGTTCAAAAGTTGAAAACGCGATTTTTATGCCCAATTAAAAATCAAACGTACATATGCATAATGTTAAGAAAGAAAATTAAGGACGGACACTAATGTTGAAGAAGATGTTATATGTCTATTTTTCTAAGCAAATAATGTCATAACCATTGTGGCCTTATTCAATTCCTATGGAATTAAAACAATAGAATTAAAACTCTATTACATGTTTATTTTATTCAGTAAAGTGAACGAGCTCATAGAATATATGTCATTAAATATAGCTAAAAACTTTGATCGACTCATTTTAAAGGTCAAAAGTACACAAATAAAGGTATGAATGGACTAAAATAGAAAAGTAATAGAAGTTTGAAATTAGGTTTTGTACTTTTTCCGTGACAACACGATGGTGTAGACCTTTTTCTCTCCCTGAAATAACAGAGCTATCATGAATATGATTGACAGCAAAATGTGATGATCACCAGTCAGACCAGATCTAACTACCAAGTACAGACCACATTACAATATAACTCCTGAACACGCTTTGAATTGGTTCCTGCAAACCAGCATTTGGCTGTGACATTTGGAAACCCATCATTCTCACGCCAATATTCACACAATAAACCCTTGTTGTTGATGTTGAATTCAACACAGTATGATTTGACCAGGTTAATTTTTATAAACTTGATGGAAAATCCAAATGTGAGGTAAATTACCATGTGTAGACAGATTTGTTGCAAAATTCAGCAACATTACGTGCAGCAGCGATTCCTAGGCTACCTAAGCAACAACTCACCAAGACTTCACGTCCATTGGAGCCTGTTCCTTAGGAACAGTCTGCTGTTGCAATATTCCACAATACTCTTCTGAGGCTGCTATTGCATCATCCACTATCTCTCTCACCAGCCAGGTTAAGAGTATCTCCAAAACTTTTTCTGTGGCATTCTGTGCTCACATAAATCATTCAACTGAATTTGATGGCGGATAAACATTCTCAGTTCAGCATATCATTTCAATTGCAGAAGGCAAAATGCAAAACTTCCGGGGTAGAAACCCCAAGTGTTCCCCGTCTGACTGAACATATATACCATTGGAACCTGACAGATCTTCTACTTCAATTGAGAGCACACTGCATAAGAATTACAATGGTATATGACAAATGGATCTGAACAAAAAACCCAAAGAAAAAAAAAAAAAAAAGAAAATGAAAACTTGACGTAATATCTCGGACAGCTCATTCTAAGAAAATTCCTGGTCCACATTTTGCTTGCATAAAAAAGATGTGACTAATGCGAGACCATTGTTGTACATTATTCCGACTACTTCTTTTCCTTCATCTTATAGAAAGGAGAGATCCATTTAGTGAAGTTACAGAATAAAATGAGAGCTGCTTCACAATAAAACATAAAAATATAATAGTATTTCTGTCATGAAAGTCTTACCCTCTTGAAGAGACATTTTTCACGGTCAAATGTGTTCCATCGTAAAGCTTAAACAACTTAAGAATGAAGTCATACCACTTAAAATCTTGAAGAATCACAACCTGGATAGTGATGAATTAGCAGAAATAAAACTTCTCTTAGAGCACTTTCCTGTATTGTGTACGCCAATTCAGAATTATAACAGAAAATTGACCTCAAACGTTCCACTCCAAGGGTCAGCATTTGGTGTAATTTTCATACCACCACCAAAGTATTTTGCATTTCCAATACAGAGAGCAGTCACTTTAGGATATATTTCCCATTCACCATCATCAACCTACACAATCACATATGGATAAAATCAATTACATCATATGTACAGAGATTTTGAAATAGCATCTATGACAGACAAAGTAAACTCCCTATAATGCTGGAAGGAGCCATGGTCAATGGCACAGCATCATATCAGCAGTATCATGTTTGGGCAGGCCACAGCGTTAAACAGGTACAGCAAAAAGACCAATTACAAATGCTCAAGTTAAACTTAATTTTTTTACATGGACCAGAAGGGATCAGCTTGGAGGACAACATTTGGTGTTGGGATGACACAGCAGAACATAGTGGCACAGTTCTGTAATGGCCAGAGAAGGCCAACACAGCATGATTAACACTACCACCAGATAGAGAAATGCATAAGCTGACCTGCTTCTTTGAGTAACAAGAAGCAATGACCAAAGGCCAGAGCATTTTTTGGATGGGACACTATGTCTGGAAATATATTATCCTTGTGGGTTTGATAATTCAAATAAAAGAGGACCATTGGCTGAGAGCATATCCCAGCTTTTAGATTTACAACACTGTGCCACATAAGAATGCATGGCTGTTGAGCTTGATTGAAGAGCAGGGTGGGGCATGACCTGAGGGGAAATGTGGGAAAGTTGAAGAATGAAATGCATCCCTCTGATTAGCTGAAAAATGTCAAAAAGGTTGGTTGGAATGGCTATCAAACCTAAATGTACAGTTTTATTCACCCAAAAAAAAGGATTTATATTCATTGTATGTTTGGCAACTCACGAGACTTTATGCACAGAACAAACTCCAAATGGAGAGAGTTTTGAGTGAGGATACTTGCATGTTATGTAAATCTTTGGTGGAAACTCATGCACACTTCTGTTTTGAGGTACCTTTCCCTAAGGATATAGAGAAATGGTGTATTACCCATTTTAAGAATCCTGTGATCTTTGTGCACTACAAAGTTCGGACCTATGGTTTACTGAGAGATGTTGGAAGCAAAATGAAAACTAATACAGCTGCCCAGCTTTTCTTTTGGGGCTGGGGCACATAACATATGGAAGGAAAGGGATGAAAGAAGCTTTAAAGGCTTGATGTCCACATCAGAAATGATCTGCAGAAGGATCATATATTCTGTTTTCATGAGCTCAAAAGATGTATGGAGAAGACTTGTTCTGGTGTATTTTGTTTTAAGTTTGCATACTACATAGGGTAATCTTTTGTTACCTCTAGCTTTTACTATATTTTCCTTTATTTTTGTACTAACTGGAAAGCGTACCTTCTAAAGAGGGATCCCCTATGGCACCCTTTCCATGCATCAATACAGTTAGTAAATTGGAAGGGGGAAGAAATGAGAAAATGACCTTAATTCTCATATCTTCGTTATTATGTCCAATAAAGGCATGTAAAGATCCAAAAACATAACACAAGTTCCCAAATCCCTTGTATCTGGAGGCATAATAACCTGCCTTTGCGCTCCTGCAAAATGTACAGGATGCAGAACTAATAAACTCAAGATGACATCCAATTAAAAGTACAATCCCAAAATAGCAGGTTAACCTTACAAATGAATGTCAGCAACATTTATGAAATAATGACAATCTTCACGTTCTCCATTAATAACACCTACATCTATTTTTGATCTTTGCCCTGAAAGTTGTTTCATAACAATGACTATTAGTAATTAAAACATAATGCTAGATGCAATAATGAACACCACTCAACATTTCTTTTTTTTCACCCTGGTAAGCACCACTCAACAATTGTTTTATTGGAAAAATGAGAAAATACTCTCTTCAGAAAGTACCTGTTGCTATACGCTCAATGGATTCATGGGGATCATTTTTCCTGAAAACACAATTGAAAAGTTTCTTCGATTGGCAGTTCACTTGTGAATGTAAGAATATTTAATGATTGTAGCACTGACTAACCAGCCAAATGTTCTGGCAAAATCAGATGCAGTCCCCAAAGGAATTAGCTGTATGGGAGGCAGAAATAGAATTTCTGATGAATATTCTACAAAAAGAGAAAAAAGAGGAAGCAGAGAGACATTGGCAGATGCTTACACCGAGCGCAGTATAATGTGAGGCCTCTCTGTCATTATTGCTGATAGGTTTTCCATCAAAAAAGAAGCCATTTACTACCTGTTTGTCCAAACTCAAGCTTAGATTGATTTACAACATAATTGATATCATGAATACAAACAATATTCAACAGCTCTAAAATTTCAAAGCGTCAGCCATTGTATATATAGTTTAAATCATTTTGTTTCAACTCATAATGAGATTAGGATCCACTTGAAAAGATGTCAGCTGCCCTAAATAATGAATCAAAAGAAAGAGCAATAAGGTAAATGATAATTGACCAGAATCCCAATTAGCCCTAGAAGGTATCACGCTAAACTTTACTCTCAGTGCAGCTTTCAATTTCCTTCAGATTGCTTAATACAATTTAATTGCTTAGCCTTGGAAATAGAACTAATTGCATTTCAATAAAAGAAGTCCCTTTTAATTAACCAATAATAGAAGTGAGAAGCCTGTGCCAAGCTGACAGTAATTTGCATTCCACAACAGATACAGGGGAAGAGTGAAAATGGCATCATAGACAACACAAGGTACTGATTTGAAGGAAAAATTGGACCTCATGAAGTGTTCCATCACCTCCCACTGCAATCACAGCATCAGCACCCTCTTGTATCGCCTGCATAAAACTAAGTAAGTACGTGAATCCTCATCAATGTTTTACAAAAAAAATCTCAAAATCCACACTTAAAAGACAATGCCCAACATGCCTACCTCCCTTGTTATGTCAGTTGCATGAGAAGGACCAGACGTCAAAGATTCACATATCTGGCCAGAACAAAGAAAGACATTAGCCAATAGCATCTTCTTTCAATTGCCTAAAGAATAGACATGCTTGCATGTCTTTATAGTAATCTCGATTCCTAAGCTTAAAACTAAAATTTCTTTTCATAGTTCTGTCATTAGTTACAATTTAATATATGTAAAAGATCGTTAATTCTTATAATTAAATAATTATCTGACTACGGGTTCCATTGTGACAGACTTGAGCTAAGACATGAGTCATAATTCTCATAAACTGAGGAAACTTCCCAATTCCAAAGAAAATAGAGCAGTAGAAAAATTTCAACCTCTATTACGTGAGGCATGTAGGTGGTCAACACAGAAGTCAACAATCTTTTCTATGAGTTTGGAGATTAATCTCACTAAGTAGGACAAAAATGACTTACAATAATTTAACAAAAGGTCTAGGCAGCACTTAAAATCCATATCCAGGTTGCAGTTGTACCGTTCTCACCAATCCCAATCTACTGTGTAAAAGCAGTCGGTTTTCTATTTTATATTTCGGCACAGGAAAACACAAACCTCTTCTACAAGCATAAAACGCATCTACTTTGAAATAAAAAATCACATGTTTGCTATCAGAATGTAATGGAAACAAAGTAGACCTCTCATAAAAGAGAAAATATTAATAACATCATATCACATTCATTCCTTAATTCTTGGTTATGACAACAGAGCCAAAAAGAAGAGCTAGCTAAAGCAACCAACTTCCAAATTTGAACAGCACTGATTCCACACAACACCAAAGCATTCAAATTCAATAAAGTAAAGAAAATAATCTATTTGAATAGTTTTAGTCTTATTTGTATCCCATATGGTTGAAGAAAAATTCAAAAAGTTCCAATTGGTGCTGTCAAGATGGCAATAGTCGTGTTTGTGCCAAGGAATTCCTGTCACTCAAAATTTTGGATAACAAAAAATTGATACTCGTCTATTGACGTGCTCTCATTTTTATCCACTAACTTGCTTAAATTACAAATTGAACACGAGACAAGTAGACTTGTCAATTGCTGTCCCTTCAAATTTTAAGAAATGAACGATTCTAAATCATAGCTAACACTACTACCGAAACAAAAAATGATGCTTCAAATGATAATTACAAAATTTAAATTTCCAAGCTATGGCTATGATATTGGCCAAAAAAATAAAAAAAAAGGCTATAGCTATGATGTCTAACTGTGAATAGAATGGCAAAAAATTACGAACCTAATCAAATTGAATAACAAAAATTATGAAATTTAAATAATTTCACTAACATGAATTAGGAGTTGTGCCACAAAGGTCAAACATACTGACATTAAATTGAGTGCCAAGGCGAGACTTAAGATGAGGGAGCAGTTTCTTCCACTCCTTTCCAGTCCTTCCATTAGCACCTATGCATACACATATACATATACATAGATTACATGGACACTGAATAAATAATTCACACACACACACACACACACACACACGCAGAGGGAGGGAGACCTCGAGGATTAACGATGAAGACGAGATCACGCCGGGGAGGAGAAGAGAGAGAAAGAGAGCGGTGAAGAGGGAGATCTGGAGCCAAAGGAGATGGTTCTGCCTTCGCTTTCACCATCAGCGACCATTTCGACATGGTCGGTGTCAGTACCATCCCTATTCCTATCCCGGAATAACAATAGGCCATTTTCAGCGGCCGCTTACTCTCTAATCTAATGCAAGTGCAACTAAATCCAATGTCATGTCACAATGCTCGCTTAAGCTCAGAGGGAGAGAGAGAGAAAGAGAGAGAGGGAAGATTACTCAATCGTAAAATCGTTAATAACACAGGTGATTATGGATAGTTTCGGATTTTTCCTTTTATCTGCATCTGTTTCGCGTTGAGGGTGGCAGTATGTTTGGACTAGTGTTGTTGGACCTTGTTGATCCGGTCCACCTAGTCCGACTTGACCAAATGTGACTATAAAACTGATTTATTAATAGTTTTAGAAGTCCACGAGATTCTTCTAAATACTTGAGTTCTAACTTATATTATTTTTGGATGATTTCCCTTACAGAGAGCTGATTATTAGTTTAATCTTATATCTCTTTTATTTTTGGGCAATGTGATATTTTTTTATGAATTTAAAGACTTTAAAATCTTAACATATTCTAAGTTTATTGAGGTACGTGGTCAATTATAATGCTAATAGGATTCCTAGAGTGTTAAAAGGAAAAATCTCAATTTTCACTTTATATTTAGGAAAATAGAAAGAAAAATGAAAGAAATGGAAAGATATTTCAATTTTCATTATTTGTTGGTTATATATAAAAGAAAAGTTAAAAAATAAAATCAGTATTTGATAAAATTATCCTATTTTAGTTTAACCAAACTTGTTATAAGGTACAACTTATTTCCAAATTTCCATCTAATTCTTTCTAATCTTAGAGATGAAAGAACTTATTCTCCATATGACAATTTTTCACTCTTTTTACCACAAATTTCCATCCAGTTTATCTCTTTGCTTTCTTAATTAAATATAATATTTTATTAAATTTGCTTCCATTTCCATTTTATTTCCTTCAACGAATATTAATAGACCTGGATCACAAAATAAAAAGAGTAAAGGAGTGGGAGAGTTGCGTGACCAATAAAAATATCAACATAAATTCATATTTATTTATAAACCAATGAAATTATCTTTTTTTTTTTAAATTTAAAAAGTAAAGAATATTTTATATTTTCCTTATTTACTTTTTCTTTTTGATTTAAGCATACTTTTTTAGTAAATTAGTATTTTTCTAAAATAACATAGAAAAAGTGTCTTTCTAGACAAATAACCCAATTGGATGTATCATGAACCCGGTTGGACCAACTTAGTAGACAATATCCTTCCAATTCATTGTGAAGATGTGTCGAAAGCATAGTCTAAAGTAACATAAAGTCTTAAGAAGGGAGTCTTCCCATTATACATACACATTAGAAGATAATATAAATCAATAAAGAGTTAATAAAAATTCCTCAAAGTAACTAAGTTTCCAAAGGAATCTGAGTCTCCAAAACAAAACGGATCCTCAACTCCCAAAACCTCACTAGCTATGCCTAAAAAAGAAAAGAATGAGATGAATCTCAATACATAGTACACAAGTATATATGGATACGAAACTAAACATGTTATATGCGCTTAATGCAAAACTAGTAGATTATGCACCTATGTTATGGGTGTATCAATAATTATATTTGAAATCATTAATAAAAATGATTAAAATATATTACACTTATAAAATATGTCTGTAAACAATACAAAATAATTATAACACTAAAGGTTAACTATTTAAAAAAATACATGAAAAAATTTCTATACATCTTTTATGAAAATTTACACCAGGATTTTAATAATATATAAAATTTAGATCAAACAAAGAAAAAGTATAAAAGCCTTGATATGTGTAAACCATTTATGGTTTGTGAGATGGTAAGGCCGAAAAACTAGAATTATGGTGCTATTAAGAAGTATGGAGATGAGAGGAGAGGGGGGGAAGAAAGTAGAAGTTGAGGATAGCACACAAAGCATAATTTTAGTAGGAGTATGAGACATTAATGGGGAAGAGAGAAAGAAGAATTGAGAAGAAAGAGAAAAAAAAAAAGGAAAATGGTATAGTTATCTATTATTTATAATTTTAATATATTATTTTACTGTTAGTTTTTTTATTAAATAATATTAAATAAAGGACAAATGGGTAACTTTAAGTGTGATGGTTACTTAAGTCTCAAAGAGTTTTAATAATATAAATAAATAATCAATCAGTTGTTATCTTAAATATTAGTTAATATACAGCAAAGGAGTGCTCATAACCCCATCACACCATATTCTCTTATATATATATATATATATATATATATATATATATATATATATATAAGTCTTTTAGTTCACTACCATATACTATGATGAGGGTCATATAACCAATACCTAAGAACCAAAAATCATGAAACTCTAGATCTAGCTGCATTGTCTTATATATGAGTCCACTGAGGAATCTGTACAAATGATCAGCAATTGTCCCTTTGACCAGTCATGAAAAGCATAACAAACAAATAAGATTTTAGGTTGAATATGGATTAATCCGATTTCCTTCTCAGTATCTTAACAAGTAAAAGCAACAAACATGTATTACATACCTGAGAAGTTGAGCTAAACCTAATTGCAAGTCCTGAATCAAGTGAACTAGAGAAACCGATAATAAGAACCTAATCAATAGAATAACAAGTTCATCTTAGATTATTTCTTAATTCAATACCAAGTAAGTTTCTAAGAAAGTCTAACCCAACTCATCTCATACTTCTCCTCTACATCTTAAAAGTCTTGCTACCCTAAGCAATTAAAGATTTTAGAAAAACTAAGCAAAGTCTAAATCTTTAGTAAGGAAAGTTAAGTGAAACTCTTGGGTGTGGGATAAGAATTGAAGGAACTTAATGGACACCAGCTTCTAAGTGAAACTTCCAACTCTCTTGGCTTAACACCACCTAAAAGCATATCTAAACTCTAAATAATCTAGTTGTTCGATAACTAGAAAAGATTGGATCCTTTAAGTAAGGAATGTTCGATAAATCTTATAATAGAGGACAAGAATTGAAAAGAATTCTTTCAGTGTAGAGTTCTCAGTAAGGTCCCCGACTTGACTGAACTTAATACAACCTAAAGCAACATAGGGTCATATACAATCTAAGCTTTTAATATGAGCCTCTAAAATTGTATTTAGAGCAACCATACTTGGATTTAGTGCCATTGAGAAAAATTTATCCGATTGAGCTCAAATTTTATGATTACGTTAAAAAAGTTAATTAAAGTGACCTAACGGAGTTAGATTGTAAAAATAATGACCTAAAACTCCAATTTCAATTTTAGAAGTATAGTTATATAATATAGTGAAAAACTTGTCAAAATCCCTAAAATCAAGCTTGAAATGCAATAAAAATTTAGAGATAAGTTATTTAAACTATAAAAAGAAATAATATAGTATAATATACCATATAATTATATATGTATTTTTATGAATATACCCCGTATATATAATATTATACTCGTAAATTAATCCCAAAACTTAAAATTATATTAAATAAGCGATAAATTCATAAAACTAATTAGAAAATATATCTTAAAAATAAAAGACATGAAGGAAACATAATTATATTAGTATAATTACACATTATATGTATCAAGTATATAAATATATACCCGTATATTAATAAAATTACTAAATATTAATATAATATACATAAAATACTAATTTCACTTAAAACTCAACCAAAACACATCCAAATGCATAGGATTTCTCTAGAAATCATTGTTGTAGCTTCAAAACTCCAAGAATTACTAAATCAAAAGTAAAACAAAGGAGAAAGAGCCACCTCATGTTTAGAAATTAGGGAAAAATAAAAGCAAAAAAAAAGAAGAAGAAAAAGTAAGAAAATTCTAACCACATCAAAGTACTACAAATAGACCTTAAGATTATATTTTAGACACTTTAGATTATGGATCACTTAAAAGAAAATTCAAGAAAATTAGAGGAAAAATAGAGTAATATACGCCCTAGCTTAGTTTCCCCACCCCTTAGTGACCTGCTGTTGAACCCATTGGCCACCACTAATCCACCCTTTGCACCACCTATCTGACAACCCCCTAGCAACCAACAGTGGTCGGAGCTCCAATGAACAAGCATATTAAAATTTTCTTAAGTTTTTCAAATATTTTCTAAAAATATTAAATCAGTTAGGAAATTTCTAAAAAAAAAAAAAAGGTTATTCCTAGTTTATTTTTAGGATGCTTTCATGTTGTAATTTTATATTTGTAAAATTATGAATATATTATATACTTGTTTAACAAATTCACTATTCATGCGAATTTTTAAATCTAAAATAAATATATTAAATGATATTTTTTTAAGTTGAAAATTTTATGTAGAATACATGTTATATCTAGCTAATTTCTATGTAACCTGATTTTGATTTAATATGTGTTTAGTATTTATTGTATTTTTTTACCCCAAAAATGACTAAAAATAAGGTGAATTATGAGATAAATTGATTTGTATAAAATTAATTGATGAAATTGATATTTCATGACATCTAGATACTTATAAAGATGTCAAGACATAATGGAATTAATTTTGTATAAAAATAGCATTATTTACTTAACTTATCATAAATTAGGGGTAAAAACATAATTATGCATATGTAAGCAATAAACCCAATCACATGAAACCACATGCTAACTGAATTCCTTATATTTTTATGATTCTATAGAAATTTCGTAGAATTAATTGGTGATTCTAGCCATTTATTATGAATTTTCTTAGTAAAATAACTTAATTTACTAATCAAAATACGTTTTTAATAATATTAGGCTAAATGATAAATATTTGAATAAATCCTTTGCATATCCATATCGATCAGATCTGATTAGGATAAGTTTTTATCATATTTTATGATAATTATATGACTTAGGCTACGATAAATACGTGTTAGGACTAAATATTATTTATATTACTAAGTTATGATAGGAAATTATATAAAATACAACATATTTATATAACATGAACATAATATAATAATTCTTGTTATAAGGGCATATATGTATAATTGGAACTAAAAATACCCTTTGGAAGTCATTTCTTAAAATAGAACCCGTATTATGTAGCGTCAAGTTTATATGAACCTAATGATAGCACTTTTACTAAAATTGGATAATCATAAGTAATAAAATGGTATTTCTATAATATTATGAAAATTTACATACTACAATAACCATATTATAATTAAAATGTAACTTGATTGATTAAAAAAATATATTTTGATATGATTGAAACGATATATTATAAGTAATAATATAATTACGCATATTATTAATACTCACTAACTTAATATAACTTATTTAATAAAACTATACTCGATCCTATAAAAATACTAATATATCTCCAATATATATATATATATGTAAAAATATATTTATGCATATAACTTAATACAAAAAATAGATAAAACCCTAATATTTTTATAAATATTACAAAAACTAAATCTAGATTTTAGTATATATATATGATCTTCCCATAAGCAGAACGTCAATAATATAGACCTTCTACTGTAACATCAATATAGGTAAGTTGGGATCATAGCTTTATAACTTGTTGTTAAAAGTGCTTTGATTGTGGTTGTAAATTAGCTATCAGTGTACATATTATCTGTGTGATTGGTATTTTGTTTATGACAAAAGTTGAACTTTTTGGCATGCTGTTCTGCATGATTCTATGGTATTTTTTTATGTTAACTTGTTTGCTACCCCTAAATAGAACTAATAGCAATATAATCGCTAACGTAACTGGACATGTATAACAACTTATTAGGGGAACGATTAGGTGTGTTAGGCCAAATACTCACTCCATTCGATGAAGATAGCTAAAATGGTCCTTTTCCAATTTTTAGTTGAACTAAGTGATAAGCGATGAGGTCATGGTAACAGTTGAGGTCGAGGTTTAAAGGTAATCACAGGAGGAGGGTGTTCTCCATTGCATAAGTTAGAGTTTGATATGATTTTAGCCATGGTACACTCCTCAATTCAAGTTGGAGCAGATGTAATTTATCTAACCTCACAATGGATCAGATAACATTGTGTGATGTTTCAAACGATCAATTGCATTGTATTTCATTATAATTAATAATCTTATTTGTGATTGTATTGTACTCTTTTATATTTATCTTGCTTACTAAGCTAGTTGTGCTCACATCTCTATAAACTCTTTTAAAGGTAACGGGTGAAAGTTTAAGATGTACTGATATCATCACCTCCAGGTTAGTATGTAGTTGGTTGAGAAAGTAAGGAAAGAAGAATCCAATGAATCTGGGTTTTCTACTTTTCTTTTTGTTTTGAGGAAATTAACTAAGAATCCTTGGGATGGTTACTAGTTTTCTATCTAATTGTAAATAGACTTTAAAACTTGTGGCTTTTGTTAACTTTTAGTGTAAATTATAACTTTACATGTGAAAATACTAATATAATTACTGTTGTATTATCGGATGACAAGTCATCTTAAACAGATATTTTGAAAAGATATATCATAGGTTTAATTATTAACAGGTGTTAGACTAAATGCTTTGATCTAGTTAAGTCGTATATATCTTATGTGGACTATATTTATGATAGTAGCTATAAGGTCAACTTCTATCTTAGGTTAGCCTACACGGCGAAACTGTTACAACTTCTCCTATTCGAGGTGTGACATTTAAAGTTTCTAATACTAGATATGATTATAGTTTTGAGTAGGATTGGATGTATATAACATTAAGGTAGGTGTTTAAAGTAGGTAAAATCAAATTAAAACAAGCTGGAAGATTATACAAACTATAATGTTCCGATGCTTAGCTTCTAGTCATAAGAAAAATGACCTAGCATCTGGATGCCAGCTAGCATCCTTACCTTGCATATTTAGAAATAGCCCTTTTTCCTTAAGCCATAACCAACATTCGAATGGTATCCTATTAGTGTTCGAATGCCTTACACTTACAAATACACTCTCAACGTCGATTTAAACCTAAAATTCACCATCATAACCGTAGTTCTTCCATACATGAACTCATCTATCACTAATCTACTTTGAAACTAAGAAAATGCAACCCTAGATCTCAATCTTATCTCAACTTCAACACATAATCCAACATTAGGTAAAACAAAACCTACTAAGAACTTGAAAAACAATAGAAGAGGGAGAAGAAATTTACTTAGAAATGAATGGAATGAACTTCTTATACTCTCATTAGCAAGCCAAACCCATCAAAGAGCTATAAACTTACACATAAATTTAGATTACAAATGAATACCTAAGGAAGTCTACAAAAATGGAAGTTTTTCAATAAGAAAAGCTTATAAATGGAGATTAGTAAGTTACCTTATCCTTAGAGTAGCTTAAAAATGGATTTTTCCCAAGTATTTGAAGCTCTAAGAGCTTGTTCCAATTAGGAGGAAGGAGAGTAACAAAAATAGAGAGGACATAAGTGGGCTAAGAGGGTTTTGGTAAGGTTTTTAGCTTAAGAGAGGGGGGCTAAGTAAATGGACAATTGAAAATAAGTTAATGGTAAGGTTTTAGTGGCTTGAAATGATCTAAATACCCTTACTTTTAATCCATTTTTTCTTTAATTTTACTTAGCAATACAATCCTTTTTTATTTCCACTTGTTTCTCTTCCTTTATACTCATTTCTACCCCTTTTTCTTTTTAAAAGATTGTCAAACACCTTATTAGATAATTTTTTGAAAAGAGAAATCCCCCAATGTTAATTGGAAAGTGAAAGTTACAAGAAATTATGAATAGAAACATTTAAGGATATTATATCCTATTCATTGAAAAATGTTAGATTTATTTGGTTTATTTTTTTTCGACTAAATAAATTAAAAAGGAATATAAATCTACTTCTATAAGAATTAGCAGGTATTTAAATTATAAAAAGAGTATGTACGTATCCATACTTAATATCTTATTTTGAAAAAGATATGATTTGAAATCCATGCCAAAATGATGAAAATGATAATAATGAAACTAGAAAAAAAAAATAAGAGCATGATGAATAATAATTATTGTATATTTCATTTTATTTTTTTGGTAAAGTGCAAGTGTATCCCTTACATTTTTTTCGTATGCACTTTGTCACTATTTTTAAATTTATGTATTTAGACCTCAAATATTTAAGGAAAATTTATACTTTTAATCCTTAAACTTTACCACTTTTTCTAATTGAGTTCTCGAATTTTTATTTTATTTTTTTATTTCAATCCTCAAGCTACTTAAAAGTTTGCAAAAGAGAGCTCTATTAGTTTTTCCGTTAAGAAACGACTCTTTTGCAAACTTTTGGAAAGTTTGAAAACTGAAATAAAGAAAATGAAAGTTCGAGGACTAAAAGTATAAAATATAAATTTCCTCTTTTTTCCTTTTAGGATCTATATATTTATTTGTGTTTTAATATACAACTTATGCTTTTATATATATACATACATATTTCTTCTTTTTAGACATGACTTTTAGTGGTATTTATAACATAAAAAACAAAAATGCTAGTTTTATTCATTTTTAAGAATTTAAGTCTTGAAATAAAGAAAAAATAAAAATAAAAAATCCTAAAATGAAAAGATAGAAAAAGAATTTTGGTATTTTCAATGTACTTTGTCTATTTTGATAAACAAATACTTCA
The DNA here is from genome assembly GCA_024138015.1 of Lumnitzera littorea. Taxonomy (NCBI): domain Eukaryota; kingdom Viridiplantae; phylum Streptophyta; class Magnoliopsida; order Myrtales; family Combretaceae; genus Lumnitzera; species Lumnitzera littorea. Next base: position 88,494,550 of record JAMXBB010000001.1, on the reverse strand, counting down.
ACTAATCAATGATCCCATTTGGCATTCTTGATAGAATTAAATAACATTTAATTTTATAATTTTTTAAAATTTACACATAACAATAGTTTTTTTTTCCTTCGCCAACCACATTATATATTAGAACAATTTACGGGGGAGGAATTTGAATTAGGTCTATTTCTTTGGGAGACCAGTATTAGCAAAGTAACTACATAAATTATTTGATACTTACATTAATTGTTAAATTATATAAATAATAGAGATCATAGATAATTATCATATTTAATTTAATGATATTATGTAAAGTTAGTTAGAATATCATTATACATTTATAAATAGAAAATATAAATAATGATTATATTTATGATAAGATAAACTTCTTTTATCAATATTTTGTCTAATAATACAATTAACTATTTTGATTCATTAAGTTATAATTCTTTTTTTTTTTTTGCTAGAAAAATTAACAAAAGATGAAAAAGAAAAAAAAATTGAAAATTATACTTTTAGTCCTCCAACTTTACCACTTTTTTCAATTGAGTCATTGAACTTTTATTTTTTCTATTGCAGTCCATAAACTCTCCAAAAGTTTGCAAAAGAATCCTTTGTTAATGAAAAAACTAATGGTTCATTAATGAAGGACTTTTTTGTAATCTTTTGGAAAATTTGAGGATTGAAATAGAAAAAATAAAAGTTTAAGAACTCAATTAGAAAAAGTCATAAACTTCCAAGACTAAGAGTGTAATTTCCCAATATTTAATAAAGGTAGATTGAAATCTTATTATATTATTTTATCCTTAGATAAGATAATTAAAAGCACAAAAATAAAAATAAAAATGCATAAAATCAACAATAAAATAATCGTACAGAAGTTTAAATGTACTTGTTTTAAAGATTTACAAGTCGACATACAATTTCAATGATAAGGTTCTAAGTACACATGATAAAAATGTAAGGCCTTTTGTATTGTATATAAATAACATGTAATTGAAATGTACATAAAGGAGAGTGGGTATAGTTCTACAAGGTAGAAAGGGTATAAGGCGCTATCTGTATCCCACTCTTTTAAGTATAAATTCTAAACCTTGGAATAAGAACTTATACCCTCTAAACTCTATGAAGAATAAGATATTCCATAGAACCTATAAAATCGAAATGAATCCACAATAGAAACACATTATATTAAGCTTAAATTTCAATTTGTAAAGAAAGTGAATTAAAATATGGAAACAAAGAACAAAGTTTTGATATTTATGAGAAGTTATTGTCATACCTTTCATATGGTGGCAAAAAGTTAATAATAGGAAAAATTGAGGTGAGAGACAAAATTAACAATAAGGTTAATAATAAGGAGAAAATGGGATAAGAAGGTAAAAAGTAGATTAGCATAATCGAGATGAGAGAGAAATAGAAAATAAATGCTTTTGAATTAGAGTTTCTATTGAATTAGACTAAAGTATTTATAGTTATTTCTTTTTATTTTTTAGAATTTATAATATTTAAGGTGGAAATATATATCTTTTATATTATTCTAATTATTTAATAACTTTTATAAGGTGATATGAGATATCCATACCTGTATACTATTAAAGTTGGTATAGTGTATGAAAGACGTTATACCTGTATTCTACTCTATGAGAGCAGTTTTTGAAAACTATATCCAAAATTTTTTTTATAATTAGGGTTATAAATGAGTCAAGTCAAAATAATATAGAGTTTGATTCTAAATTTTAAAACTCAAGCTTAATTTAACTTAGAATTTTGAGCTCGAGTTTAATTCAAAGTAGCACTAAATAATCTTAAGTTCGATTTTATTAAGCTTGTCTAAACTCGATTTATCTAAAAAAAAATTTTCCTAATTTTAATTTATAATAATATTAATGTGTAAACTTGACTCGAATTTAACTAATATTTTTACCTAACTCGAGTTTCATTAAACTCGCAAGGTAGTTAAGTCAAGTGTTGTGAAGCTTTTCTTAACTCAATTAACTATTTTACTAACTCAAGCTTGAGCTTGAATTCAAACCTGACTTAGTTTTTCTCAAGTTGAACTTGAATAAATATTAAAATTGAACTTAAGTAACTCATAAATAGTTTCACTCATTTATGTGCCTAATTATAAATTTTAATATCTAGTTATAATTTGTTTGATCAAGCAAAATATTGTATCACCCAACTTTAGAAGAATAGATACACGATTAGAGTTCAAATATTATTAAGGCTGGCCTTTTCAAGCTATGGGGTTCGATAAAAATAACGTTGGTGGAATTTCTTTTGTTTTTTTATATTTCCTTCAGCAATTTGCAATGGAAGGAATTTTCATAACCTTTTTTTCCTTTTTATTTTTTTTCTTTTACATTAAATTAATTTGTTGAATGAAATATGACTAAAATGAGGGAATTATTATAATGGAATATTGTTTTATGAGTTAAATAGTTATTACTTTGTTCAATTTACTAAATATAATTGCTATCATTTTGTTAAATAAAAGGATTTATTTTAAGGAAAAAGAGTTAGATAACTAGAAATATATTAGAGTATCCTTATATAAGATTGTAATCATAATTATATAATTATGTTATGTTGCTTATAATTACAACTAATACTTATAATATATTAAGTACATAATGATTATTTATTTTTATATTAATATATCATGTTATTGTATTATAAAATTTGGTTATCATGTTATTAGTTAACTAAAACTCTATTATAAAATACCTTAATTATGTAGTTGTTGTTGTTAGATATTAATATAAAATAATTATTAATTTTACATTAATAACCCGTCTTATTTTGTAATGCATTAAGTATCATTTAATTAATTTATAATATTATATTATATACAATTTATACTTATCGACATTTATATTTGTCATATAATGTTAAAACTTAGGTAAAAAAGGTGAGTGATTAACTTGGCCCTATTATACAATATATACACTGTGCCTTACTCAATCGGATAAGCTCTGAAAGGATATTAAAATCATAGGATAAGTTCTAGTACAAATTTTCTAAAGCTTACTTCCATGGCAAGATATGGATACAAGGTATTCTTATCCTATACCTACCTTACAACTTGTGCTTTAAGTTATAAAGAATACATGTTCCAAGGTACCATAGATTTACAAATGAATAAAATATGATAATATTATATATTTTTAGCTAATAGATGTTTTAGTAGAAAGAAAAAGGGAGCTCAAGCCCATAAGTTAGAGAAATAGATAGGTATAAGGGGTCCACCTACATTTTATTCCATAAGTAAACAACTCTAAATGATTAAACTTAATACCTCTCCTCTTACATTATGTTTTCTATTCTTTCCCTTATTTTTCTCTTTTTCTTCTTAAACCATATGTTTTCCATTCTTTTCCCCTATTATTTCTCATATACTAAGTAGTAAAAACACATAAACATTAAATATTAAGAAGGAATTTTTTTTTTTATTCATAGATTTTGCTAAAGGTTTCATAAGTTTTGTATATAAAGAACTTAAAAAATCATATATAGATTACTTTTTTTATATTACATAAACTTGAAGTTTTTATAAAGAAAGGTAAAATTTACAAATTCCAATAGGTATGTTGCACCATAGAGGTTTAACAAGGTATAAGTTTTAGGATGTTATAGAGTAGGTTTCGGTTTTAAAATTTGAAAACTTGTATCTTATAGCATAGGATATAAGTAAGATCTCATACACTATCTAGCATGTAATTGCTTACCCTTAAGTATACTATTATTTTTTTTGGAAATTTTTTAAATATTATAATGTTAATAATATAACATAATATAATATCATTATTACATTATAAATTGATGTAATTAATTAATGAGTATTATCATTTAATATACATGTGTATTATGTGTTATATTTATGTTATCATATTACATGGTAATTTAATATAATATTATCTACACTTGTTTATATATATATATATATATATAAATATAAAATAACAATTCAATTGTAATATGAAATTACTTGATTGGTGTTCATTTATACAATATTGAAATATATGTACATAATATTATTATTTTGATTTAAATATTTTTATTTACTAATATTCATAATATTATTATTTATACTGCTATAATGGACATGGTTGTGGTATATCCTTAATTTTAGGGATGGTTTAAGTGGTATTTGTAAGTCCATTTAAGGTCATCGAGTCAAATTATTGTTTAAGTATGAGTTTAACACAATATTCGTGTTTGAAAATAGTCAAGTCAAGTTCAAACTCAAACTCAAATTGTTCGATTAGCTTATCTAGTCGAGTTAATACTTCATAATATTTTGCTTAGTTAGCATGCAAGTCTAATCAAGTTTAAGTTAAGTTTAAACAGGGATGGACTTAAGGGGCCGAGATGAGAGAGGCCCTAGCCCTCATAAGCTCGAGAAAAAATGTTAATCTTTTAAATAAGAAAAAAAGTTATGCATATACTTTAAGGAATAAGCTATGATATAATATTAAATATATTTAAGTGGCTAAACTTTTTTTTCTTTTTTAACAATCATAAAGTTTTGGATTCAAATATCATAAGTTTCATTTTACTTTTTTCATGACACCTTTGTTACTTCAATAATATTATCTTTTTGCTTTTTTAACATTTTCTTACAATACAATATTAAATTCCTTCACTATAAAATTATATTTCAACTAAATAAATATTTTTAAATTGCTAATTTTTTATTAGTAATACATTATAAATAATAATTATATCGCCCATATTACAATTGCTTCAATCTTAACATTTGCTTTAGTCTTAATACATAAATTATTAGTAAATAATAGCAATTCTATGACTTAATTTAGTAACATTCTTTTACAATTAACGCTATGAGAATTAATGTGAACTATTAAACGATTCATTGCATAATAATTGTTGACAGGGCACTTTGGGCATGGACCCCTCAAGCTCGATTAGATCCTTTAAGCCTCACGATCCTAGGCCTTCCCCCATAGGCCTTGGCTCTAGGGCCTAAACCACCTAGGCTTATTAAGCAATGTAACAATCATAATCTACAAGATAAGGATAAAATGACCACATTTTAAATATTAAGAACACGTTGGGTATAACAGCTCCACTCTCCTACACTTGTAGGAGAAGATCTCTCCTACCAACTGATCTCTGACTGTCGGCTCCACTTCACTATAAATACCAGGCCACTACCCAATGGTAACTCTCTCTACACTTTGTATATCAAGCCTACGTATTAGCACCAGTATTATATACTTTTAAGCCTACTACTAACTTAAGTATCGAAGTGGCTACGCCAGACAACCCCCTGACATCCCCCTTTCAGTATATTGTTTTGCAGGCCCATTATGTGTAGCATCCAAAAGACTACCGACAAGAATCTTGAGACGACATTTGGCACTATCTATAGGAAGAATTGAATTCCTACACCTAAAACCTCAAACACATTAAACATATACCTCACGAGCAATCCTTTTGACATCATGTCCCAACGCGACAGACAAGAAAACCAATAGTTGGTAAATAACTAACTTGGGGACAATCAGCCCCTCTTAAGGGCTGTGCTAGAAGAGTGCTTAGTGCATATAGAACATGTGGCCGAGGAGTATGCAGCGTAGAATAGGATGCTCTATACTCGCCTAGACAAAGCGGAGCAATACAACACGCAAACTTACCAACCTAAATCTTCAGATGCTTACACTGGGCGGAACACCCAGTAGCAGTACAACAGTAAGGATCAGCAACCTGATTTATCATTGCATCAGTAGCTAGTAAGGTCTATAGCTACCCACGACCAAGCTTTAGCTTACAACAAGCAAGAAGCTGACTTATAGGGAGTATAGGCTTACTCGACTACACGATGAGCTCATTTGGCAGACAATGCCAACCTAAACGAGCTCTGTACTATGGTAAGGCGACTCTCTGAGTAGCAGGGGAGCAAGCCTATTAGTGATGCCAGGCTGGTTGCTAGTAATAAGACCCCCTTCATCAGGGGGTGCCCAGGATGAAGTGTTGCCTCCTAATGCCAAACTTCTATCCCTAGACCAGTATGATGGCACAGGTGACTCGGACGACCATTTTTTCCACTTCTGCACCCTCATGAACCTTCACGGTCATAGGGATGCAATCATGTACAAAGCCTTCCTGGGCACTCTGCGGAAGGCAGCTTGAATGTAGTTTAACCACCTCCCCGACAACTCCATCAACTCCTTTAACGAGTTAGCATAGAGGTTTAGCCTCCACTTCAGGGTTAGTAAGCCCCCATCCAAAGACACATTATCCTTATACTTAGTAAGGTAAGGTAAGGGTAAGTCCCTACGCGACTATGTAGCCCGATTCAACAATGCCATGGTCAAAATCCCTCAGCTGGATGAGGGAGTCGCTGTCTATGCTACCCAGCTTGGCATCCGATCCTTGGGAGATTTCTTCTGGTTGCTTGCGAAAAGCAAGCCAAAGACCCTATCCAACTTTTGGAACAAAGCCTAGAAGTACATTGACCAGGAAGACAACCTTCACGCTAGGTACGATGTCGACCGAGAAAGGTCAGGTGGAAAGTAGGACAAGGAAAAATTGTCCATGAAAGATTACCTCGGTAGTAGGATGTTGAGCAGGCTAGAAAGGGAGAGCTTTGGGAAGAAGAAGCGTCAAACTGATTTCAACCCTCTCTCCCTTCCCATTTACACTCAATATATGCCTTTGAATAGACCCATTGCCCAAGTCTATTCCAAGGTGAAAAACCAAAACTTGTTCTAAAGGCCATAGAAAATGCGAGGGAACCCTAGTTATTGGAACTCTGACAAATACTGTTAGTTCCACGATGACCATAGCCATACTATTGAAGAGTGCTTCCAACCGAAGAATGCAATCAAATACGCCATTCAGTGCGGCTTCTTTAACGAGTATGTGGCTTATTGGAGGAATGACAACTGTTCAGACGATGACAGTGATAGGGCATCTTGGAGGCAACGAACTGAAGATGCCCATGCAGAGCAGAATAACAATCGCCGCAATGATTGTACTTACAATGGCGTTATAAACGTAATCATGGGGGGATCGCACCTTGGGAGTTGGTTGAACATTAGCAGCTTGGTTAATGCCCAATCAGAGGTACTAATAGTAAGGGAGAAGAGACAAAGGTTAGACACTTCTATCTCTTTCTTCGTCAACGACCTTGAAGGGGTTAATACACCCTATTAAGATACCCTGGTGATTAGGGCAAAGATCTCAAAATTTGAGATCTTGAAAATTATGGTGGATATTGGCAGGTCTACTGATATATTCTTCCTCTATATATATGAGAGGATGAGTAAGAAGTTGTTAGTAAAGATGAAGCCTTATCACCATAATCTAATCGGCTTCAACTGAAGTACGGTCCGAGCCAAGGGCATCATTACACTAGACATGGAACCTAGTGATGTTAACCATGTAGCACAACGACCCATCGAGTTCATTGTGGTCAATTGCCCCTCCCCTTACAATGCGCTCTTAGGAATACTAAGCCTAAACGCATTTAGGGTGATCACATCCTCCTTGCACTTAAAGAACAAATTCCTGACGCCAACTAAGGTAGGGGTATGCAAATGTGATCAAAAGCTCTCATGAGAGCTATACGTCGGGGCAATGCTAAAGGGGATGGCGTCTTTGCTTAGGAAACAGGCCTACATGAGAGGCTGGCTAAGAGGGGTGAGCCCAGCAAAAAAACAAAAGATGTCTAGATTAGAACCTCACCCGATTAGACTACGAAAGTCAGGATTGAGACTTCAACCGAAGTGAAGGACGAAATCATTGCCCTCTTGCGGGCAAATTCGAATAGGTTCGCCTGGTTGGCATTGGACATGCCCAAGATTTCTCTCAACCTAGCGATCCACAGCCTCAACATCGATACTACAGCGTAGCCTATCAAATAAAAACGAGGCATTTTACCCCAGAACGATAGGCTGCAATCAAAGAAGAAGTGTAGAAGCTGCTAAAAGCCGGCTTCATGAAGGAGGAAAAGTACCCAACATGGCTGGCCAACATGGTATTAGTTAAGAAGAAGAATGGGAAGTGGCACATGTATATCAATTATACCAAACTCAACAAAGCCTGCCTTAAAGATTATTTCCCCCTTCCTAAGATCCACCAGCTCATGGATTCTACATCAGAACATGCTTTGTTGAGCTTTATGGATGCCTTTTTGGGGTACAACCAGATCAAAATAGACTTAAAGGACGAAGTTCATACTTCCTTCATCACGAATTATGATACCTATTATTATACCGTGATGCTATTAGGACTAAAAAACACTGAGCCCATGTATTAGCAAACGGTAAAGAAGCTGTTTAAGCTCTAGATTAGGCGTAACATGGAGGTGTACATCGACAACATGATCGTCAAGAGCCAGAAGTCGGCCGATCATTCAGGGATCTCCAAGAAGCCTTTGATTGAATGCGCACGTATAACATGAAGCTAAACCCTTAGAAGTATGTCTCATGCTTCGACTTTGGTAAGTTCCTTGGCTTTCTAGTCACACAAAGAGATATTGAGGTCAACCTTGAGAAGATTATAGCCATCAGGGGAATGAAGCCTCTAACCTCAGTCCAAGACATGTAAAAGCTCACTTGCATAGTAGTTACCTTAAGTAGATTCATCTCAAAGAGCATTGACTAATGTGCTGAGTTCTTCAAAATCCTCAAAAATCCAAAGTGTTTTGAATAGACTTACGAGTGCGCCACCGCCTTTTAATAGTTGCAAGACTTCCTTACTCACCCATTAGCCCTCTCTAAGCTTATCCAAGGGGATAACCTACTCTTATACCTAACCGTAAGCAATTGGATACTCTCCTCTGTATTGGTCAAAGTAAAGGGAAGAGAACATAGGCCAGTATATTAAGTCATCTATATACTGCATAGGCCTGAGGTCAAGTATACCCGAGCAAAGAAATTTGCCCTAGCCGTTGTTATTACAGCCCGACAACTGAGGCCCTACTTTTAGGCACACTAGGTCACCGTACTCATGGATCAACTACTGTACATTATGCTATAGAAACCAAACACGTCTAGACGAATGATGAAGTATACAATGGAATTAAGTGCGTATGGAATCCAGTATTAGCAACGAACAGCCTATAAGGCATAAGTGTTAGCCGACTTTGTGGTAGAATATACAAGAGAGGAGGAAACACCACTAGGCGATGACAAACCGATATAGACTCTCCACATCATTGGGTCATCTGTGTCAGGGGGTAGAAGTGTAGGTCTTGTTTTAATTGGCCCGCATAAGGTCACCATTTGCTAGGCCCTCAAGTTCAGATTTGATTCAAGTAACAATGAGTCCAACTATGAGGCGCTTATCACCGGCCTTAAGTTAGTGAAAGACAACGGTGCCTAGCAATTGCAGATCTTTTCGGACTCCATGTTGGTAGTCTAATAGGTCCAAAGCAAATATGAAGCCAAAGATGACATTATGGCGAGGTACTTCGAGAAAGTGAAGAGCTTCCTTACGGAGTTCCTTTCATAGGACATTAAGAAAATCCCTTGACTAGAAAACTCCACGGCAGATTGGCTATCCAAGCTTGCCTCCACTGGCATACGGAAGCCTAAGGTGAAGGACAGTAAGATCTTCATAGAGTACCTGCCAAAAAAAAGTATAACCCCGAGCTCGGCTGAATTTTTGAAACTAACCATAGCAGCTCTAGAGCTAAGCTAGATGGATCCTATCCGGAGTTACTTAGAGCAGGGTACACTGTTAGAGGATAGGAGGGAGTCAAAGAAGCTTCGGTGATGGGAATCAAGCACGGGACCCTTGACTCGCAGCCGTGCCTAAGGACTAGAGGGGTTGGCATGACAAATCCTCATGTTCCAACCAACCCCTGTTAAGGCCAAATACTTACTTGCCAAGTCACCTCTAATGCCGTATTGTATGATCGCCCTTTATTTTATGGCATGCTGAGTTGATGATCACTCGTTATTACCGAACCGCCTAATCACTCAGCATTATCCTTGTCGAGAAGACGAGAGAGAGAATCCGAACTAATTAAGCTATCCCTGCTCAAACAAGCCCATCTGTCCGTACTTTTTGTTTGCATCTCCTAACAACCTCGCCAATGTTAAATCGCCATGTGTACAGTATCACATGTAGAATTTGTAGCATCAATGATTATTTTCCTTATATATTCATTTTTATCCCTTTGTAACATGTACATTGCCCCTTTAGGAAATGTCCTTTTTGTCTTTTCTCTTTTAGGCAAGTTGCCCTAATTTGTGGGTATAAATACTCCTGTACTTGTAGTTGTAACATCATTATATTACCTTCAATACACTCGAGTACTTTCTTCTTTGCGTAAACACTGCTTGTTTACTCTCGACATCATTCTTATCCTTTTCCTTAAGCAATGTTAGGTGGCAAGTAACCTCATTAGACTAATTCATGCATCATATAGAATTGTACCATGGGTCTTCAGAAGTTCCTTTAGTATGTCATATCTTCTAGAGTTGTTCGTGGGTTTTTGCTTACTGTTTCATTCGTCATTTTTACCCCTTTTCGTACCTTTCTCCATTAACCATTTTTCGAGCTTTCTATAAGCTTAGACCCATCCAACGATCAGCCTTGTTTGTTCTTGGTCACAGTTTGCATCATCTTGGTATCAAAGTGGAGGTTTTGTGTGAACTGTAGTTAGTTCTTCCTGAATTTTGTTATACTTATACCCTGTTTTGTGTGTGAGAAACATAGCAAGTTACTATGTTCATTTGACTGTTATGTTGTTAGCTGTTTACTTTTTGAAGTGTTTGTTTAAATTTAAATCTATGAGGAGAAATGACAGATCCAAGTATGAATGTTAGTGCTGGTGATGATAGTGGAGTTGTCTACCATAGACAACAATCTTAAGGAACTCCTAAAAGTATTGACGAGAGACTTGATGAGGTAGCTAACCTCTTAGTTGATTTGACTCGAGTTATTCATGCTCTGTTTTGCCAACCCATTAAGGTCGCACAAAACACTCTACAAGCTACTCAACCTATTAGAGGTCAAAACCCAACTTGACCAGTTCGAGGTGGACGAGTAAGGAAAAGGATAGACTTGAGAGAGTATAATGAGAAAGAAGAAGAGTATTTTGAAGAGGAGCGTATACGAGTCCCCAGAGCATCCGACCATGTAAAGCTTTAGATTCCGAGTTTCAATGGATCTAGGAATGCTGACAAGTATCTAGATTGGGAAGAAAGGGTAAAGTGTGTATTTGATTACTATTAATATGAGGATTATGAGAAAGTGAGGATTGTTGCTGTGGAATTCTTCGAATATGCCATTATGTAGTGGAAGAATTTTCAGCCCATAAGAAGAAGAGAAGGGTACCAAGAGATTAACACCTGGCCTGAGATGAAGAGAATGCTCAAAAACCGATTCATGCTAGAAACTTATCTCCAAGATGCCTTCACTGGGCTTCAAGAGTTAAGACAAGGAGGCCGAACTATTGATGAATATGTTTAAGAATTCCAAATGCTTATGATAAGATGCGAAGTGGAGGAACCACCTTCCTGAATAGTCTTAAGGTTTGTCATTGGGTTGAGAGGAGACATCCGAGACATTGTGAAGCTCCAACGATGTGACACAATGGATGAAGCTGTTAAGATTGCCCAGTGAGTAAAGAGGTAAAGAAGGAGCTGAGTAATGACTAGAATGCCGACTAGCCGACCCGGACAGGCAAGTCATAGGACTCTGCCGAGTACTGAGCCAAGTAGAAGGGTTGATGTCAGAACTGAGCAGAAAAGCTGACTTAAAGATGTAGCACCGACTCAAATGTATGAGAAAGGACAAGGGTCTGGTAGGAAGACCAGCCAAATCAAGTGCTTCAAGTGTTAAAGATTCGAACATATGGCTACTCAGTGCTCGAACCAAAGGACAATGGTCATTAAGGGAGACATTCTGATGTTAGACGTAGAGAGTACGGATGAGGAACCCGAGGAGGAGGTTCCAGCCGAGAATGAGAATGCCAAGAAAGCGTTGATTGAAGAAGATGTATATGCTGAGGACTTAAACCAACTACTCATGGTTGTCCAACCCGCTATGAGTATAAAACCCTCATGAAAGGAGGAGCAGAGAGAGAACTTATTTCATATCACCTGCAAGGTAAATAATCAGACATACACCCTTATTGTGGATAGTGGGAGCTGTACCAATGTGGTGTTAACCAATCTCGTTTCAAAACTGAAGTTATCGACTGTTACACACTTGAAGCCGTATAATTTGCACTGGTTAAGTGAAAAGGGAACATTACAAGTCACTTAGCAAATACTACTACTAATCACTATCAGCAATTACTCCGATTAGATTCTTTGTGATGTACTACCCATGTACGCGTCTCACATGCTGTTAAGAAGATTGTAGGTGTTTGATAAGAGAGTCATCCATGACAGTTATAGGAATACCTATATGCTCGAGAAGGATGATCGGAAGATCACGCTAAATCCAATGCTGTCGAGAGAAGTTCACAAGTTACAAACGAAACTTGCCCGTGGATCGAAAAAGGCTCTAGTGATGAGTAGAGCTAAGCTCCGAGAGGCCATTAATGCCAATGAGCCAACCCTCTTGTTGGTCAGGCGACTACTGGAAATGAAGGAATGGAATGATTTACTTTAAGAGGTGAAGGAAATGTTAGATGAATAAGCCAACTTGTTGTCAGAACAGTTGCCAAATGGGTTACCCCCAACTCAAGGAATAGAGCACTATATTGACTTAGTACTCGACGCTGCATTATCGAATAAGCCAGCTTATCAAATGAATCCCGAGTAGGTTTCTGAGCTTCAACGTCAAGTCAATGAGTTGTTAGAAAGAGGATACGTGAGACAGAATCTTAGCCCTTGTGCTATGCCTACACTTCTAGTGCCAAAGAAGAATAAAACCTGGTGGATGTATGTCAATAGCCGAGCTGTGAACAAAATCACGATCAAATACAGGTATCTGATCCTAAGGCTAGAAGACATGTTGGATGAACTGAGTAGAGCCAAAATTTTCAACAAGATTAATCTCAAGTCTGACTACCATCAAATCTACATAAGGCCAGGAGACGAATGAAAGACTGTGTTCAAGACTTGACATGGACTCTACGAGTGGATAGTCATGCTCTTTGGCTTGTCGAATGCCCCAAGCACTTTTATGAGACTTATGAACCATATGCTGAGACATCTCATCGAAAAGTGTATCGTGGTGTACTTCGACGACATCTTGATCTATAGTGTCGACATGCTAAGTCACTATGAACACATCAGAATAGTCTTAGATATCCTTCGTGTTGAGAGACTATTCGGAAATTTAAAGAAATGTTGCTTCTACTAGGAGGAAATGGTATTCTTGAACTATATAGTTAGTAGAGGAGGCTTGCGAGTCGATGATGAGAAGATTTGAGCAATTGTTAAGTGGCTGACCCCTATTACTTGTGCCAACGTGAGAAGTTTCCATGAATTGGCTTCGTTTTACCGAAGGTTCATTAGGAACTTTAGTACCCTTACTACACCACTTACTAAATTAACGAAGAAGAACACTGACTTCTGATGGGGAGAAAGGGAGGAGAGGAGTTTTGCTAAGATTAAGAAGAAGTTGATTTGTGCACTACAAGTATGGCAACACTATTTACTGTTGAGAGAATTTATCATATATACCGACCATGAGTCACTGCAGTATCTTCGAAGTCAGACCAAGCTATCCAAGCGGTAGGCGAAATGGATTGAATTCCTTAAGGGATTCAATTTTATGATTAAATATAAGCAAGGAAAGAGTAACGTAGTTGCAGATGCTCTTTTAAGGAAGCATGCACTCTTGTCAAAACTATAGACTAGACTGTTTGGTTTTACAAGTATAAAAAAACAATACTTTGAGGATCCATACTTTAGACCAATAATTTCGTGATGCGTGGATGGGAGAATAGTAGACAAGTATTATGTACAGGATGGCTATTTGTTTTGAGGAGGGAAACTATGTGTGCCAACTTGTTCCTTAAGAGAATTACTAATTAAGGAAGCCTACAATGAAGGACTCTCTAGATACTTTGGAGAGAGAAAGACCTGTAAACTATTGAATGGCCATTTCTTTTAGTCGAGAATGTGAAGAGATGTGCACCAAGGGATCGAAAGCTGTGTTGTGTGCAAAAAGGCCAAGTACCGAGCTGGGTAAGGGAAAGCGGTGCCCCTACCTATTCCGATGAGGCCGTGGACTGAATTAAGTATGGACTTTGTTCTTGGACTGTCGAGAACTACTCAAGGAAAAGATTTTGTAATGGTCGTTGTGGATCGGTTCAGTAAGATGGCACACTTTGTACGTTGTACCAAAACTAACAATGCTTCAGCTATTGCTTCTCTTTTCTTACAGGAAACTGTGCAGATACACAGCATGCTAAGAAGTGTAATCTCTGACAGAGACCCGAAGTTCTTAAGCCATTTCTAGAGAACCCTATGGCGTCAGTTGGGAACCAAATTACTCTTCAGTATCTCTTGTCAGCCCTAAACTGACGGCCAAACAAAGGTGGTTAATCGTACTTTGGGTTCACTACTTCAAGCTGTAGTTTGTAAGAACTTGGTTGATTGGGATGTTTGCCTGCTAGTGGTCGAGTTTATTTATCATTGAATCGTATATAAAACCATTAAGCAGACCCCCCCTTCGAAGTGATCTATGGATTCAATCTCGAGTTACCCTTCGACCACGCCCCTGTACTCGCACTTATGCAAGAAGACCCTAATGCCTCGGCCAAAGCATAATGTCTTCAGTACATCTATGACAAGGTCACTCGGCACATCGACCAAGTTGCCAGAAGAATGTGTGAAAAGACTAAGGGTCAGTTGGCTAAACAATTTTTGCCAAGAGACTTGGTATGGCTACACCTCAGCAAGGAGCAGTTCCCGAACAAAAGAAAGAACAAGTTATCTGCAAAAGCGAAAGGACCTTTCAAAATCCTCTAGAAAATCAGTGACAACGCCTATAAGTTAGAGCTATCTGAGGACTATGGGGTTTTTAATGCCTTCAACATTGCCGACCTCAGTCCATATTACCCTAACGAAGGACTGAGCGAACACCATTCAGATTTGATCCCAAATCCAAAACAACCTAGAAGGAATTATGGGAATCAAGCTATGAGACCCCTGACCCACAACCGAGCCCGAGGACTAAAGGGGTTGGCACAACGAATCCTCATGTTTCAACCAACCCCTGTTGAAGCCGAATACTTACTTGCCAAGTCATCTCTAACACCGTGCCATATGACTGCCCTTTATTCTATGGCATGCCGAGTTGACAATCACTCTCTATTACTGAGTTGCCCAATCATTCGGAATCATCCTTACCAAAAAGAAAAGAGAGAGAATCTAGACTGATTAAGCCATCCCTACTTGGATAAGCTTATCTATTCGTACTTTTTGTTCCCATCTCCTAACGACCTCACCAATGCCACATCACCACATGTACAGTACCACATGTAGAATCTGTAGCACCAATGATTATTTTCCTTGTATATTCATTTTTATCCTATTATAACATGTACATTGCTCCTTTAGGAAATATCCTTTTTGTCTTTTCCCTTTTGAGTAAGTTGCTCTAGTTTGTGGGTATAAATACCCCTGTACTTGTAGTTGTAACATCATTATACTACCTTCAATACACTCGAGTACTTTCTTCCTTATGTAAACACTGCTTGTTTACTTTCAGCATCACTTTTATTCTTTCCCTTAAGCAAGGTTAGGTAGTGAGTAACCTTATTAGACTAATTCGTGCATCATATTGAACTGTGCTATAAGTCTTCGGAAGTTTAATGCATCATATCTACTGGATTTATTCATGGGTTTTTGCTTACTATTTCATTTATCATTTTTATCCCTTTTCGTACCTTTCCCTATTAACCCTTTTCGAGCTTTCTGCAAGCTTGGACCTATCCAATGACCGACCTTGTTTGTTTTTTGTTATGGTTCGCATCATCCGGTACCACGCCACCAATTATACATTGATCAATGACCCCCTGTATTGTAAGGAAGTTAATTTCCCCCTACTCCAATGTCTCCAAGAAGGGGAAGGGTTTCATGTCATGAACGAGCTACACGCCGTAGTGTACAGTAATCACATTAAGTCCCAAGCCCTTTACCCATTGGTGCTACGGCTCGAATATTACTAGCCTACCATGAGGCAAGACGCGAAGGCCATTTCCCAAAAGTGCCCGTAATGCTAGAAGCATGCCCCGATCAGTCACAACCTCAGCACCGCCCTCCAACCCTTGATAAACTTATGGCCATTCACATGATGGGGGATTGATATCCTCAACATCTTCCCGAAAGCATCAAGAGGACAGTAGTTCATAATTGTCGCTGTGGATTACTTCACGAAGTGGGTAGAGGCTGAAGCTGTGGCCAGAATCATGGAGAGAAGTGTCGAATCCTTTGTCAGAAACGACACTCTCTCTCGGTTTGGAGTTCCGCACGTACTCATCATGGACAACGACTGATAGTTTAATAACCTTAAGTTCAGGGAATTCTATGCCAAGCATTAAATCACCTTGCACTTCACTTTGGTTGCCTATCCCTAATCAAACGAACAAGTTGAGGCAACTAATCGGGTGATTTTGGATAGCCTGAAGAAGTATGTGGACCGATCTTAGGGTGTTTGGGCCGATGAATTGCCCAACATCTTGTCAGGGTATAGGACTACCCACCATACTTCTATAAGCAAGACCCCCTTCCACCATGCTTTCGGGTCAAAAGCGATCCTCCCAAACGAGCTTGAGCTCTTGAACATCCAGACTCGAAGTTTCAATGCTACCCTTAATGACTCACTACTATAAGGTAGAGCCTTGTCTTCTGCTCATTCTCTAGTTGAGCCTTCAATTCGTTAACCTTCTAAGCTGCGTTCTCAACTTTGCCCTTCACTCGCTCTGTATCCTTGAGCCTTACCTGAAGCCTTGCTACTTGCACAACAAAGCGGCGTAAGTGCATGTTAGCCTTGGCAAATTTTCTCAAGTACCTCTTACTAGAAGTCTCTACCTCTAGTAGGTATTGCTTTTACCGACTCAATGCCTCTCGCCAGCCAGTTACAACTTTGTAGGCGGCTTCAAACTTGCTCAGTTTAAGCAGCACCTGGCTGTGGTACTGCAAGATGAAAACGAAACCTACAATTAATACAAAAGACACATAGTACAACAACACAAGTGCAACGAAGACCTACGTGCCACATAAGCATACTTAAGTGGCTTGCAATTTGTATGAGGTCATCCCCACCCTTTTGGGAGATCCTCTCTAGGATAGCCCAATTGTCGAGGGTATAAGACCCTATCAACGCTTAATAGTTGAGCGTCTAATTCTATAACATCAAATCGCCGGCATGAACCTCCCACTTCAGCCTAAGGATCTTCCCTCGGGCCCTCTTCATTTCCAACTTGAGGGTACTTCTCTTCAATACCTCGTCCCAGGAAGTGAACGCAGCTTGCTAGAACGAGTCTAGCCTTGTCCTGTTTTACCTGAAATCATTAAGGGTGTTCAGAAACCCATTCCTTATGTCATCAGTGCTTTGGTAAGGATGTGCCAAAGGCCATTCGTTCCACTTCCCTTTGGCTAAAGCACCCTTCGCCAGAGGCCTTTGTTGCTTCACCTTAGGACCTGGCTCCTTAGCCATCTCGAGAGCTTTATGCTTTTAGCTTACCGCTGGAGGAGGGGCGGCCCCTTCCTTAGTCTCTCCCTTCGCTGCCCTTAGAGGAGAAAGGACTTGCACATCAGGCCCCTCTTCGACATCTTCACCGCCTACAATGATGGGTCCAGATGAATGCACGAGGGCAAGAGCAGGTAAAGCCATTCTTAAAGGCTCTACGTCCGCAGGCTCATCCCGAACATCAATAGGAATCCCTTAAGGTACAAACCTTGGCCATGCCTTGCCGGTCTCACCAAGCCCCAACTTCGACCTCGGTACCTTTGCCTTTGGCGGGTTTGCCTTGGTTTACGCCTAATGCTTGTTCATTAGATCATCCATAGATGGATAAGACATCCTCGAGGCCAAATTTTTGCATGCAAGAAACCCAATCTAAAGTTAGAAAAAGAAAATGAGGACAAAAAAAAAAAAAAAAAAACTACCATTACTGTTCGCAAAACACTGTCGTAACCAGCATAACAAAGGAAGTCCTCCCATCCTACAAGCATCGTATGAAGCACATCGACACTAGCACAATAGATAAGCGCGTAAGAACAAACCTATACCTTCAACCTACTTCTCCACTACAGCCTTCTTCATGTTGGGAAAGAGCTTGGAGATCAGGCGTTAGAAATACCTCTCTACAATTTCTACAGCGTTGATCTCTTAGCCACTTGTAGACACCCAATTTTTACTCATTTTATTTTTATTTTATTTTATTTTATTTTCTCAATAAGTCCTAAATTAAGAAAAACACAAAAAAAAAAAAAGAAATTAAAGAAAACCCAAAAAATTAAGAAATTTAGAAAAAACAAGAATTTTAAGATAATACAAAAAATAAGAAAAATAAGAAAAGGCATAAAAAATAAGAAATTTGGATAAGAAACACAAAAAATTGAGAAATTTAGAAAATAAGAAAATTACAAAAAAAAATTTAGAAAATTGAAAAATTACAAAAAAAATTGAAAAAATAAAAGATGTTGGAAAATAACAATTTTATTAGGATAGATTTTTTATTTTTAAATTCGGTTTACAAGTTGGGTTGTTGAACCTAGGCTTAGATTTATATTTAGCCCAAGATGATCGAGTTTATATGTGCAATTTAATTGCACATATAGATAAAACACAAGTCAACGGCCTAACATATAAGCATTAGACATTAGCATTGGATATTGAGTGTGAGGTCTTGGGTTTGAATCACGAAGGAGGCATACAAGTTTTTATTTTTCATCACATCAGGGATTGCTACGTATTAGGATCTCATTGTGCCATGTGTCCTGACACGTGGCAGCATCGGATTGACCGACCTTGCTGACGTAACACTACATGGCACCTACCTATATGCCACGTTAGTTACCACGTGTCACCTACCTATGTGCTACGTTAGTTACTACGTGTCACTTAATGACACATAGTGAGTCAGGATTAGTCGGGTTAGCTGACGTGGTGCCACGTTAGTGCCATGTCAGTACTTTCTCTCTCTTTCCCTTAGTTTTCCCTTGTTTTCTCCATATTTTCCTCCTCTTTCCTTCTCAAGAACAACCTACCCCCTTCACTTTAGCTTCAATTTTTGTATAAATTTTACGTACAGACACATAATTTCTCGCATCAATCTGGCACTCTACACGGGCTATTTTGAATTGAACCAAAGAACAAGACTAGATTCATCCTTTTTGTTGGTCAAATCAAGCTCTAAAAATAAAAAAAAACTTAAATTTCGGCCATCTGCATTTAAGTCCAATTTGACCTTTCCTTTGTTTATCGGCTAATTGCAAGTATAAATTGGGTGTTAGGAGATGCTCACAAAGACACACAACCACAGAGGAGCTTTCGAATCAACCCTTAGGCTCTCTTTCTCTCTCACGATCTCTTTCTCTCTCTAACCTTCTACCAAACTTTCTCTCTCTCTCTCTTCGAAACCTTCTCTCTAACCACTCCCGAGCCAAACCACCACTACAGTCGAGCTCCCCGTAACTTAAGCTCTCCAACCCAACCTCTTTTAACCTTTACCGTACCCCCTAGCAGCGCTACCCAAACCCTAACCACCATAGCTACCCCCTCTCGAACCACTACCTCTAACCTTCTTCGAATCAAACCAACCCTACCACAACGCTCCTCAACCTCGAATACCCTTAATCTAACCAACCACATGCACCTAGCAACCACCGAATGCAGCAATCACTACCATTGTCGACTGCATAAGCATCCACCACCACCAAACATCCACCAAACTTAGTGGCACCTATCCTAAA
This sequence comes from Lumnitzera littorea, assembly GCA_024138015.1. Taxonomy (NCBI): domain Eukaryota; kingdom Viridiplantae; phylum Streptophyta; class Magnoliopsida; order Myrtales; family Combretaceae; genus Lumnitzera; species Lumnitzera littorea. Next base: position 88,474,712 of record JAMXBB010000001.1, on the reverse strand, counting down.
CCCACATTATCCAATGAAAAATCCATGAAAATGACTTTACCCCCTTGAAATTCTTTCAAATTCAAGCTGTGTGAAGCCATCTCGATCAGCTGCCTTCCATCCATCAAGGATTCAACCCAAGGCTAAGCTCTAATTCGGCTTGCATCCCCTTTCCTAATCCGAGCTCTATCTCAGTTATATATATTATTTTATTATTATTATTTTTTGTTTAGTTGTTGTTGTTTTTTTTTTTATTTCCCAATATAAATGTAATAATAATACCAAAAACGAAAAAGAACAAGAAAAGAAAAAGAAAAAGAAAGAAAGGAAGAAAACGAAGAAAAGAAAAGAAAAAAGAAAAAAAGAAAAAAAAAAGAGAAAAAAAAAAGTAAATTTGTTTTACTTTATTTTTTTTAGTTTAATAAAATAGATAAAATATAATAAGTAATAAATAAATAAGNCACATTATCCAATGAAAAATCCATGAAAATGACTTTACCCCCTTGAAATTCTTTCAAATTCAAGCTGTGTGAAGCCATCTCGATCAGCTGCCTTCCATCCATCAAGGATTCAACCCAAGGCTAAGCTCTAATTCGGCTTGCATCCCCTTTCCTAATCCGAGCTCTATCTCAGTTATATATATTATTTTATTATTATTATTTTTTGTTTAGTTGTTGTTGTTTTTTTTTTTATTTCCCAATATAAATGTAATAATAATACCAAAAACGAAAAAGAACAAGAAAAGAAAAAGAAAAAGAAAGAAAGGAAGAAAACGAAGAAAAGAAAAGAAAAAAGAAAAAAAGAAAAAAAAAAGAGAAAAAAAAAAGTAAATTTGTTTTACTTTATTTTTTTTAGTTTAATAAAATAGATAAAATATAATAAGTAATAAATAAATAAGATGATATAATAAAATTAAAATAAAATAAGTAGGATAGGGAATAAAATTGTTTTATCATTTAGAAAAATTGATTTTCCAAAAATGAAAATAAATATAAATCAACCATTTTCCAAATTAGGATCATTTAGAATTTCCAAAAATAAAATCTAATTTAGGACCTCTTTTGAGAAATTTTCTTAAATGAACCAAATTGAATAAAAAAACGTAAACATGATCATTTTCAAGAATTAAAACAAAGCTAATCCACTAAATTTTTATAAAAAGAACTATATATGTCTAATCCTGAATAGTGGATACGTAGGTACCTACGGATTTAAATGGTTTAGATTATTTTGTTTATCCAATTAGAGTAACCAATAACCAAGTTCTGTCTTTCAAAATTACAAGGTGATTTTTAAGTTTAATTCTAATTTTGGAAAGTAAATGATACTCATAAGGATTTAAAATTGCTAATCCCCGGATCCAGATTCTTTGGTTTTAAAAGCTGTTTTATAAATTGATTTTAATCATTAGACTAATGCCTAAGTTATAACCAAACTTAACTGTTTTTCCTAACTCTGGTTGGATGACAACTCTAAAGTTGTTTGCAAAACAAAAAGAAACGGTTTTATTTAAACCTTAATCGAGGATCGGTATTAAACGAGTAGGGTTTAACATTGATCGGTTTAAAGAAAACTAATTTAAAAAAGAACTGGAAAGGTGAAAAATCAGGCTCGACACCACCTTTCAATGTCATGAAGGCTAGGATCTCTTGGACGGCCTCGGTGTTGCTGCAACTAAGCCTCTTCTCTCCACCAATACGGACCATCCCGTTCTATCGGGTCTAGAAATCTACCTCTTTAGGCAACTTAACCACCATGTATTCATCCTGCCATCCTTTGACCGAATCTATAGGGCCGCAAAATAGCTTTTTCCCCAAGTACGAATAGAAGTAAGGTTACCCCCCAACGCTCTTCTACATGTAAAAGTAGCAGAAGAGCTCGAAAGTAGCCCTTATCACCAGATATTCGCAAAGCGCTTAGAAAGCCTTCAGTATCCTCTACCTATTGGGAGAGACCTATGATGGACTGCAGTAGTGGTAGTTGAAGAACTCCTTCTTAAATGGCTTGAAGGGAGGAGTTATCTAAACTTCAAGCACTTCTTAAAGACCGTGAAGCACCTCCCTGATAACAGGGCCACCCGTTTGTCCCTGCTTGGCAACCTAATATGCTACCCAGGAATTGCCCCTACAAGAAAGTTGTTGATGATTCGGCTGGGGGTAGATTGCCTACTTCTATTTACACAACCGTCAGGCCCCTTACCTGTACTAGGAGCGTTGAACAAATCCTTCGTGGGGGGCAAGTGAACATCTGCATATATGTCCCTAGGGATAATATTGATAACTTTGGCCTATCCAGCGCTTCTACCGCCATCTTAGTTGGTTGTTCAAGCTGTGCTAGTGACGAGACTTCACCCTCCTGCGCCTAAAGGAGATCACTCCTTGTAAAGTCGGAACTAAAAGTAAGTAGTGGCGAAGAGGAGCTAGCCTCACCTCTGTTGGTTGACATGATTGCAATTCTCAAAGAAGGAAGAGAGACTCAAAATTCTGAGAAAAATTTGAAAATTCAAATGCGAATGCAGAAATTGCAATGACTGAGCGATAAGATTGTAGAAAAGTACTCTCTCTGTGTAATACTCCTATTTATAGGCAAACCGCCTAGGAAGGTATATAGGCGGTTATAGGGATCCATATAAGCACAAATCCCTTGAAATGTTACATAGCAGATACGTGGAAAGCTTCTCGATCGAACGGTCACCTTTAAAAGGTAAAAGGCATGTAGTTGTATGTTAGTCTGTTACAGCACAACACTTGTCATGTCACATTTAATGCATAGAATACAAGCGGGAAAAAGTCGCATTTTGAAAAAAATTCCTTTTACAGGAAATTTCTTCAAGGCCAATCCAACCTCCACCTGGTCAGCACTGCGAAGACATGACATAGTTGCCTAGTGAGTTGTAAGGGTATCCTGCTCTAACACCTGAACCTAAGCATTACTTGGGTCTTGGGCACTCCGCTTTGTAACAACTGTTGACCCCTGTTCACTTAGCTTCAGACGTTTTTAGACTAGTGATCCACCGTTTAAGATAACTTTTACTGCTTTAAGACCTTATGCCTCGGACTTCGCTACTTATCCATCACCTTAGATCTACAACCCCATCACATTGGCCCCACGGCATCAAATCGAACCTCCTGGAGTCAAATTGATCACGCTTGAATGGCTCATATATTCCTTCTCTTTGCCTCTTCCTCAGCAATGAGACTGCGGAGGGGGCGACGGTAAGTGTTGATAGGATACTTTTGGGCATGGACTCCTTAGGTTCGATCAGATCCTCCAAGCCTCGCAACCCTAGGCCTCAGCCCTAGGGCTTGAATCGCCTATGCTCATTAAGCACTGTAACGGTCATAATCCACAAGATAAGGATAAAACGGTCATGTCCTAAATATTAGGGGCATGTTGGGCATGACAGTTTCACTCTCCTACACTTGCAAGAGAAGATCTCTCCCGCTAACAAATTTCCAATTGCCGGCTCCACCCTACTATAAATATTAGAGTACTACCCAACGGTAACTCTCTCTACACTTTGCATACCAAACGTGCACATTAGCTCCAGTATTATATACTTTCAAGCCCACTTCTAACTTAAGTATCGGGATGGTCATGCTGGACAACCCCCCAGCATCCTCTCACAGTATATTGTTTTGCAAACCCATTACGTGCAACATCTAAAAAACTACCAATAAGAATCTTGAGACGATAATAACTTATATTCAAAATGATATATTTTTAGCATTCTAATAAAACAATTTTACAACGTTATCACGAAAATAAATTGTAAAATAACTATATTTATGTTAATTCACTCTTGTTTGTTTACTTGTAATTTCAATCTAAATGTCTAACCTGGTGTATTTTTATTGAGAACAAAACTACATAAGTTTTATGCATTTTTTATTTTATTATAAATTGATAGTTAAATTTCAAATATATGACATAATGAAAAGTTAAAAATTTATTACTTCAATTAGGGAAAAGTTTTTTTAAAAAAAAGTCATTAACATTTATAACTTTTTCTACTTCAGTCTTTAACATTTCAAAAGTTTTGTTTCAATTCTTAACATTTAAAACTTCCAAATAAGTTTTTCCATTAGGTTTCGTTAACTTTTCCATTATTGTGGACACATAACACCATATGATTAGTCCACATATAATTTAAGTAAAAAAAATAATAAAATATTTATAAAAGAATAAAAATATATAGAAAAATAAGGAAAATGAAAAAAAATTAGAAAGTTCTATAAAATTGAAAAAGCACTTATGTAATGTATATAATAGTTATATTTATATATGTATGCATATATACAAATATACATATTTATATATCAACACTAAGTTTAAATTAAATAAATGAAAATTAAGAAAATTAAAAAAAAAAGGTACAAAAATAAAGGTCCAACACTATATTAGAAAAAATAGCAAAAGTTGAGGAATAAATATGTACTTTTCCATTTCTTCAAATTTCAAAAGTTGCAATTCTTTCGAAGCACATGACTATTAGAACAAATAATTGAATTGAGTTTAGAATAGTTGTGAACTTATTTAGGACATCTATTTTGAAGAATCACAACTGAAGTAATTAAAATTTACACTTGTTTAACTTAAATCAACAAAGGTCAAGTTTTACAAAAATCTACAAAAATTTTAAAGCGTTTCAATGCATTGAGAAACGTCCTTGGTATTTTTTCTTTGATGAACCATCTTTTGTCACGTCATTAGTATGTTTAAATATTTCTCGATACGTCTAAATGTATCAAGTTTAAAATTTCTCTCTCCCATTCGGTGTTGATACAACATGATTTAACTTTAAAAAGATCTAAACCCATTTCAAATTTTGAGAAAATTAATGCTAGGTGTTAAGGCTGTTGTAGCTTAATGGCATTACTACTGGTCTTCCGTTAGAATAAATCAAGATTTGAATCTCCCTTCCCTCATAGTTGGGGAAAAAATACTAAGTTAATTTTCTATATGTTTCAAGCCATGCTTATACCTTTTAACTTCATTTTATATAATTTAAAAATCCATTTAACACTTAATGGGAAAAAGGAAAAAAAAAAAAAGGGGGGTGGGGGTGGTGTGTGGGAGGAATATACAATTAGGCTTCAACCTTTATTGCTTTTTCTAATTCAGTCCTTAATCTTTTGATTTCAATCCTTAACATTTTCAATTTTTATTAAATAAGTACTTCTATTAGATCTATTATGTTTTCCATCTTTTTTTCTTAAAAGAAAGACTTTTTTGATAAAAATAAAAAATATTAAGGACTAAAATAGAAAAAAAATAAAAGTTAAGTATTGAATTAGCAAAAGTGACAAAGGTTGATTGAGCATTTAACTTTCCCTTGAAATTTTAATGTTATAAAAATAAATTTGAAGAAATAAATTTAAGGATATAATGATAGATATAATTTGAATCTTTCCTATACCATAAGCTTCAAGTTTTTTTCCATTCCCTTAACCATACTTCTTGCTTCTTATCATTTCAAATAGCTCCCTCAGCCCCCTTATAGATTCAAATAAGAAACCAAAACTATTTTCTTATTAGTAACCTAAATTACTACTGTTCTTTCTCTTCTTCTACCTCAATCTCATTCACTACAATCCTTAATTTTGAATTACATCACCATCTTTCTCCATCTTGCCAAATCCATGTCTTCATGCTCTTTTAATTATAGTGATTTTAGTTCTAATGACCTTATTATTAGTCAATGGACACACCTCCAAAAAATCACATGGATCCATTACCTTAACCATAGGTGAAAGAATAAAACCAATACTAAGGCTACATGTTAATAGTATGTCCTCTTCTTTTTTTTTTTTCCTTTTATGTTGTTTTCTATTGTTAAGCCTGATTTTTCAATTTCTTTTATTTACAATTGATTTCCCTATTTCCTGATTAATACTAAACCATAATCCATTTAATATTAATCTTCGACTAAAGAAATTGAGAAATTCTGGTCTTTTTATTGAAAATAATTTTTGGAGTCGCCACCCGACCGAAGTCGAAAAAAGAAAAATGAACCGTAACCAATTGGGTGGATTGATTATGATTTGACTACCGGTCTTTGACTTCAATTTTAATGAAGAACCAGAGGGTTTCGAATTCGGGGGCTAACCTATTAAACCCTAACGAGTACCACTATTTATTTACCGAAATTAGGATTATTTTTCTAATTATAATATTTAAAATAAATAGATAAATAAAAAAATCAAAAGAAAAAGAACCTAAGTTTTACATATTTTATCGTCGCCTTAAAGGTGCCTACATACCCGCTAACCAGGATCAGATGGTCGTAGTTCTTTCAAAAAAATCTTTAGTGTGTTGATTGCTTTTAATTTTGAAAATCATCCAAGTTTACGTTTTAATTTATTTAGTTCATTTTAAAAAAAACTAAGGGGTCCTAACACTTGAGTGCTGTTATTTTATAAAAAAAATGTTCTAACAATCCTATTTTTAAAAGGGCCTTATATTAATTTTTATTTAAAGAAAAATAACTTTCTATGTGATAAATCCTTAAGTAAAACCAAACCTAAAAAAATAACTAATTCTAACAACCACTAAACTAGTATATATAACTATCTACCAAAATAAAATAATTCCATATAATACACTTATATATAAAAACTAATACTAAAACTCCTAAACCAAAATATTCCTATATGATATATCATGTTAACTAATAATATAATAATAAAATGGTAATAATATAATAAAATAAAATGAAATTAGAAGAAACTGAACCTTGCTTAGTTATTCACTATGCGATGGTGCGTATAACATGTTGTTCAGTGGGCGAGGACGATGGATTGCATCAAGGCAGGTCAGATTGCGGCGTGAAATTCTGGTCGAGGCATGGACATATTCGAGAGCTGAATGTTGGTCAAGGAGTTATGGATTGCTACTGGTGTTAATGGAGTTGCGTTACTTCTGAATGTATTTAGTTGTGCAGTGCCACCATAGATTTGTTGTTCACGAATGGAGTGCTCGTGCTTGCAATGTGAAGCTTGGACGTTGCGGATGTACGTAGAAGGGGGTGCCGCTGTGCGCAAGAGAGGAAAAGCTAGCGAAGAAGTTTCGGGTTTGGTTGCTATTGTTGCAAGGACGTGCTGTGTTTGGTCCATACGTAAGCGACAACGTGTGAAGTGTAGTAGAAGCGCTAGTCGATGGCCTGTTTAAACGAACAATATTACTGTTCGTAAGATCTTCAGTGGAGCGCGGTAGCGTCATTGGCATGGATTGTTGTTCGGGTTGTGGACTTGTCGTTGGTCAAATAGAAAATAGTTTTGTTCAAGGCCAATGTTTAGGGCGGTAGATGTGGAACAGTGTTAGTCCAAGTTGCTGTTGTCGTTGGCTTGGTTAGCGGTGGTTATATCCTAATTAGTTGTAGCTGTCCCTATCCTAATTTTCAACGTTGAGATGCAAGGAAGGAGAAGACTCGAGCACACCATTGTTTTCTGTTAAAGCTTGTTGGATTTGCACTTGTCCGTTGTTGTCGCTGTACGTGGCGAGAAGCTTTGATGTTGTTGTGGTTGGGGATTTGTTTGTGTGGACAGTATGTGATTAGGAGAGAAGGACAATGCTGTGCAAGGTGATTAGTCAGGGATGTGGCGTGCGGGGCAAAGTCTTCGTGCAGTAGTGTGGATGGCATGTTGCATATTGCTACTGTGGGTTGTCAGCAGTGCATGTGTTTGGGGTAGGAATTTGTTGACCGTACATGTGTGGCTAATGAAGATTGACTAGAATGTGTGTGTGAGCTAGTACTAGATTTAGGATTGGATGAATATGAATTTGATTTTTTTTCCTCTTTTTGGTGAGTGTGTAATTGTCCTCCTTTTTTCTGACTGCGTGTATGTGTTTATATAAAGTCTAAACTAAATCATATCATATTACATCTAATTATATCTGATTCGTTAATTAAATTAGATTCAAATTCAATTCAAATTTGATTTAACTAATATTCATATGATTTGATTAGATATAAATCCGATTTTAAATCTTGCTTCTGTAAAGTTAGAAAAATGAAGACATAGGTGCCTGCTAAGACTCGAACCCATGACCTCCAACTAAATCCACCTTAAATACGAGGCTACTTATCAATTAAGCCGTTGGCTTGTGCCTTGACATTCATTACAATTAAATTATATTTAAACTATCCGATTCCCTAAAGTAAAAGTTTTAACTAAACTAAAACTAAAACTAACACTAAAACTAATTATTCCTAATATAAATTACTTCCTAAAAATCTATGAAATTTTTATAATTTCTCCTTTTCTTTTTTTTTATTTGGTATTTTCATTATTAATTAATTTTTTAATTTATTATTATTATTTTTTTGTTTTTTATTTTTATTTTTGAATTAGGACCCTTTTGTAATAAAAATTAAAACTATGGAAGGGAAAAAATTAGGTGTCTATAGCTGCCCCCTCTTTGTGGTGAAGTTTGAGCAAAACTTTGCCACAAAGATAAAAGAAACACCGTTTTTGCCTCAGGACAACCTTATCTTAAGGAACATTAAGATGCTTGACAAGAGTTAGAATGGTAATGGGTCGTGCCTTTGTAAATTGGCAAAAATCTCTAAAAAAGAATAACGAGAATCTTAGTCGTGCCCTGATGAGCTAACTAACCAAGGTGGTTAAAGCGTCCCTTGAGCTGGCTAAGACCTAAAAATGTGAAGAAAACTTGGTCGTGCCCTTAATGAGCTAATTAATCAAGGCGGTCAAAGCGCCACTTGAGCTGGCTAAGACCTAAAAAATGAAGGAAACTTGGTCGTGTCCTTAATGAGCTGACTAACCAAGGCGGTCAAAGCGCTCCTTGAGCTGGCTAAGACCTAAAAAATGATGGAAACTTGGTTGTGCCCTTAATAAGTTGACTAACCAAGGCGATCAAAGTGCCCCTCGAGTTGGCTAAGACCTAAAAATATGAAGAAAACTTGGTCGTGCCCTTAATGAGCTGACTAACCAAGGCGGTCAAAGTGCCCCTCGAGCTGGCTAAGACCTAAAAAATGGAGGAAACTTAGTCGTGCACTTAATGAGCTGACTAACCAAGGCGGTCAAAGCGCCTCTTGAGCTTGCTAAGACCTAAAAAATGATGGAAACTTGGTCGTGCCCTTAATGAGCTAACTAACCAAGGCGATCAAAGCGCCCCTCAAGCTGGCTAAGACCTAAAAAATGAAGGAAACTTGGTCGTGCCCTTAATGAGCTGACTAATCAAGGCGGTCAAAGCGTCCCTTGAGCTGGCTAAGACCTAAAAATAAAGGAAAACTTGGTCATGCCCTTAATGAGTTGATTAACTAAGGCGGTCAAAGCGCCCTTTGAGCTGGCTAAGACCTAAAAATGAAGGAAACTTAGTCGTACCCTTAATGAGCTAACTAACCAAGGCGGTCAAAGTGCCACTTGAGCTAGCTAAGACCTAAAAATGTGAAGAAAAACTTGGTTGTGCCCTAATGAGCTGACTAACCAAGGCGGTCAAAGCGCTCCTTGAGCTGGCTAAGACCTAAAACATGAAGAAAACTTAGTAGTGCCCTGATGAGCTGACTAACCAAGGCGGTCAAAGTGCTCTTTGAGCTGGCTAAGACCTGAAAACATGAAGGAAAACTTGGATTGGGATAGCACTCCGTAAGCTTGCTAAATCCCTAAGAGATTATAAGTTAGGGAACATTCTGTGAGTTGGGCAACTGGGAGCCTGTGAAACTCTGGATTGGGACTACATTCACGAGCTAGCTAGCTACCTAGGAGATTATAAATTGGGACTATTTTAAGAGTGAGCCTGAAGCTTAAGAAACTTTAGATTGGGACTGCGCTCTATGAACTGGCTAGATCCCTAAATGAAAATATGAATTTGGATAGCGCTCCATAAGTTGAAGCGCTAAAGAATATATGGATAGGAACAGTGCTCTATGAGCTAACTATATCCTTGAGAAAATGGATAAAGGGTAAGCACCCTTCGGACTTACTTAAACTCTATTGATAGTTCAAAGTAAACTGAGGAACATAGCCAACTTGAAAAAAAACTCTTGATTTGAGAAATTTACAGACAAGGAATTTGGTGAAAACTATTTATAACATGAATTGAAAATTTGGCTACTATAGATGAAATGGATTGGAAAATGAATGGAAAAACTTATAATAAGCCTCTACTTTATCTCTCTCCTTTTCATGTCTTTTCATTTTTTTTTTTTTTGAAAGTTTTCTAACGGATACGAATTCCTATTTAAAAGGCAAATGCTATAATCATGTAGGGTATCTCATATCCACCCTAGTTTGTAACCTAGACAATGAACTTCTTGGATAAACCTTAAATCGTAAGGAAAAGGTAACTCACGATTAGTCTAGTCGAAGAGGACTTCCTTACACACTCTCGGTCTGGATTTCACTCTTGATTATTATTCCAGAATTATAATCCAGTTTGTAAGTGATACGCTCTGATCAATCCGTTAGGTCTTTTTAGGTTCAATATTGTAAATTGGGCTTTTGGTCAATTGGTTTTCAAAAGAAGTTAATTGAGGGGGTATATTTTGAAAGAAGTGCTTTCGTCCAACCCAGGAGTACAAGTCAAAAACCCTTAGGAATGAACTAGATGTGCGCTTGCCCTAGTTTCAAAAATAATTTTTATCTTAGATAAATTATTCTTCAAAATTAGAAGAGCTTTGAGTAGGGAAGTATTGTGGGTGGGAAGGTCTTGTGTTTGAGAATCGAGTAGATAGAAAGGGTTTATGTTTGTGATTTGGAGTGTGATTTTGAACTGAATATGGAGTTTTTGGTTTATAGTTAAAAACATGATTCTGAATGAATATAAGGTTTTATGTTTTTGGTTTGGAATGCGATTCAAGGCCTTTTGTTTTTAGAGCAACTTGGGCCTTCTTTAATTGGGGATTTTCTCAAGCCCAATATTTGGGTATTTCTTCATTTTTCTTTTTCCTAGTTTTTTCATTTCATAACCATCTCTTTTGTCAATTTTTTGTCTCTAGATGAATCAAGGCCTTAAATCCATAGGTATAGGTTTAGAGTGCATTGGCTTAGGTAAGGTATGGTATGTGTAGCTTTTGGGGTATTTGGAAAAATGTTAGCTCTTTTTCAAAGAGAACAATTCATCGAAATTAAAAATTATCCTTGAATTATTATTACTGGGGTAAGCACAAATCAATTTTATTCTTCTCTCCTAATCAATGACCCTAACCTCTAAATTGTCCCACTGTAGGGTGGTTCTTAACAGGGTTTACATTTGAAATGACTCCAGATCAGTCCAACAGGGTTATCAAAGGATAATTGTGTTTGGGATTTGAAAATGAATGCCTAACTTCATTCCAGTCTACGTATCAAATTCAAAATGGACCTCCTTTAAGAAATGAGTCTAAAATATCCTCACCATGATGTCTCTTAACTCTCAAAGTGTTTAAAGGTTAGTGTATAGGATATAGCTTACCTCTTTTCATTCAAAACTTTTTAAAAGTGAGTTACCAATTCCTTAAATAAGGATTAATCTTAAGGTAATGATGGACCTTACTCCCCAATTCCTTCGAACATGCCCCAGTTGTGAAATTTCAAAGACTAAATGCCCCATGCCCTAGACTTATAGGTCTTAACACCCTTAAGCTTCCATATCTGATTTTGGGTTAGGTTCTTTAGAATTCAAATGGGTTGAAACTGATAACTTTTGAAGTGGAAAGGACTAATGAATTGCCCTTTTTGTTTGTATCGGGGATTAAGCTTAGGATGGTGTTTCATGGCTTTATGTTTTGACTTGACTCATGGTTAGACTTGATGGCTCAAATCTTGAGTTAATTCAACTATCTTAATGGGCTAGGGCTCGAGTTTGGTTGGTTATTTCTCGGGCTAAGTGGGTCTATTTAGGTTATCTGCTTTAATAGGCCAAGTAATTGTGTTTGTCCCGAACCCTATAAGGATTTGTAACCGTTAGCAAATTTCTTTTTTTTTCTCTCTCTCTCTCTCTCTTTTCTTCCCTTTCCTTCTTTTTTCTTTCTTTTCTCTTTTTTTTTTTGAAAGAGAGAGAGGAAAAGTTAAGGCTTTTATGTTACAAAGACCGAGTGATGGAATTGTAAATGGATGATTACGGAAGATTGCTTTCATAGAAATATATACAAGCCAAAAACAACATTACTGAGAGTTTATTTACAAATGAGGAATTCTAAAGAATAAAAGATTAAACAAAAAAAAAATCTAAATCTTATTTATTCCAAATGAAAAAGGCTATTTGCAAAATGTTGAATTCACCTAAAAGAATGAATATTTCTGATGGGTAGAATATTAGGTATAATGATAACTACCTATTATTTTACAGGTCTGATTTTTTTGTTTTGTTTCTTTCTTTTATTATTTTTTTATTTATTTACTCTATAAAGATTGGGCTCAACTGATATGAGCCCAAACGAAAAGTAATAGATTCGAGTCCTAATAGATGTACTAAGGTCTACAACTAAAGTAATATTTATAGGGCTCTTCTATAGGGACAAGATGAGCCCAATCTTGTTCCATATAAATTCTTACCTATTTGAGCTAAAAAGTTAGAACCATATCAAGACGATCTTTTAAGGCCAATGAGGCGGGTAGACGTGGATCTGTTTGGAAGCCCCTTGACTCGATCTAGCCATGACTAATCAAAATCAAAATTAAAATTACAACATAATCTAAAGCTTACATAAAATTTTACAAATTGTTTACAAGGAAATATTACAATTACAATCACAACTTCGCAACTGCCTTTATCCATTTAGGTTTACCTCCACATCATGGGTTCTTGTAATTTTTTTTTTTTTTTGAAAGAAGAAAAAATGTTTTCATATGATGCAACGGGTGGGTTCTAAAGATCTTCAAGTTCTGCAACCATCGCGTTTTTTCAAAACAACGGTTCTATGGCCGCATCTGAACTTGAGTGGGGTAACCTGATCGGCCCTGGAAGGTGGTCACCCCACAACATTCGAAACTTACACAATAGCCCTCCTCTTAAAGTCTTAAGATGGCCTGGTTCTGACCGTATATATCATGCATTTATGATGCAAAGAAATAAAAATAAAGTATGCCCTCAAAACTACCCCCAGTAAATAAACTACAACAAAAAATGTTAGTAAAAATAAAATAAAATAAAATAAACAAATACAAAAAATAACATACTTAAGTTATTTTTTTTATTATTTCATCTTTTTATTTTCTTATTTTTTTTAAAAAAATAATTCTATTTTCGGTAACTTCTAATGGCTAGCGCTCTAGCGATCCCCAATGGAGTCGCCAAATTATCGAGCCTGATTTTTCGATTTCTTTTATTTAAATTTGATTTCCCTATTTCCTAATTAATACTAAACCATAACTCATTTAATATTAATCATCGACTAAAGAAATTGAGAAATTCCGATTTTTTTATTGAAAATAATTTTTGGAGTCGCCACCCGACCGAAGTCGGGAAAAGAAAAATGAACTGTAACCATTTGAGTGGATTGATTACGATTTGATTACCGATCTTTGACTTCAATTTTAATGAAGAACCAGAGGGTTCTGAATTCGAGAGCTAACTTATTAAACCCTAATGGGTACCACTATTTATTTACCGAAATTAGGATTATTTTTCTAATTATAATATTTAAAATAAATAGATAAATAAAAAAATCAAAAGAAAAAGAACCTAAGTTTTACATATATTATCGTCGCCCCAAAGGTGCCTACATACCCGCTAACTGGAATTAAACGATCGTAGTTCTTTCAAAAAAATCTTTAGTGTGTTGATTGCTTTTAATTTTGAAAACCGTCCAAGTTTACGTTTTAATTTATTTAGTTCATTTTAAAAAAAAACTAAGAGGTCTTAACACTTGAGTGCTGTTATTTTATAAAAAAAAATGTTCTAACAATCCTATTTTTAAAAGGGCCTTCTATTAATTTTTATTTAAAGGAAAACAACTTTTTATGTGATAAATCCTTAAGTAAAGCCAAATCTAAAAAGATAAATAATTCTAACAACCATTAAACTAGTATATATAACTATCTACCAAAATAAAATAATTCCATATAATATACTTAATATATAAAAACTAATACTAAAACTCCTAAACCAATATATTCCTATATGATATATTATGTTAACTAATAATATAATAATAAAATGATAATAATATAATAAAATAAAATAAAATTAGAAGAAACTGAACCTTGCTTGGCTATTCACTATACGATGGTGCGTGTGACTTGCTGTTCAGTGGGCGAAGACGATAGATTGCATCAAGGCTGGTCAGATTGCAGCGTGAAATTCTAGTCGAGGCATGGACATATTCGAGAGCTAAATGTTGGTCAAGGAGTTATGGATTGTTGCTAGTGTTAATGGAGTTACGTCACTTCTAAATGTGTTTGGTTGTACAGTGCCACCGTAGATTTGTTGTTCACGAATGGAGTGCTCGTGCTTGTAATGTGAAGCTTAGACGTTACGGACGTACGTAGAAGGGGGTGCCGCTGTGTGCAAGAGAGGAAAAGCTAGCAAAGAAGTTTCGAGTTTGGTTGTTGTTGTTGTAAGGACGTGCTATGCTTGGTCCGTACGTGAGCGACAATGTGCGAAGTTTAGTAGAAGTGCTAGTCGATGGCCTGTTTAAATGAATAATATTGTTGTTCGCAAAATCTTCAGTAGAGTGCGGTAGCATCATTAGCGTGGACTGCATTTGGGTTGTAGACTTGTCGTTGGTCAGATGGACAATAATTTTGTTCAAGGCCAATGTTTAGGGCGGTAGATGTAGAACGATGTTGGTCCAAGTTGCTACTGTCGTTGGCTTGGTCAGCGATGGTTGTATCCTGATTAGTTACAGCTATCCTTATCCTAATTTTCAACATTGAGATGCAAGGAAGGAGAAGACTCAAGCACACCATTGTTTTCTGTTAAAGCTTGTTGGATTTGCACTTATCCGTTGTTGTCGCTGTGCGTGGCGAGAAGCTTTGACGTTATATAAAATTATATTTTATTTAAGCTTGACATTCATTACAATTAAATTATATTTAAACTATCCGATTCCCTAAAATAAAATTTTTTAACTAGACTAAAACTAAAACTAAAACTAACACTAAAACTAATTATTCCTAATATAAATTATTTCCTAAAAATCTACGAAATTTTTATAATTTCTCCTTTTCTTTTTTTTTTTGGTATTTTCATTATTAATTAATTTTTTAATTTTTTATTAAATTTTTTTGTTTTTTTTTATTTTTGAATTAGGACCTTTTTTGTAATAAAAATTAAAACTATAAAAGGGCAAAAATTAGGTGTCTACATCTATTTTTTAAGTTCTTACATGAGCCTTGATTTCTTTCTATCAAAAGAGCTTTTTAACTCTTAGGCTAAATAAAGAAAATCATGACAATCCTATCTCATAATAATTAGACAAGGGGATCCTTTATCCCCTTATTTATTTTTATTTGGTGCTAATGTACTTTTACAATTACTTATACATGCAATAGCTAGGGATCATGTTAAGGGGATAAAAATAAGGAGGGGACGCTCGATTCTAACCCATTTGTTTTGTGCAGATGATTCACTATTTTTCATGGAAGCCAGTAGTTCAAACTTAAAACATTAGAAAGTTCAAAGACATAATCACACCCTATTGCTAAGTATCTGGTCAAGCGGTTAATTTCAAGAAGTTTGCAATTATCATTAGTAGAAATGCAACTGAAGATAGGCAGAGGGAGATTTGCCAATGGTTAGGTGTAACGCCCCAAAACCCAAGATTCCATAACCTCACCATGTTTCCTTATTTCTTATAGATACGTCAAAAGTCTAGAAACCTGTAATTTGTCTAAAATCTACAAGATAATAACATGAAATCTGCCAATTCACCATTTAACAACCATCGAATTTAAATAATAATGAAATGCCACCCACTTAACTCCATAAAACATGAAAGGACCCTAGATCATTAATTGGAGTTTTGTAACTCCAACAACAATTAAACTTTTAAATCTAAAAACAGAAGTCACAGGCGACTCCAAAACCACACTAATCTCCTAAACAAACAATTATAGTGAAAATAAGCACAACTCCTCTTGTCTTCCCTACAACTAAACTATGTTGCTCCGACTCTATCCTCATAATAGTAATAATCTTCCTGCTCATCATAGTAAGTAATCAAATTCGTAATCCTCAATGTAAACCTCATCATCTATCTCTTAACCTATCTCTACAACTAAAAAAATAACAATCCTCATAAGGTAAGCCAAAGCCTAATACAGGATACTATATACATATGCATGTAACATAAGTATCAGTCAAACACACATACATACAAATATTGCTATTAAGTGCAACAAGCAATAGATTTAATGTTTCATTTAAGCTTACAACCATCATAGTCTTAGTATCTTAAAACTTAGGGTTACTCATGACCCTTAACAAGCAATATATATAGATACTACATAATTATTGGTATTGAGTACTCCCCAACACCCAAGTGTCATAAACCAACCTAGATCTACTTATGTCATTTCAATATGGGACTCTACAGGGGGCAACGTTATGTAAAGATCACCAGGTGCCTCACCAACACCATTGGACCTGACTAATAGGTAGTCGAAGCTAAGCACAACTACCCACATAAATTAAGTCCAAGTTCAATTTAGTTCGGCTCATCTTTACTATCTTAACACACACATTCAACAAACATGTATCCCATACCTGGAGTTCCTATCTCAAAATGATCCAACACCACATGTCTTTTAGTACTTGTTCAAAACATAAATACTAGCTTAGAATTTAATAAATTTGCAACTCGATACTTCTTTTTGCTCAACTCTATTCTCTACTTCTTACTCTAAGCTTCCAAACCGTATTCTATATATCCTTTTAATATCCTCCTAACATAAACACATGCAATATTGACATTTACACAAGTCTCAGCATGCTGTCCCACACGCATACATACAGTGCACATTGCCACTCCAATCTATGCGTGCACACTCACACTACCCAAAACCACAACTTTCACACATATACATATATAGAAATTTCATGACATACACATACCCATGCAAGACAAGGTATACGTACACTATACATCTCAACACCATTTCACAATACCATCAAGATGTAATTACATCATAACCACATCATCACCACTACACCAACTATATTAATACCCTTATTCCTTAAACTTAAAGGAACCTTAAAAGCATAAATTGGAAAAAGTAGAAAGAAGATAAAAGGATAACTTACTTGATTAAGGAGAAAAGATTGATTCTTGATGAATTCCTCTTTCAATTACACGAATCTTGATTCGACAATTGGGGTTAAGATGAATACTATAGGTTTCCTAAAGAGTATTGTAAGCTTTGTGAGAAGTTATGGTAATTATAATGTACATTTAGATGATTTAGTGGGGAGTATAACTTTTTCCCCAACTAAAATGCTTCTAACATTAATATGTAATCACACGTCATATCGATGTTTAGATCTTTTCCTATGATAGTTTTACTCTTAGTATTATGCTATACCAATGTCTAAATTTTTTCATATGACACTTTTGTCTTTCGTGCTTGATGTTAATTTATATACCATACCAAAGTCTAGATATAAAAATTATTTATTTCCTTTAATTCTCTTAAATTAATTAATTATTATTATTATTTTTTTAACTTGGTTTTTACATTGGGTATTTCATGGAACAACAAGCCTGGAAACTACCTTGGTATCCAAATAGAATGGGGTCGGGCGAAGTGTACTGCATTGGATTCAATGAAGAAGAAAATAGGAAATAAATTATAAGGATAGAAGGAGGTTTTACTTTCTCAGGGTAGGAAGGAAATACCAATTAAAGCAGTAGCCTCTGCAATTCCTACTTATACAACGGCAAAAGTAATCTCGTTCATAAGTAGGTTTTGGTGGGGTGAAACCGATGCTGGTGCGAAAATACATTAGAAGAGGTGGGAATCCTTATCTATTGCAAAGGATAGAGGTGGCCTAGGCTTTAGGGATTTAGAGGCATTTAATGATGCCATGCTCGGGAAATTGGCCTAGCAACTGTTACATAATCCACATCTGTGGGCTAATTTATTGAAGGGCATATATTTCCCACATGAAGATTTCTTCAAGGTTAGATTCAAGCTTCCAAGTTGTGAAGAAGTCTTTTGGTAGGAAGGGATGCGATACAAAGTAATTACCATTGGAAGATTGGATCGAGAGATAGATGTGCTGAACGGTCAAGCTGATAAAGTGGCTGATTTGATTGATAAAGAGGCTGGTGTTTGGAAGGAATCTCAGGTACGTGAACTTTTCTCTAATGATATTGCTAACAAAATCCTTCAAATTCCATTGAGTTGGCTGGGAGATGAGGATTTAATAGTCTGGCCATAGGAGAGGAACGGAATGTACTCAGTCCGATCAGCATACCATGCAGTATTCACACCAAGTTGCGTGCTGATTGATGAAAAGGTGACCACGTCCAGATTGCCTAGTCGGGAGGTTTGGAAGTTGATCTGAAATGCTCACTGTAAGTCTAAAGTAAGGTATTTCCTTTGGCACTTATGTGTTAATGCAATTAGCACCAATTTTAATCTATACAAGAGAAAAATACGAGCTTCTCCAGAGTGTATTTTCTGTGGTGCTGAAGAAACTGTAGAGCATATGTTACTTGTGTGTGAATGGACATATCCAATTTGGTCCAAACTTCTTGGATGTCGTTATAATGCAATAGAAGTTTGTTCTATAGATAGATGGCTGCTGTTCATGAAGGGATCAGCGGGGTTTGCAAAAGGAAGAGTTAAAGCAGTTTATGGGCCTGATTGGCTATGGCCTATGGTACATATGGAAACACCGTCGTGATTGTGTTTTCAACAGGAAAATGCCATAACCTATGGGGCTAGTCACCCTAGTCAAAGCTGCAAATTTCAAAGCATTATTCTAGGAAAGGACCATAACATGCAATGACCTAGCTTAGAGAAGTCACAACAGAGTTGGAAGCCACCTGAGGAGAGTCAAGTCAAGATAGATTGCGATGGTGCCTTTAGTAGAGTGGGTTGTAGCGCAGGATTAGGAGTACTGGCGAGAAATGCTTCATGTTTAGCATTGGCTGCAGTGTGTAGAGAGATTCGGGTTGCTGAGGCTGAAGCGGTAAGGGAAGCACTTGTTTTGGCTCAGACTAAGGGGTGGGAAAGGATAGTGATTGAAACAGATTCCTTAGTTGTGTTCATTTGTCTACAACATAGAGCAAGCTGTTGGTTTATCTCGGGCATTATTGCGGATATCAACAGGTTAAAGATTTCTTTCACATCCTGTAGTTTTTCACCTGTTAGTCGAAATGTAAATAGGTGTGCTGATTGGTTGGCAAATCAAGGTAAAAAGGGTTTTAGTACATGTTATTGGCAGTAGTTAAAATCCCCTGAGCCCTTTTAGTGAACTTCTACTAGCTAATAGAGCAACCAGTTTATGAACTGACGTATATGTTTGCTGTTTATTCAAGTAATGAAGTGTCTTTTGTTTCTGGCAAATATATATATATATATATATATATATAAAGTAAAAGCAGATAAGCTAAGCTGGTTAATGTCAACGACCAAGATTTCACCACTTTTTTTTTTTCTCCTATTTTTAGAAGTATGCTCATTCTCTTTACAATAAATTGAGTTTTAAAGTCAGAAGAATTAATTTTAACTTTATGAAGGAAAAAAAAAAAAAAAAGGATAAAACAATCATCTTCACGTGTTTAAAGCCACCTCCTCTGCAGAAAGACAGAGTCACTAGATTGTTGGACAAAACATACAGTAATAACCAGGGAAAGGTAAAAGTATAAATGATGTAAAGGTAAAAGCTTACATGATCCTCAAATTCAGGACTTGTTAAGCTCACACACAAGTTCCTCATTAAGAGCAGTGCCTGCAATAATGCCACAACCCAAATATCAGTGACGGAAGGACAGTATTGAAAAAGTGGGCTGCATTTGCACATTGAAAAAAAGATATGTAGTAGTCCTCTAGAGACAACTGATTCCGCAACTCATCTGCTTTCCCCCCAACTAATAAGAGATACATAAAACTAACAAATTTTGGGGGCTTTAATGAGGATAAGGATGAAATGCCTCTCTCTTTGGTTGTGGAGGTGGTAAATGTTACACTTGTCCAGTTCTTTTGGACTTATAGAAAATACTTTTACACGTGACTCTGTACCTGCAATAAGTAATCTCATCAATTAAGTAGAACATATACAATGGAAGATCCACAGCTCAGATAGGAAAATGGGAAAAATACTAGGAGAGGGCAAGGTTGAAAAATAAATAGGTCAACAAGAGAGCTCATGCTTCAAAGAAGATGAAAGCACACTAAGACAATGCAATATCTGTAAGTTACATGCTGAATTTCTCCATACATCTACAAACCCTGGAAAAATGCTAAGGAGAGACTCCTACTGCTGTCTCTAAGGGAATTAAAACATGGTGTTGAACAACAAAATCTACCATGCTAAGATGGATGTCCTTTCAGACCATGCAAAACAACCATGACATGTACACTGAATTCATAACTACCTGGATTGCTGTTTTCGAACCAACTAAGTGCTTCAATCTTTTTCTAGTCATGGTCAAACCTGCAAAGTTGAATAGATGAGACAAATGCAGAGGTACCACTAACATACATTGTTGAGAAAAATTGGAATCAGGGGAGTCTTGGACATGCTTCACAGTCGTACAGAATCTCATATGATATGAACAGTCAATTTCAGAATTGATACTCTAGGAATTCAATGCTTTATAATGGTGCCCTGAACCTGTAAAATGTCAGACGGAGCACAAGGAATTTCTCAAAAGTTTCAACTCAGCAGGTGTCTACTACTTAAAATGGTTATAGAAAATGAAATCGCATAACTCAGATTCCATGCCCCACACAACTGTCAACATATAAT